>LPNX010878234.1:49081-210537 GCA_001517045.1 Pseudotsuga menziesii | reverse complement strand
TAATTAAGGAATCACAAAAGGATTCAAGGCTAGGCTCTTGATAGCTAGCTGCAGGCAAGGATTCTTTCATGGAGTAGAATGTAGATACAAAAACAGAATATGCAAGTCCAAGTTTTGAAAGAATATGATAAATACATTGTCTGTATTCTTTCTTAATCTTGCATTCAGCACATAATAGTCTAAGAGTTTTATAATTAGATAAATAGTCTTGAATGCATGAAAAATCATTTGGATTCAAGGAAAGCAACTCATTCTCAAGTTGACGACCCCGAATTTCATTGTGTTTACCAAACACAGATTCCAACTTTTCCTAAGCTTGATCAGGTTCATCAATTCCAGATATGTGGAATCGCAAATCAGTAGAGATTGACATCCCAATCAATCCACGAGCTTCATCACATCTATTTGCCTATTTAATTTTCTTATCATCATCAGCGAGTTCTATTTCTTTCCTTGAGGTTATCCTGAAAAGTCCCCTACTTCGCAGAACATCCTCCATACGAGATTTCCATGAGAAATAGTTAGAACTTGTAAGTATAATATCACAAGGGGTGGAAATACTATAAAATAATGGCTGAAAAAATAGAAACTAATTGTATGGATGCAAAGAGCTCAAAAAAATATGCGGTTTAAAAAAAACGGCACTTAAAACTGATTCCGAATGATGAAGTTATGCTTGATCAAAGAAAATGTTGAAGATGTCCCCAATAGTGATGTGGCAGATATTAACTTGACCAACTAAAAAAAGAATCCCCCTCTTCCCAAAATCAACCTTTGGCAATCACTTTTACAATAAAATTGTTTTGAAGTGAATCACTTTTATAGAATAAGTGATGTTCACTTTTACAATAATGTGACTTTTAAATAGTGCAGCAATAAATTAAAAGACTTAAGTGACTCATTTTTATTTTATTTTATTTATGTGAGATGCTCTTTTACAATAAAGTAACTTGAAAATAGAAATTGCATGCACTAAAAAGTAGTTTGATAAGACTTGAACTCAAGACTTATCAAGGTGTAAAGCAACTTTGGACCAAGTGAGCTAAGTTTAAAAGGTACATAAAACTATGGAAAGAGGAAGGGGGCTTTTTTTTTTAACTCTTCTCTCTCGTTTTTCGTGCTTGCTTTCTTTTCCTGCAAATCACAAAAAAACAAAAAACAAAAACAAAACAAAAAAAAACTTTTTCCACACAATGGGGTTAGATCTTGGTTAGCTTACCCAGAAATTCTACGTTTTCAAGTTTCTCGTTGTTTCTGATTTGCCGTGATCGCACAAGGTGCACGGCAAAGAGCATACGTAGCCGAGAAGACAAGAAAAAAAAAATTCCCTCACTGTTTCTAATTCGCCGCGATCGCACAAGGTGCACGGCAAAGAGTATACGCAGCCAGGGAAGGCAAAAGTCTGAGACTAAAACAAAAGATCTATTTATAAGACTGATAAAATATGAGAGATTTAAAAATAAATAAAACAAATCCGTCACTGTAACATTATACCTTCAGATTTGCTGAAATGGGTGTTTCTGGAACAAACAGAAATGGTTTTCGATGAAATGAAAACTATTTCCCAATGGAAACGGCGCTCCAAACTCAATGGAACAACTCTCACGGGCCACAAATGCACAAAAAATCCAAAACCAGAAACCCTTTCAAAGTTTCAGCAACACCGGTTCCAGATCTTGATCAAAACCGAAAGCGGCTCTTCATAAAAGCTCTGATACCATGTTAGGGTACACAGGGTACTCCCAAAGGACCGAACACCAAGAAAAACCACTTCACACAAACAGATCACAGATCAATACACCAATGTTTGTCACGTGGTTAAAACCCTCGAGAGGGAAACAATCCACGGCCCCAGCCAAATAGCTAGTTGGAGCAATTTATTATGCAAAAGAAAGAAAGTTACATGAGTTTCTCATAATCGATCAACTAGCCAAGGACCCTCTATGCTCTTTAAATAGAGATCATAGACCAATCGGGTGTTAAGCCACGGATCAATGGTAGGTATGATCTAAGAGAAGTTGAACCGTCGGATCACTCTATGTCTAGAACATATCGTGACCGTCGGATTAGAATATTTACAAATGCATAATAATGCATACTAAAGAAACACACTTTTACCTAACAGATATATTACACAAGTTGATATTAACTAACTCCTAATTGTCTAAATATCCTAACATTAACATCCAGAATAAATCCAAAATTCGATGCAGAACATGGCCATATTTTATGTAGACTATAGTTTCTTCTTTCATGGCATACAAAACAACTCATGTTAACAAATGTGGCAAACCACATTGTTTCTCCAGCTAGCTCAAGTTCCAAAAGGTACTGCATAAAACTTTGCATGAATTCTTTAAGAAAGTATGTTAATTTGTTGTTGTTGTAGTGTGATTAGGTTGTTGTGATGTGATTAAGTGGACAATTAATCATCTTCCGACTTTAATTTAAAAAAAGTGTCACAATGTTCATAGACTTCCCATCTACTAGTACTTCTGGGCAGATAGAATATTACATGTGAGATGAAAATGCATTCAGATTAACATAATAAAGCAAACTTGTTAGAAGACATTGCATGTAGAATGCAATACCTTCTTTTCTTCTATGGAATAGTTATTGTCCTTATGGGTGTAACTGCTTCTCTCCTTGTTGCTTCCTTTACTGATGCAAGCTGATTAGTTCCATTTCTAGACCTCAACTCTGCAAGCTTGCCCTGCAACAAGACACACAATCTCTCATCACTACATTTAATAAATTAATATCAAAAATATTGACATGATATATAAAGAATGTAATAAGAAATGAACTTAGAGCTCTCCTTGTACCTATCTTAGTACTAATGACCTGGCAACCACAGATTGCTAGACACGGGCCTTGGAAGCAGTGTTTGTGGCGCCGTTCTTGTTACAAATGAACATTGGCTCTTATTCTACAATATTCCATAGTTTCTCAGTAGTTGAAGCCAATTATAAACATCAACATAAGTTTCACATGATAAAACCAACACAAACACGATATTGGTACCTGTCGGAGTTTGCTGCTTCCTTGTATTTTGATTGGTTTTTTTTTACATCTTTATAATGTCATCTGCATTTTCCCAAACAAATTCCAACATTGAACAACACGTCAATTGATTACCTTCAAATTGGATAGGCTCTACACATCATCATCTATGAATTATGCATACTACCTAATGTCATGTCCATATTTTTCTTAGTCAATGCAATTTTTTCAGTAGTAATCACTAGCATGCTCCCTGTTATATCCTGTAGATGTTTTAGAAACCTAATAAAATATCTGCAATGGAAATGAAAAAAAATTAGACTAAGCAGGGAACTTTAAAATAGAAATGATGTTGTAAAAGGTGCAATCACTGTGTCTCCAAACAGATGCAATTACAAACCATGAAGCTTAATACCAAAACCCTTGAAGAATCAAATACCTTTTAAAAATGTCTTGAAACCGTGAGAATAAAACACCAACATGAAAGTTTGCAACACATTCACTTGGTGAAGCCTATGTATTTATCTCCATGAGCAGAGAACTACTAGTCTAGCATCCCCTACACTAGCAGCCTTGACCCTTGTTGAGAGTCATTTAGTTTACATACCTTGACTTAAATTGAAATAATGAGGAATATAAGATGTTCCTGAGGTATTAATTATCGGGGGTGTTTCAACTATCTATCAATTTGAAGCCCTGCCTACTTGGAGTAGTTATCATAACTATCAGGATACTTCATTATGACCATATGCTTTGAATTGTTAACACCATAAAGTTATAGGGTTTTTAGTACATTGGAAAGTATCCAGCAGAGATCCATTGAAGGAAGCAGCAAGTAGAGATGATCTAGATGTGTTCAGATATCATACTCAATCAAATATCCCATACAGCAGTTCCTACAACAGCCTTAATGACAACAGCAGAAGAGTTCCTTCTGCAGCAGTTCCATTCAGGGGTGTTGAGGGTGTAGGGGCATTTACGAAGAGTAGATAAATAGAGAGTGGCATGTGTTATCATCAATCTTGCCCTAGTTATATGATGTTGCATAGTTAGTCGTTCAACTCTATTTCTGAGTTTCCTTTAATTAGTAGTCACATGCATAGTTAATTAGGGTACTTTGCATGTGGGGAGGATCCAAGAATATATGGTGCATGCATGCACACTTGCACTATCTCCAAGTGGGTACACTTTAATAGGAATAGATATTCCATGCAGTTTGAGAGAGCTAATCCCAAGGCTAGGAATAAATCTAATGCTTAGGTTTATTTCAGTTAAGACCCTGTTGTGCATGTGACCAGATTTGTTGTACCTTAGTAATCTATACGGGAGAAGGCAAGGGTATAGGTTTTATTTTATAAATTCTTCAGAGTGGAGACAGTGGGTGAATGATAGAGTTTGATGCTTACATGAATCTCCTATTTTGAAGAGTAATAAACAGTGTTGTGACTTGAGTTTCAAATATGTGAACTTGCAATTACTTTCTCCAGTGGGATGTGTTTCAATCTCCAGTAGATTTTAGATTGCAGTTTTTATAGAGATTTTGGTTTCCTATTTTCCTAAATAAATAGATTATAAATCAGATAATCTGAATATTTCTAGAATTCCATCCATAGAGAGATCATCCTTTAAGGAAAGAGAGATGTCGGAGGGTTTCAGTTGGAAGTATGCCCATAATTCAATGACAAAAGCAAATATGTACTAGTGATTGACACATTAACTTGAGAAGGGATGTGGGTTATAAAATCCTAGTTGATCCAATGAGGAGGAGATTGAAGTTTTTTTAGTGATTTGTAGTAGTGACCATTCCCAGTATGTGTCAGTCGCCTGTTGGAAGGTGCCTCTAACTTTGTGGTGTGGAAGTACATATTGCAGAACCTCTTGGAAGCAGCAAAACTTTGGTACCTTAAAGATGGATATCAAGCCTCCTACAAATCCAAAAAATCTGGATAGGTACAATAACAATGCAATGAGTGCAAAGAGAGCTCTACTAGATTCGGTGAAGGATCATCTGATCCCTAATATTGTTGTAGAGAACTACCAAGGAAATGTATGATGCCTTGGAAGCCCCACAGAAACCCTCTACCATAGTGTGAACATATGCAGTAAGATCTTCCTAAGGAACAAGATCACCACAAACTGCATGTGCAAGATAGATACAATAGCTATCTATGTGATGAATCCTGCAACACAGAGACCAACTTGGAGTTTGCAATTAGTACATATGCTTCCAATATGGATAACTCCATTTCCAAGTTAGATACCCAATTAGCCATGATGTCCAATGCTCCCACTAGAGGTTCAAGAGTTGGATAGTTTGTGCGTTGGATGGTATGTGAATAGTGGAGCTTTGAGACATACAACTACAAAAATATCTTCAGCATGTTTCAATAGCAAGAGGGAGGAATTCTTGTGGAGTTGGGTGATGATGACATTTCCAATTGACTTCAGATGATGTTCTTGAGTTAGATTATGTCTTAAATGTTCCTCACTTAATGAATAGTCTTCTTTCAATTTCTTGTATAATAGATTTAGAGTGTTTGGCTAAGCTTGATGGTTTGCAAGTCACCATAAAAAAACAACCATGAATATGGTCGAGTTTTTCCCATAGAAGGGAAAGAAGATGGCCTTACAGGATTTCTTGTATGATTTACAGTGTTTGGATGAGCTTGATGGTTTGCAAGTCACCATTCAAAGACAACAACCATGGATATGGTTAAGTTTTTCCCAAATAAGTGCAAGAAAATGGCCTTACAGGCTCTTTGTAAATCCAACTGAGCAGGTACAGCAAGATGGCATGATGGATAAGGGTTCCTCCAATGTTGAGAAGGTTGTAACAAAAGGATAGTTGACCTTGATGAGACTCTTACTCCAATTATCAAAGGATTCTACCAAAAATAGGGATATCCCCTAGATGCATTGATGCATGCACCACCAGTTTTGGATTTCAACATCAATGAGATTGGACTCATTTTGGGAGGTTCCAAGTTTGGTGAAAATTTCACATTGTTATTTTATAGATCTAGTACACTTGTCTTGGCCCTATATATACAAATGAGTTAATTACTACAATAAGTCATGAACAGTTCATGATGTGGTGTCAGAATATTTTGATTGGTGAAGATGGAATTAAGTACAAAATAGATTGTCAGGTTATTGATACAATGTTCCTTTTACATAATATTTACACCTTAGAGATTCTGCAAAATGCTCAAAATACAGAAGGAAACATCAATCTAGATTTATGTCTCTTCAAGACCATTGGTTGTTAATTGTTTACCCAAGCCCCTGGCAGAGGGTGGATTCCAAATTTAAAGGGAGTATCTTGTGGTCGATAGACAACATTTCCTCTATAAGAGGGAGACTTAGATTATATACTTCATAAAGTGTCCAACATAGCACCATTAATGGAAGCAATGAGCAGAGAATATTTAGGCACATACAGAGAAGGTACTCCAACATATATTTTGTATAACAGTCCATACAAAATCCTTAATGGCAACAATAAAACCATATTGCCTCCTTCAATTGTTCCATCAAGCAAAGATGAGCGCACAATGCCATTTATGGAGGGAGAGAAATAGAATCAAGGAACGTGCATGCAAAACACATGCATGCACCATCATCAGTTCAATCCTAGTTTAGATGTTGTTTCATAGCTAGCAGTTAAATTCTATTTCTAAGTTTTTCTTTAGTTATTAGTTTCATGCACAGTTTCTTAAGGTGATGTGCATGTGGGAATGCTTCAAGAGTATATGGGTTGTAGATCCCTAGAAGAGGGAGATGCATGAATTGCATACTTGCAATCTCTTCCAGTTGGTACACTTTCCTAGGAAATATTTCATGCAAGTTCAGAGCGCTAATCCCAAGATCAGTAATAGATCTAGGGTTTAAGTTTATTTTAGTTTAGGCAATGTTGTGCATTTTTCCAAGTTCATTATGCCTTGTAGTCTACAAAGGAGAAGGCAATGCATAGGTTTTATTCATTTAGCATTTCAAAGTAGAAGCAATGGGTGAATGGTAAGAGTATGAATCTTTTAGTGTATTACCTAATTTCAAGAGTGATAACTAATGATGTAATTTTAGTTTCAAATATTTGTACATGTTATTACTTTCTTTGGTGGGATGTGTTTCAATAAATAGTAAATTTCAAATTGCATTTTTTATAGATAAGTTTATTAATATCCAAGAAATGACCAAAAGTTGGTCAAAAAGATTGTTCATTACACAAGTGGCAACACAGTGAAAGTGTGAAATATGTAGCCACCTTTCACACACCTGGGGGGGAACGTGGCAGAAATATTCAAGCCAGTCAGTGTGTCCTTGGGGGAAAGTCTCAAGTCAAGGTTGTCACCTTGTTCTTGACTCCTCCATTTAGGCAAACTCCTAACGAAGCCAAGGGGGGTAGACCCTACAAGTTACTAAGGCTGGTTACTTAGATGATGATGGTATTAAATACATTTTTTAGGAGTTTTGACTTAACAATTGTAAACAACAAATAACATTATGAGACAATCACAAATAAGCACGATATGACACCCAATCACATATATATTAAAAGAAATGAACAGTTGACCAGTGCCTTTAAATGGAGTCGAAAATAATTAAGAATGCTTGCAAGTGCTGGAGTGAATGTTGTGCAATTGTATATTGGTACGTTTTAAATTAATGTGAAAAGATGAGTGGATTAAATTAGGTGGGGGGACTCCAGTTATACCCGCAGGGGGGTACTTGGAGTATGTCCAAAAGTAACAACCGCTACGGCTACTCGCAAGGAATGTGTGGGCTGGATGGAGTCTCATAATACACCCACTAGGATGTAAAAGAGATTGACACCTTGAGGTCACTGTCCAGTAGTTCCCACTTCCTTTGGGTATTTTTCCACCGTTTACGGTTTAATCGAGGCGTTGTATTTTCACCTGAGGTGGTTAATTGGGGAAAGTGAATCCTAATTATTCTATTCACTCACATTGCTTTTCATGCAGCTTGACTGATCGGACAAACTGCAGCCAAGTGCAGAGCATACACACCGGATTCTTGTAAATTTTAGTGAATTTTAAGAGTGTGTTCTTGTTAAAAAAAATACCCTCTAGGAATCTCTTTCGGTCCAAGTGGACCTCAATCGGGAAATCAAGGAGGGGTTAATTTTACTGCTTGCTTGTAAAAGGTAAAAATGAAAAAACACACGCCACATGTTTTCTAACTAATTCTACCATGATCCTCTTTCACCTTTCAGTTCAATTGGGGATTCGTGGGGTAAGTATTAGTATTAATTTGATTTCAAAATGTAGAATAATGACCAATATGATCAAAGTATACAATCCTGCATGACAAGACTAAGCTAGAGCAAAAAATGGGAAAAAATGAAAAAAGTGGAACAGACGCGGATCCCCTAGAGGGGATGGGGAGTGGGCTCGAAAGAGCCTACTCGAAGTGATTCTTTTTTATTATTAAGGGTTACAATATCAGAAAACTATTTTTCACTTTGGTCCTTGTTATCTAGGATCCAAAGGCTTACAACAAGCCCAATAAGGAAGCACGACAGTGGGGGAAGCCTCCGGGAAGCTCCGATTTGCCCAAGAGTTGGAAAATGAGCAGAGTCTCCTTCTCTTTTTTGTTAAACCTGATAAAAGCTAGCAAGCTGTTAAAATAAAATATGCCCAAAAACACTTTAAAAGTGCTTTGGGTCAGCACACTAATTACCGAAAAAAAGACTAAGTAAAAATTGTTTAAAAAGGAACAATTTAGTTTTGCAAAAGGGAACCAAGGAAAGAAAGCTTTCCTTGGGATGTTGGCTTGATTTTGGGGCAGCCAATATGATGTGCACTTTCTTGCAGAATTTAAATCTTTAAAGAACGAAAAAATAAACTACCTTATGAGCAAGCCTTAGACCTACGATTTAGCTACTTGCAAAAAAGGAAATTTCTACACCTAGATCTATCTTTAAAGTATGATATTCTTTATGAAATTTCATATCTAAGAAACAAGACTCTTAGGAACTAGATCTAACAATGTATAAGTAATTTTTAGAAGTAGATCTGATCATAAGAGGAAGAACAAGTAACCGAAGATTGGTTTTAATAGAATGGAGGAAGAGAAGGGGGAAAGGCCTGTTGTTGGATAGATCTACAATGGAACCTTGTTAGTGGAATACAGAGGAGCAATGCCTTCACAAAAATGTCGAATGTATAGTGGAGTCAAACTAGATCCATGGCTCGTCCAATCCTTTCCACCTGAAAGCTAAACACACAATCCTGCACAAAACCTTATGAGATATGGATATATATATGAAAAAGAGACAAGAATTATATGCAAATAAACTTATTAAACATGTTTAAGCTATATATTCAAACATATATGCTATAGGATACAGAAAGAAAAAAAAATTAATCTTACTTGCCCAAATACACTCCTATTGATTCAGGTGAATCATTCACGCCAGACAAGGTTCAGATGCAGAAATTGAGAGAAAAAATGGCAACATCAACAGCCGCAAGACAATGCTTATTCCACACACATGAGAGAATTACACCATTTAGCCTCCAAAGCTTCTTTATTCCAACAATTAAAATATTACAACGGTATTACAATAGCAAGCCTATTCTCTCCAACTTGAACTAACTTCGAGAAGGGAATGGCAGCTTCAATTTATAGCTAGACTGGCCAAGAGGGGCGCATGCTTGACTGAAGGAGAGACTGCAGCTGATGGAGAGTTAAGTCAAGCCTGATCTAATGATGAACTAAGTCTAACTAGACTGGAACTACAAATCGGAGTGACACCTCGCTCCGTGAACTGACCCATCCATCAAACCACTGCCATATTGATCCACACGTGTGGAGGAGAGAGAAAGGAGGGCACAACCCTCAAATCTGCATGAGCCAGTTAAACTCATATTTAGCCCTGATCAATCCCTTCAATCAAGGAGTTACAACTCTTGATTAATCTGAAGCCGATGAGACTGATTTCAATCAAATCGGAGCAAATTCCACTAATTTAGGATCTTGGATTTGCTCCATTATTTAATTAATTTTTAATTAAATTAATTAATATTTGATTTTTTTGGATTTTCTTACCTGAGTGATGGAAAAATGACTCAAAACTTAGGAAAAGTGGGTTTATGGGTTTACCGGGTGCTCCGAGTTAGAAAATTAGTACCCCCATGACTAAAACTGACTTTTAACCCCACTTTTATTACAAGACCAAATTTCCCATTTAGAATATTAAAAAACAGTCTAAGTTTTGTGGAAAAATTAAAATTAAAAATTAAAAAAAAACTTAGGGAGACTTAGCACATGTTCATATGACTCGACCATAATGCCTATCATGTTTATACATTGACACACTGACTCTAATAACCTCAATAGGCCTAAATGCCAAGCTGACCACCCCAAGTTTGGAGGTATTGAGTGAAAAACTCAGAAATTATCAGTCGTTTATTCAACAACCAATAATAACCAAGGGAAAAAACACTCTGGGATGATCGGATTGACAAATACAGTCTAGGAGACCGAGTCTTTTACAGACACTACCATTCTAGAACATTTTATTACAACTCCCCCAAGGGGATATGAACATGTGGTAGATAAAAAAAACACTTCCCAGAAGCAGGTCTGAAGGTCTTCTGAAGTTCAAACAAATCATCTTTGTCCAGTTCACCGGGCTCACTTGATAACACCGACTAAGTATGACTTAGTAGGTAAAAAAATCCACCCATATAAAATCATAAGAATAAGTTAATTTATATGACCTAACACCAATTATAACAATGCCAAAAAAAATGCAAGACTTTGGGGCCAAATACAAGGAACAAAGCCCCAATGCTCCAAGTACCTGTCATCAAACAAAGGAGAGAGAGGTTCCTCCTTTGAAGCTGAAAAAGAAACTATCCTACCATATTAGGCCGAATGAAAGAATCTATGTGTAGAAAGTGCCAAGAATATTTGGAATTGGCAGGGGAAAATCTATTTGTCCAAAGAAGGTGAGGTGTTGTCGAGAGTTGGTAGCAAATTTAGCTAATTTGTATGACCTAGTGGCAACTATCACAATGCCAAAAAGAAATACAATTCTTTGGAACCAAATACAAGTTATATAGACTCAATGCTCAAGTTCCCGCCATCCAAGGAAGGAGACAGGGACTCCTCTTCTTAAATCGAAAGGGAAGCTCTCTTACTGTTCAAGGCCAAATTGTGTAGAAAATTGGCAAGAATATCTGGATAACTTGGAAAGGTCTCCTTGTTCAAAAGAAATGACCCATTATCAAGATCTAGTGGAGATTTTAGTTTTCTATTTTCCTAGGTAGGTAGGTTAGAAATCATACTAGGACTGTTACCATTTGCTAAATAATTTCAACAAAAATCACAGTTACATCTTCTAGGTGGTATCAGAACAATGTCTCCCAACATAATAGTAGATTACTCTAATTGATAAAAAAAAAAAGCTTTCCTTTAAAAGGGGGTAAGAGATAAATAAGGGGGTAGGAAATGAAAGATGCATCAAAATGGAAAAAAAATCAACTTAAAATCCAACCTATGGTGACAATCAATACCAACAACTACAAACTCCCACCATCAACAACACAGAAAATAAATATTTCATAACTACAACATTGCATTTGTTGTCTCTTTAATATAAATAAACCAAATATCAATAAATGATCTCTTTAGCTTAATTACAAAGGCCAATAAACCCTTTGCACCACTCATAGAGAAACATCAAAAAGGCAAGGGCAACAAAATATATCCACCCACAATGAAAAAATACATGATATATTAGTATTTTACTTTTGAATGTGTAAACCAGACACTGGCCCAAAGTCCATATATGTATCTAACCTTGTATAGTATCCAATCATCAGACTTGAACAAGCAAATTACTTGAGAACTAACAAGATATCAGCAGGACCATGATGAAGCAAGGACCAAACTCCTAAAAAGTACACACAGAAATATTTACAATAAGTAAAGGAACACAATAGTGTTGTCATAGGAAAGCTAAAACTGAGTGCACCACAAATAAAATTTCTTACATGAAATGAATAAATCACATGTTAAATATACAACTTAAATTGTTTTGAGGCAGGACTGATAATAACATTCCAATCTGAGAGGAAATCCAGAGAGTGTGTCACTTCCAAGTACATGACGACTAAGGTTTGGTCCTAGATGATCACCGTTGTTCTTCCCTCCTCTCAATGGGAATATATCAACCCCCTCCTCAATCTCAATCCCTCCCTCGACAAACTCTTCATCTCACCCTACTTCTCTTCCAATGGTGGTGAAAACTCTCTCCATTCAACCTAATCTTCCAAACAATGGAGTAACTATCCAATCAAGTTGTTCTTCTCCTGCACTCAACACAAATCCACCCCCATATTTTTTTGGTCTTATGTTCAATAACAATGTGAAAAATGGAGCCTCTTACAGATTCCAACCCTTTGGTTCCATATGCTTCAAGAGACCTTGATCCTGTCCATTCATATCAATAAGGATGTTGCAGATCAAGAAAAATTTTACAGAACTAGTGGTCTCATATAAAAATTTAATGGCATGTGGTTCCATATTCTTCAAGAGACCCTGACTCTTCCCATTCATATAGATAAGGATATTGCAGATCAAGCAATATTTTACATAACCAATGGTCTCATATGCAAATTTAATGGCCTCTAACCACAACTAGAAATATACACCAATGGATCTTGTGTGCATGAAGGCCAAAAACAAAGAGGAATCTTTCATCTATCCTTATGCTAAAGGCTTCTTCTTTGTGGAGTTTGACTTAGTACAGGACTAAGATCAGATCCATAACTCCAGTATTTGGTTCTACCATCCAGGGCATCATAAACATCACTAAGAGTTCCGTATCTGCAGAAACCCCATATGTGAGTTTAGAATCTTTCTATAATGTAATGAAAGCTAGGTCTGACTAGTTCTACTTTTTTTGGAATATTTTTTAATTTTTCGAACAGAAGCCTATTAGTAGTTGCATTGGAATACTAGTTCCTTACAAAAATTGTACAATAAGCCTAATGTGAATTTCTCTGCTTCATAAGATAAGGTGCATACTTTATTAAACTCGCATATTCTACTGTATCATGCTATGTCTATATTTTTACTTTAAAAACATTACAGTACAACATTTCTACTCTGATAATAAACCTAGTCTCCCCTACCATTTATATTACCAAAGTTGGTTGGTCTTTAAGTGGATATCTTTAAAGCCTACAAGATAAAAGATACTAGATAAGATAGGTATACATATTACTGTAATATATACCATATTTGACCTGTATGCAACAAATCAACATAACCATAATAAACTATGCCATTGCTATGCTACTAATATTTACTGCATTTCTATCCCGAGAGATAAAAAATGGACAGAGTATTAAGAATTAGTGTTGCTTGAGATACATACCTGATTGGAGAATCCCCAAAAGAGCACCAAAACCACCACGCTTCCCCAAATATCTGCCATGACATAGAACAAACAAAATGACCATATCTGAAGAATGGCAATGTGAACAAGAAAGCTAGGACCCAGAAATTGTAGCAAAGAATTTGCCAATGATGTAGGATGGATGACATTATTCAGTGGGTACAGCAGGAAATAAAATTCCCCAAATAAGGAAATGAAGGGAAATATATAGGAATAGAAAAGATCCTTATTTGATAAAGTATCTGACAACTTGGTGTAAATAATCATGGACCCAATGGCCATTGTAAAATTAACCCATGTCTTGAGAAATTGAATGATCTCAGCACTGTGTCCCTTAGCAGTCACCACCAGCACATCCTTGTTATCTCTCATAATTGTATAGTTGAAAATAATGCAGAAGAACGTCAATCCAAGGGGGATCTCCTTCTTTAATGTGATGGTCTCAACTCCCATGAATTTCTTTGAGGCTGACACAAACTCTTACGCATCGCTACCACCTGCATCAGCAGAAACGACCTGCGAGGCCCTACATATGTGCCAAGACTCTCTACCAACAAGGGTACCAATCTGAAGTCCAGAAGCAAACAATAGTCTTCTCTGGTTAGACGCTTCGATCAGGAAACCACCCAATACACCAGATTGATCTATTTTCCTCATTTCAATAGCCAAAACCTTAGATTTTCCCCTCAAAAAGTTATCATTCAATCTAAATGTGACCTTAGGAGAGATCCAGTAAATTACACTTCTACGTACATGCGACACATATACATTGGGAATGACCCCATTGGTTCTAACTGCTGCTTCCATTCTGACCCACTTAACAAACTCGGATCCCTCTCTCCCCTACTAATCTTTATATGACTCAAATCACAAAACCCACTCAAAATATCAAAAACCCTTCATCCAAAAATCCCAAAGACATAATAACCCATTAGAATCTTTATTATCTCTTACAAAAATCCATGAAAAACAAAATAATCATTCAAAAAGAAAAGCAGCGTAGCATTTAAGCATGAAGCCTGGATAAACCCACGGAATTAAAAGATGGGCATGCAGAGCCCTTGTGTGGCAACTGGAAATGACATAGAGAAACAATTTCAAGTTTGGATTTTTTCTTCACCTTTTCTTCTGTGTCGTCCTGCCCTTCATCCCCTATGGACCGCGAGGCCGAGACTTCTACTCCACTGCCCCATCCCCACATGCGGGATTCCCAAGGCTGCAACCCTAAGCTAGTATTGAGGCAAAAGGACTACAAATTTTACCATAAATCAAATTTCACATATGATAAAATGATACTTAAACCATTAACTTGGTTTTATTACCAATGAGTAAATTCTAAATTTCAACCATTAAGTTGGTTTTGCTAGCATACTTGGTTTTACTAGCATACCCTCATAGCAAGGGAAATGAAACACTGAAGAGAGTTTGATATGTTGCAAAATTGAGAGAAAGTTGTGAGTATATAATATAAGTTTATAGTACCATCCAATAAAGCTCTTGGCTAATTATTTCCACTGTTGATCCTTCATCTATCAACACAACTCATAAGGATCCTTTTGGAAGGGTGTGTCTTTGATTAACTTGGCTAATAAGGTCTTATACAACTCCTTGTTGCACTTTCCTAAGACACAAATATTTGTTCTTGTTGATCCAACAAATGAGTAGGGATCATGACATACACCCATAAATATATTTCTTATTCACTATCTTGTTCAAATTAATTAGTGAACTAATAAAAAAAATAATACATTCATTCACACAAACATTAGCATGTTTATATTGACAACTAAGAAACTCCGAATTTCCATTAAGTTTGTGACAATGTGTTACAAGGTATGGACAACTTGAAGTTGACCAAAATATCCAAGTAACCAACTATTCAAGTATTCACAATCTCATGATATGTCATTTATCATCAAGACATAAACATTTCAAATTATTCTAGTCTATTCAATATTGTGTATAATGAACAAAGTACAAAAAATTCCAAATTGGAAGAGACAAACAAGGAAGATGATTTGTCTTAACTATTGGCTTTCCATGCAAATTGTTGAGCTCCTCAACTACTTCAATACGTTATGTCTACAACAAGAGTCATTGCACTATGTTGTGTGATGCATATCATATGATTGAAATTTATTCCTATGTAACTAGGTCACAACACCACAAGTGTGTGACAAAGAATAATAGTGTGTTTATACCACAACATTACTTCCCAATTTTAATTTGTGTCAAATATCTACCACTGTAATGTGCATCAAACACCAATACATTTATGCTAACATGCATATCAAAGACGACAACCAAACTCACAAGTGAGGGATTAAAGAAATTCTTAATGAATCTCTCTCATCAATTCTATCAATCAATTCTGCTTTATCAAACTCTCAACCCTTTCATTATCACCACTGGACCAAACAAAACCTTTTTAGACCATAGCTCACCACTAGACCAAAGAAAGCCTTTTTAGACCATAGTTTAAAATGAATTTTTATTTAGATAATACTTTAAAGTGTTGATTAGGATCTTATTGTCCAAGTTAATTGAAGACTCGCCCTTTCCAAAATGATCCTTATGGGTTGTGTTGATAGATGAAGGATCAGCCCTAGAAAGAGTTAGCCAAGGGATTTATTGGGTGGTACCATTCATTCAGTTTCCTTCATAGTTCTTTAAGTGGTCGTTTTATTTCAAGTTTATGTTATGACCATTTAAACTATATGTTTTGGTTTAATCCACCATTATGTTTGGTAAACCAAAATCTATTGCGACAGCTAAACCGTTCGAGAGTGAGAGATGTTGTTCTCCCAAATAAATCCAAATATAAAATATTTTGAAACCTATAATTAAAAAGTGAGCTTTCATAACTCTGCACTACATAAATCATTCTAAGTGTGCACATAGGAATGGATCTGATCATAGCTTCATCCAGGACATATGATTGAGTAATTATCTTCCAGCCTTCTGGGTCTTGGAATCATTTCTGTTGAATAAGCATCAACTTGTATATTATTCCAAACTCCTACATCTCCTCCTGAAAAACGTTCTCTATCGAGAAGCTTTGCAATACTTGGAAAAAATCTTGTAGTAACTTACCACCAGTAAAGTGTTGCCTAGAACTACAACAATGGATATCAGGGCAGCACTGATGGTGGTGGTGGCGTATTTGTGCTTGGTGGGTCCTTTACTTATGGATGCATCTGGTGAGGCTCCCCATCCAAACTCATATCTACCTGTTGAAATTTCCCTTGGACGGGATTGCTCTGAAGGAACACTCATGTCCAATTTCTTTAACATATCTACTTCAAACCTATAAATTTGTTGAAAATACATAGATGTAATTATTTACTATGTTCGTGGAGAATGAAGGATAATAAACCCACTGCAAAATCATAAATAACGCCACTACAAATTCAGAGTGAATTGGTGTATCTACACAAAATTAATGACAAAAATGAAAATCACCCAAGAGAAAGCGTATTCATGGTGTGCTAAACTCTGCAAAATGATGGAATAGACTACCTATTAGGAAAATATACTCCATGGGTACACTTTTCATGAGTTTTTGAGCTGCTTAAAGTAAAACCAACACATTTTAAACTTCTAAATCGAACTGATATTGAATCACAAACACCTAGCCCTAGGACTACCAAATGTTATGGATTTCTTCTTTCACGATTTTGATTATAAAATCCCTATATTAGAAAGTAACTAGAAACTAACCCAGTAATTTCCAAATTGCAGCGACAATAGAGATTTCTTCATGTCCATATTTCTTCAAATTATAAAAATATTGTTAATGGATTTATTTAGTTATATGTTTCATTTCAATTTTCACCCCGCAAATAAGGCTACCAAGGGAAGGGATTTGGTGAATATCGATGTTACCATAGGAAAATTGAGTGTTCCCTCTAGCAAATAGCTAGTCCAGGAAGCAGGATACTTTAGTGTGAACGGAACGGCCAGCTTGTGATGTGTGATGAGTTAGGTGGACCATTTAAACTATATGTTTTGGTTTAATCTGCCATTATGTTTGGAAAACCAAAATCTATTGAGGAAGCTAAACCATTGGGAGTGGCAGATGTTGTTCTCCCAAAAAAATTCAAATATAAAATATTTTGAAACACATAATTAAAAAGCGATCCATCAAAACTCTGTGCTACATCAATCATTCAATCCCATATGATTTTATTTGGAATGAGTTGTTGGAAACATGATATAATTGTAGTCCCTTTGCCTCACAGGGCTTAGGACAAGTTGGTAACTCCATGAGTCCAGGTTTTGAATATCCCTATATCTTTCTTTTTCCCTTTAACATTTAGTTTTCCCACATACATGAATTTACAGTTGGGAGGTCTCTAATGCGTGGCTAATTCTAATGAGTGAATTATGTTGGTATTACAGTTGGGATGTCTCTAATGCCGAGCTAATTCTAATGAGTGAATTATATTGGTATTTCCGTATGTGGTTGTGCTAATTTGAGTCTTAGGGTTCTTCTAATCTGTCGCTCATAAAATATGCTCAAGGTTAGGGCTTGTTTAATATTTCCACTAAAATTGTCTTACAAGCTAGGAGATGGATGTGTTTCTTTTTACATGCTTATAAGTAGCACAATCTACGAACAGAAGGGTTTTGAGAAAGAAATATGTGATAATGATGTGCAGGGTTTAAACACCCAAATGATGTTTTATCTGTTTTCCTCTCCGTGTGTTGATATTCATGTTCCTGTCCATGTGTTGAGTAGTGTCAACTTATTTAATTTTGTGCTTGGTTTCCAATGCATTGCAATCCTGTCAACAGTCGATTAAACATAATTTAATCTTATCAGTGGCCGTAATTATTGCATGTGTGTCAATAAACTTCCTGTGGTTTGCTTCAAAGAGGGTGATAAAATGTTAAGTGTATCGCCCGACGCAGGAGGGCACTAAACATTCTTTTCTTGGAATGATTGATGCTTTTTCGTTTCATTTCAAATATGGTCCTTAATATGATTGCAAGCTGAGTTGGGATTGAAGGTTCAAACCGCTATTTTGGATGTCAGTGGCATTGGAACAACTCTGATTCTTCCCCGCTTCTTTGTCAACATTAATGCACCCAGACGCCTGTACTATAGCATGGTATTTTATATTAAATTATAAGTATCAAGTATATCTACATATATATAACACTACTAAGTTGTGTGTATCGGATATGGCTTCATTGTGAAAGCTAGAATGGTGTAACTTGCACTGAAAAAATCCACTGACTAATGGAAGTAACCGATGATCTCCTAATGAGGTAAATCAATGGATTAAGCTGATTCCATTTGTTTTCTTATTTTCTTATTTTAAAAATTAACAAGGGGCAGCTCCTCATTTGCCATCGACAGTCGGCGAAAGATTGAGTAGAATTGTCCACTTAATAACACCTCCAATGTAATTATCAATGAGTAAATTCTAAATTTGAGAGATAATAAAACCACCTTTACTAGTGAAAAATTCAGCAAAATCTAAACTAAGATTTAAGATCATCTCAGGAATCGATAATGTCCTGAAGATGAGCCAAGAATGCTTCGAAACATCAACAATGAATCACTACCTACCACGGACGCTCCACAAGATGCCATTAACAGTTATCGCAAATTCTCAGCCAAAACTATTACTGACCGGTATGGAGCAAATATACTGAGAAATCTAAGATGCCTAGAAAATATTAGGATCTCCAAAGGAAAAAAAATCTATCCTTTCTCAAAAAAATGCAGAGACGGTCATATTATTCTGACATTTGCTAGGGTTTCACAAGTCCTAAGAAGTAATCATAATACCTTTAGAAAATGAAACCCTAAATGTCGACTACCTATGATAGATCTATATTTATATGGAGTGGAGATTTGAATATCATATCAGGCATCGATAATGTCCTGAAGATGTGCCAAGAATGGCTCGAAATGTCGACAATGAATCACTACCTACCGCGGAATCTCCACAAGATACCATTAATAGTTATCATGGATTCTCAGCCAAAATTATTACTGACCGGTATGGAGCGGATATACTGAGAAAGCTAAGACACCTAGAGAATATTAGGATCTCCAAAAGAAATAAAATCTATCATTTCTTAAAAAATGCAGAGACAGTCATATTATTCCGACAGCTAGGGTTTCACACAAGCTAAGAAGTAATCATAATACCTTTAGAAAATGAAACCCTAAATGTCAGCTACCTATGACAAATATATATTTATATGGAGTGGAGATTCGAATATCATCTCAGGAATCAACAATGTCCTGAAGATGAGCCAAGAATGGCTTGAAATGTCAACAATGAATCACTACCTGACTCTCCACAAGATTCCATTAACAGTTACTGCGGATTCTCACCCAAAACTAAGATTTAAGAGTCATGCAATCAAAACCTTTCACAAATCGTCTACTATGATATAAAAGTGTCATTAATCATGTAGCACAAGTACTGAAAGCCAGAAAAAATAGTTTATGGTCTTTTGAACCATAGGCAAAGTGGCCTCACACAAGAAAGAGTTTTTCCTTTAGAGTTGTCCTCTTATAATTCCAAAGATGTAAAAACATGTGATCCACTTCTTCAAAGTAACACTATGGAAATTATTGAAATGCTTGTTTCTTCATTCCATTTTAAACCAACACCAAAATGTAATTGAGAGTACAAATAAAGTTATCTTTTGTGTTAAGATTGATATCCACTTCTTGTTTCTTGGATGTTCTTGGTTAAAATGAGGGTATGGATGGGGGGATTGTCCAAAACAACCTTGTAGGGTGAAATTTTGGTAGCACCATGATAGGTGGTATTGTACTACCTTTCTGCAAGGGAGGTTTAGGGGGGATGGGGGAACTACTAAACCCAATGGACATATCAATCAATGTAAAACCCAATGGATAACAATATTTTTATGGTTAACACCTCACAAACTCTATTACTTGTTATTAACTCCAATTTCTCAAGTTTTGTAGTATCTAGAAGTATTATGACATGTATCATCATTGTGGACATTGATTTTGTCATCATCATCATCATCAATGCCATATGGTACATCAATATCATCTTGATCATCATCGTCAGCATTAAGTACATCATCAACAAAATCATCGCCGTCATTGTCATTATGGTCACGCATATGCCATCAGTGTTCTTAATCACTCGTCAACATTAGGATTCATGTAATGTAATTGTTAAGTTCATTTATATGCCATTATAGTCATTTCGATGATAGTAGGGTTGTTTAGATGTCATTACAGAAATTTAGGTTCCATTAGAATTAATTAGGATCCAAAAGTGATACCACAAGCATAATCATCATTGACATCCACATCCACATCATCATCATCATCATACAATAATTCAACACCATTGTCATCGTCATAGTCATCATCAATATAATTGCGATAATAATGAACAAGGAGCCATACTACCTCAGAATGTTGATGTATTTGTAACTTCGAAATGTATTCACTTGTATATCTTATATTGTACCCCCGATGTTCCTATCAGAAGAATCATTTGTATTTCATTGTACCCTAGTGTTCCTATCGGGAGAGTCATTAATATAATAAAGTAATGTTCAGTCATTGAGGATAACCCTCCATTGTAATTTGGGGCAATAGTCCCCACAATTGAGTTGAGGTTAATCCTCCTTGTTAATTAGGGGGGAAATTCCGCACAGTTGAGGGGAACTAGGGTTATTAGACTCTCCTAGTGAATTCGGTCGTGGTAAGTAATTTTGAAGTTAGAAACTAGTATAAATAAAGAGTGAGACTCTCTATTTGTCACACACACTTAGCCAGCTATAGTGCATAGGTGAGAGAGAAGAAGCTCGCTCAAGTGAGAGAGAGAACAACTGTTGGAGATCATCTTTTGTCTTTGGGTTTTTGCTACTACCATTGGTGCTCATTCTATCTACGAGGAAGTTGTGGGGTTTTCTCCTTTATGGTTTCTCTGGGGAAAATATTTGTGTCTATTGTCTCTTGTGATTGATTGTTGTGCATGTTATTCTCTCAGATAAGATCCTAAGATCATATTGTCTAATTGATAAAATTCAAACATGGTATCAGAGCTAACCTCAAAAGAAGACACTGTGCAGCTGCGAAAGCTAGGGATTCTTAATTTTTGGGTCTCTATCCACAGATCATCAGCAAAAAGAGGCTGGGATAACTCTCCATTGAAGGGCGCATCTTTCTCTCGAAGCAGAATTTGATTCCAGGCATTTTTCAGTTTTTACTACGGGAAATTAGGGCTTTTTACAGAAGATGAATTTTTGAGAGATCCCAACATAGAATTTATCTCCTCATCGAAATCAAAGTTTAGAGACCAAGGTTGAATTTTTTGGTTGAGTAAAACTCCAAGAAAGTCAAACCCTAGTTTGACCCTAGGCCTGAAAAACCCTAAAATACTAAAACGGGTAGTTTTGGTACATTCGCTTATCTCGGGATTGAAAAAGTCTCAGGGGCCAAAATGTTCACAGGACGAAGATAAAATTCTGGTGTACCCTGTGTAAAACTTTCAGCCATTGATTCACTATATTATGGGAGATATGATTCCTCCAAATCAGGGATCCAACATTTTCCAGGATTCATCCCTAAATAGGAAACCTAGGGAGAACTGTTATATCTCGAGCTACGAAGGTCCAAATTAAATTTCTCAAGATGTTCCATATAGGGCATGGACTTTAATTTATGTGGTAAATGTTTTAGACCCTGATGATGAAACAGGGACATGTGGAAGTCCGTACAAGTTCACTATGTTGAACAATCCTGAAATAAGTCACCTTGGGAAAACGCTCATAAGTCCTAATTGGTGAAATAAATTATTCTAAAAGCTATGGTTTTATAAATAATACATACGAGTCTACCTCAATATGAAAATTAAAACACATAATAGAATTACTTTCGGAGATACTGTAGAAACAATATCAGGCATTTCTGCAAAGGAAAATGGAAAACTAGGGCTTCCTGTTCCGGGAGCTTCCCTCCACTGCGTTCAGAAAAGGAGTGCATTGGAAAACTCACCTTGAAGAGTCCCATATTTCTATCCAATAAGATCTGAAAGATTCTAAGTTTTTAAAATTAGGGTTTCTCTGACAAACCCTAGATCAGCCAGCTCTGGAACCAAGACAGACACCTCAAATCGGTAAGATCTAATCTTTTGCTATTTACAGTTGAGGTTCTCATTTCAAGATGACACTAGCTTAATGACAAGATTGGTGAAGATGACAACTTCCAAGCATGGAATTATAGGATTTCAATGTTTCTTGAAGAAAATGAATTGGACACCTACATAAGTGGAGAGGTTCTAGTTCCAAAGGGAGATGAGGCTAAAAGCCTTACACAATAATAACTTGGTCAACGCCAAGAAGATCATTTTTGATTCAATAAAGGATCACCTTATACCACAAGTGTCTTCACTAAATACACCTAAAGAGATGTTTGATTCCTTGACCAAGCTATTTGAAGGGAAGAACATAAATCAGAAGATGACTTTGAGAGACCAGTCAAAGAATGTGAAGATCCAGAATGCAGAGACCATACAGTCATACTTTACAAGGACCTATCAAATCAAAGAACAACTTGAAGCAGTAGAAGAAGAAGTGGAGAATGCAGAAGTTGCAATAACCACCTTGAATGGCCTCCCAGTATCATGGCATTCATTCATTCGAGGAATGTGTGCCAGAAGGAAGTCATTACTTTCAGCAGACTCTAGGAAGAGCACACACAAGATGAAGTTCGACCCATAATAAGGAAAGAGAATATGGGAGCAAATGAATATCAAGCGCTCATGATTCAAAGAAGATCCCTCAAGCGATGAGGAATATGAAGAACTCAATTCTTGAAGAACCTCTTATCCATATTAAGCATTTGGATAAGAAATGATGATGTTATGAATGAATAAGATGATGAAGATAAAAGAAGGAGTCTACCCATGAAACAAATAAAGATAAATATTCAATTGTCATTTCATGATACTGTTTTGTTATGCATTTGTTTATATTTAGTTGATGTATTATGCATGATAGAATGTATGCATTAATGATAGTATACTACTAATATGCATGTGATGGGTAAGTAGCTCATGGTGCTATACAAATCTCCATTGCTACTTATCTAGAATGAAACCTCTTTGCTGACATATTGGATTAGTGCACGATCTCAATGATGTCATGGTAGAGATGGAAGGCATCTAGAAATTTTCTATGAGATATGGATGAATGTTGTATTGGCTAAAATAGTTGCATGATTATATCTTTATGCATAAGAATTTGCCATTATGAATATGCCTTATGAAATGTTTCTAACCATATAACTAATGCATTTGACTTGTAGGAAAGATCGCATAAAATCGCCTACAAGAAAAGAAGGATGAGACTTGTTCCGAAGAACAAGTGATGACAGTTCAAGAAATAATCCAAAATGAAGAATATTATGACAAGGCCTCATAGACACTCTAGTTATGTGACACCGTTAAGTGACATCATTGATGCAGATCCTTCCAACTATGAAGAAGTAGCCAAGAAGAAAGGGAAGGAGAGTACCAGTTCAAGAATAATGATGTCTAGGATGCAGTATTGAAACCTAAAGGGAAGTCCGTAATGTCTTCCATATAGATCTACACGATCCAACATGCAGTAGATGGAAACATCATGGGATACAAGGAAATATTCATAGCACGAGGCCTCTCATGGAAAGAAGGCATAGACTCGAAGAGAAATTTACAGCCAATGGAATTTAAGACACATGACAGGAAGATTCATGTGTGAAAATTAAATAAGGCCTTGTACGAGCTCAGAAGACACCCATGGAAGCTTGAAGATCACCTAGAGTGATGAATATCTTAACCTTTGCTACAAGGTTGAATATGAAATCCTATAGAGGATGATAAGCTCACATATGGGTGCAAGAAGAAAATTTTCAAGATAGAGGATCTTGGTATCCAGTGACCCTAGATGGATACATAGAATAATAGTAGCAGAGGAAGCTACATGTCACTCCAGTATAGGATACATAGAGTATGAAAGGAAGAGGGAGAATGATGCTCCACTTCAGAGGGAGTGACTATAGAAGATCCTGAGGTTCAACATGGTATGATAGGATGGACAGTTTACTGATGGCTCTAGGATTTACTGGGAGTAAAGTGGATTCCAACCTTTACTTCAAAGGCTAAAGGTGGAAGACTAGTGATGCTCCTGGTATATGCTGATGACTTGTTCCTGACAAGAAAAGAGGAACTCATTAGAGATGAAAGAAGGAGACTTGTTGTCGATTTCAAGATAAAGAACTTGGGTATGATGTACTACTTTCTAGGCATGGAGGTGTGGCAGAATGTGGTAGGAATCTCCCTGGGACAAGGGAAGTATGCAGCAAATATCCTAAAGAGGTTCAGAATGATGGACTGCAAGGCCATGACCACAACTATGGCATCGAACCTAAGGCTATTGAGTGATGCTTCATCAGAGTCGATTGATGCCACGATGTATCGTTAGATGATTCATTCCTTGATGTACCTGATGAATACGAGACCAGATATTTGCTTTGTTGTGAACACATTGAGACATGTTCACCTGATAGTTGCAAAGCATGCAGTGAGGTACCTAAAGGGTACAGTTTATTATGGGCTCAAGTATGAGGCAAATCAAAATATTAACCTGGAAGGTTATGTGGATTTAGATTGGGCAGGTAGTGCCATTGATAAGAAGAGCACTTCGGGGTGCTGCTTCAGTATGGGATCAGTTTTGATCTCTTGGTTTAGCAAGAAGCAATCCTGCATGGCACTAAGTACAGCTGAAGCAGAGTATGACGTAGCTTGTTCGGCTAGTTGTGAGGTAGTGTGGCTGAGGAAGATTCTATCTGATTTGTTTGATCTCCAGTTGGATGCTACTTGTATATATTACAACAACCAAAGTTGTGTGAAGTTGTTGGAGGACCTGGTGTTCCATGACAAGTTGAAGCATATCGAGATCAAATATCACTATATCATGGATATGGTGCAGAGAGGAGCAGTGAAGCTCCAATATGTTGCGATGGATGAGCAGATAGCTAATGTGTTGACCAAACCATTGGCCAGAGTGAAGTTTGAGTACTTCAGGGAGAAGCTTGGTGTTCTCTAGATCGAGGTTCCCTCCAAGGGGAAGTGACGAGTTCATGTGCCTTTCTCATATGGTGGAAGGTTGGGCCTCCCATGGTCATATGTAAGTGCAGAGCCTTTCTGACATGGTGGCAGGCTGGGCCTCCCATGGTCATATGTAAGTGCAGATCATTTTTGACATGGTGGCAGGCTAGGCTTCCCATGGTCAGATGTAAGTGCAGATCCTTTCTGACATGGTAGCGGGCTGGTCCTCCCATGGTCAGATATAAGTGCAGAGAATTTATGACATGGTGGTAGGATGGGCCTCCCATGGTCATATATAAGTGTTGAGCCTTTCTGACATGGTGGCAGGTCGGGCCTCCCATGGTTGGATGTGAGTTTTGGGCCTTCTGACATGGTGGCAGGTTGGGCTTCCCATGGTCAGATATAAGTGTTGGACGAGCCTTTCTGACATGGTGGCAGGTTGGGTCTCCTATGGTTAGATGTGAGTGTTGGGCCTTTCTGACATGGTGGCAAGTTAGGCCTCCCATGGTCAGATGTGAGTGCTGGGCATGCCATTCTGACATGGATGTTGGATGTGTTCCTCCCATGGTCAAATATAAGTGTTGGGCGATCCTTTCCGACATGGTGGTACGGTAGGCCTCCCATGGTCGGATATAAGCGTTGAAGAAGAAGACATACTTGGAGGCTAGGCCTACAACCAGCATGAAAAAGGGTTGGTGTTAGAATAATCAACCCATAGTTAGCTACCTTAGACATTAATTAATCCATTTTTGTCTTATTTGCCTAGTTTCCATATTCCACTCTATGCAAGTTGTCCTCCACATGTTCAAGATGGTTAAACTTGCTAAAAATGATTCATGGAGTGCTTGGGAAACCTCTTGGAATCAATTCTATTTTATTCTTGAACCTCCCTAGTGCATATCTGCTTTTTCTGCTTTATTGCCTGCTTTTACTGAGTTTTATGGCAAAAGGGAAAGTATAACTAGGTGAAGTTGACTTGTTTTTTTCCCTCATCATCCTCCACTCTTTTCTCCTAATAAAAGCATGTATGAGTAATCCTTCCATCACCTATTAGCTTTCCTAATTTATTTTTCCAATTTGTGAGCTCCTAGGCAGATTTGGAAACTGCTTTATGCACCTATGGGGGATTTGACTAGATTTAGTAAGCCTGCTTTTGACTAATTCGAATGGAATCCCAATGCATTCAAATATCTCATGTAATTATTTATTTCGGCAGCCTATGACTTCACAATTTTGGCAATTGTACACTTATTCAATACAAATTAGTGTTATGCTCCATATTCAGTCTCCTTTGAGTGTAATTTGCATGTTTGATTAGCAATTTTTGTGAGTGCAATTGTTATAACACCTGGGTTCAATTTCCACATGGTATTAGATCCTTTGTAGATCGATTTATCTCCTTCCATATTGCTATTGCAGGTTCGACATCTTGACTGGGAGCATTCTGCTGACTGAAGGGACAATTTCTAAGCTATGGATCAATCTCAGAAGATCATCTTGACTCCATTTAATTTATTTGAATGGAAAGTAGAGATGGAGCTATTGTTGAGAGTGAAAGGCACCTACAGGGTGACTATGGAAACTGAAGCATATCCCAATGTAGCTGCAGAGAAAATTAAATGGCACAATAGGAGGGATGAGGCGTATGGTCTCCTGTGTTTGAGCATATCCAGAGACCTCCTTTTCCATATTGATGGATTGACATCACCAAATGAAGTATGGGAGAAGCTTGTTAATATTTTTGGTAAAATAGATGAGATGAGAGGACATCAAATCGAGAATGAATTGATCTCCTTGAGTCCCAGCAGCTTCAAATCCTTGCAATTATATTTTTCCAAGTTTAAAGCCCTTGTTTTGCAGCTAAAACAGTGTGGAATCGAAAAGAAGGAGGAGAAACTAGTTTTGGCCATACTCTCGAAGCTTGGCCCTGACTATTCAATGTTTGTTTCGACCTTCCATGCCACCAAGTTGACAGCTCGAGCCTGGAAGCTGCCTAAACTTACAGAGTTCATCGAATCCCTCACACAAGAACAAGATAAACTAGTGATGATGGGCACCATCAAACCTTCCAAAGACCAAGCTCTATTTGCTGGAGATTCGAGGGTGGATTCAAAAGGCAAGAAGAAATCTAAGAATCCACCTGAGCAAAAGAGAGACAAGAACAAGTCTCCAGAGGATCCCCAAGGTTCCAAGAAGAACTTCCAGAAGAAGAAGAACAAAGGAGAAATGAGCAAATGTGCATACTGCAGTAAGGGAAATCATCCTGAAAGCTCCTGCATGAGGAAGCAAATTGACATGCTGACCCAGCTCCTGGAGAAGAATAACATCTCCCTTCCTGATAGCTCAAAGAAGAGGGAAGGAGGATCAAATTCAAAAGACAGAGAGAGAGTTCATGCATTGGTTGCTGGCACATCAAGCTCACCTAGTTTCATCATAGATTCTGGAGCTTCAAGACATATGGTTTTGACCAAGGAGGCATTCACCTCTCTTGACATGTCGAAAGGTCCACCAATAGTACTAGGAGATGACTCTCTCACTGAAAGTTTGGGCAAAGGGAGGATTGATCTTGACCATGGTAAGTTCAGCAATGTATTGTATGTTCCAGGTCTTGCCTCTAACCTCTTGTCAGTGTATCAGATGACCCACAAAGGGTCTCCAAAGAAGTTCATATTCTCCCCTGATGAAGTTGAGATCACAGAGATCTCAAGTGGTAAAGTCATTGCAAAAGGATTTGTAAATCACACTTTGAAGGTATACATGTTTTCACATTTTCTACCCAACTCAAACCCCTCTGCTCTTCTGATTCATGCTAATGAGGCAAGCAAGCTTTGGCATGAAATATTTGGCCATCTTAACTATAAGAATATTTATGATCTTAGTGAAAAATAAATTCTCATAGGGTTACTAAAGATTAAGTTTTCCAAAGGAGTCTGTCAAGGTTGTATCTTAGGAAAACACCCAGAGCATAAATTTGAGAAAGCTAGTCATGAGAGAACCTCTGCACCTCTCAAGTTGATCAACAGTGATCTTGCTGGCCCATTTCCTCATATGTCAATGATTCAGGACAAATATGCATTGACATTCATAGATGACTTTTCCAGGTACTGTTGGGTTAACTTCCTGAAACACAAGTTTGAAGTTTTTGGCCTCTTCAAAGTCTTTAAGGCTTTGGTTGAAAACCAGTATGGGAGGAAACTCAAGATCCTCAGATCTGAAAATGGTGGTGAGTATGTCAAGTCTGAGTTCATTCAATATTGTGCATATTCAGGTGTTTAGATGCAGCATTCAATCCCTTACACACCACAGCAAAATGGTGTTACTGAGAGAAAGAACAGATCACTGAAAGAGATGGCAACCTGCATGATGGAGGCTAAGACTTTGCCACCAAAGTTTTGGGCTGAAGCTATAAACTGTGCATCCTATATCCAGAATAGGGTGCCTCATAAATAGCTTGATGGTCTGACTCCTTTTGAATCATGGAGTGGGCACAAGCCAGATGTGACCCATTTCAGGATTTTTGGCTCAAGGGCTTGGGCTAGAATTCCAACAAAAAAGAGGAAGGCTTTGCAGCCCCAAAGCAAAGAGTGTATATTTGTTGGGTACTCTAAATATTCAAAAGGGTACAAGCTGATCAATTTGAGCACAAACAAAGCCTTCATTGAAAGGAGTATTCAGTTCCAAGAAGAACCTTTAGCAACAGTTGAAGTTGGAGAGTCTTCTTCACCACCAGAACCACTGAATGTAAGTGAAGAGATAAATTGCTTTGTTGATTCTGATATGTCTGATAATGATGATTTAATTTCAGATCCTAACAGTCCTACAATACCAAAATTGGCAGAAAAGACCATTCATACAGCTGGGGAACTAGATGGAAATCCTAGTGATTCTAGGAGGACTAGATCTCAGTTTGAGAGTGCCATGTGTATGAAAGACCCTTTGTTTGCAGAGAAATGATATCTGATGGTTGAATCAGACCCACATACATATGAATATGCAGCACATGATCCAAGATGGCAAACAGCCATGAAAGAATAATTCAGCTCACTCCAGAAGAACAACACTTGGGAGCTGGTTGATCTTCCTCCAGGGAGGAAGCTAGTTCAATGTAAGTGGGTTTTCAAAACTAAGTTTGCTGCTGATGGTTCACCTTTGAAATATAATGCAATATTTGTATCCAAGGGCTACTCATAGGTACATGGTATAGACTACAATGAGATCTTTGCACCAGTGGCAAAGATGGACTCCATCAGGCTAGCCTTAGCCATTGCAGCTTCGAAGCAGTGGGAGGTACATCACATGGATGTGAAATGTGCTTTCCTAAATGGAGATATTACTGAATATATTTACATGCAGAAGCCTCAAGTATTTGTTACTAATCCATCTCTTGTGTGCAGGCTAAATAAATCATTGTATGGGCTTAAGCAAGCCCCCAGGGCTTGGTATGCCAAGATTGGTGGCTTTCTGCTATCATTGAGTTTTGTTCGATGCAAGTCTGATCCTAATGTTTATTTGAAGCTGATTCATGGTTCTTTGATGATTATTTTCTTGTATATGGATGACCTTCTGATTACAGGAAGCTCAAAGAATGTAATTGCCTCCTTGAAGGATGCAATGAACCATGCATTTTCTATGACTTATTTGGGGTTATTGAGCCAATTCTTGGGTCTTGAGATTGCTCAAACCAAACATGGAATAAAAGTACATCAGTCCAAGTATGCTTTGGATTTTCTGAACAAGTTCAACATGAAATATTGCAATCCAAGCAAGACTCCCTTCCTTTCAGGATTTAAGCTTGAAGAAGCAGGTTCTTCTCCTATGGTAAATAATACACTGTATAGGAAACTGATTGGGTGTTTGCTGTACCTTACACATAATAGACCTGATCTTTATTATGTAGTAAGTGTGGCTTCAAGATACATGGATCAGCCTCATGAGATCCATTGGAGAGCAGCCAAAAGGATCCTTAACTTTGTTCAGGGAACAAGGACTCATGGGATCTTCTACAAAGCTAAATCTGATCTTGATTTGATTGGGTTTACTGACAGTGATTGGGAAGGTGACAACACAGATTGAAAGTCAACATCAGGATATGTGTTCATGCTTGATAAAGTACCAATCAGCTGGTCAAGCAAGAAACAAAGTTCCATTGCACTCTCATCTACAGAAGTAGAGTACAGAGGAGTTGTAAATGCAGCAACTCAATGTTTATGGTTGCAGGGGTTACTTGGTGAGTGTGGCTTTGAATCAGAATACTCAACTAATATCTATTGTGATAATTAGAGTAATGATTTGAATCTGCAATGATCCATTTCAAAGACAGAGAACCAAACACATCGAGATTCATATGCACTACATCAGACATCTTGTGCATGATGGCACCATTCACCTACTCTTCTATGCATCTTCAGAACAAGTAGCAGACATCTTCACCAAAGTTTTTTGTGAGAAGACATTCAACAATCTCAAATCACTATTGGGGATTGTTGATCATGTTGTGAAGCATGATTGATGACAATATTTTCAAATTTTGTTTTACTGTCCATGTTTAAGGGAGGATTTTTCCCACTGAGTTTTTGCCTCTTTCCTTGTTTAAATGGACATGCAGTATGTAAAGGGTGACTAAGCCTTGTTGCTAGGCCCTATAGTTTCTGATATTTTACTCATAAGTCAGGCTTAAGGGGGAGTGTTAGAATAATCAACCCATAGTTAGCTACCTTAGACATTAATTAATCCGTTTTTGTCTTATTTGCCTAGTTTCCATATTCCACTCTATGCAAGTTGTCCTCCACATGTCCAAGATGGTCAAACTTGATAAAACTGAGTCATGGAGTGCTTGGGAAACCTCTTGGAATCAATTCTGCTTTATTCCTGAACCTCCCTAGTGCATATCTGCTTTTTCTGCTTTATTGCCTGCTTTTACTGAGTTTTATGGCAAAAGGGAAAGTATGACTAGGTGAAGTTGACTTGTTGTTTTCCCTCATCATCCTCCACTCTTTTCTCCTAATAAAAGCATGTATGAGTTTTCATTCCATCACCTATTATCTTTCCTAATTGATTTTTCCAATTCGTGAGTTCCTAGGCAGATTTGGAAACTGCTTTATGCACCTATGGGGGATTTGACTAGATTTAGTAAGCCTACTTTTGAATATATTGAATGGAATCCCAATTCATTTGAATCTATCATGTAATTATTTATTGTGGCATCCTATGAATTCACAAGGTTGGCTATTGTACACTTATTCAATACAAATTAGTGTTCTGCTCCATATTCAGTCTCCTTTGTGTGTAATTTGCATGTTTGATTAACAATTTTTGTGAGTGCAATTGTTATAACACCTGGGTTCAATTTCCACACTCTGTAGATCTTGCTATGATGAGTAGAATCAATAGATAGCACCATTTGATCGAGATAGTGGAAGCAGTGTTGATGATGATTCAGTGATGATCTAGTTTTTGTGATGATCCAGTGATGATCCATCTTTGATGATGATCCAGTGGCGAAGACTTGTGCTGATGAATTGTGTCAAGAGAATACCTTCCTAGTTAAGAGGGAGTGTTGATGTATTTGTAAATTTGGAATGCATTCACTTGTATATCTTATATTGTACCCCGATGTTCCTATCGAGAGAATAATTTGTATTTCATTATACCCCGATGTTCCTATCAGGAGAATCATTTGTATTTCAAATTTGGAAGCTTTCATTAATAGAGGATAGATCTTCCATGTCACACAGTAAATGAGATCATATGGACTATTATGTGCATTGTGATACTAAAATACAATCTATTGTGTACACATACCATAAAGGAGAACACATTTTGAGTTCCCTTAGGAATCTTCAAAGATTGATTAATTGGTAAGTTGTATCTATCTTCCCTACCAATTCTTTCTCTAGAGGTGAATGGGAAGCATATTGATTTTGAGGCCTTCCATGTTATCTAGTAAATGATACCATATGGATTGTTGAGTGAATTGTGATGCTAAATTAAAATTTGTTGTGTACACCTTTGTTTAAGGAGAGCACGGTCTCATCATCCTTAGGAGTCTCCAAATATTGATTAATGGATAAGTTGTAATTATTTTCCCTAACAATCATTTATATACAGGTGAACAATAAGGATATTTATTTTGAGGCCTCCCATGATGCATAGTAAATGAGACCATATGGATTGTTGAGTGTCTTGACACGTTGAAGTACAATCTGTTGTTTATAGCTACATTGAAGGAGAACATTGTTTGAGTGTCCTTAGGAATCATCGAATATTGATTAATGGCTAAGTTGGATCTATCTTCCCGATCAATTCTTTCTCTAGAGGTGAACAATAATCATATTAATTTTAAGGCCCTACATATTACATGCAATTCTAGAATTTTGACAGCTTGAGTCTTAATGCAAGTTCCTTTGATTGACCAATAATGAGCTTGACTATGTTAAAGCATATTAATCAATGGTGCATTCCTACCTCAAGGTTTTTTTTAGTAGTACATATTTTCTTACTGTGTACTAAAAATTTGACAGGAACCAAATAACGAACTCAAAATTTACAATAAAAAAAATTGGATAACACTAGGGAATAACAAGGTTGGAAGAGAGAGGACCCAAAAAGAGTGAAACCGTAGTGAGATAATAATAATCCAATAAAAATTACACTATAAAACTTTCAACCAGGAACCCATGTGGTAGGGTGAGACAAATAAAGTTTCGCAGTGCTACTACCTAAGGCAGGTGCCAGTGAATTTCTCTCATTTCTATAATGTAATATATATCATTTAAGAGCCTTTTTCTAACTGGGTCTTTGTATAGCCATATTTTGACATTTATAGCCACAACCACCACTCATTTATTCTCATTTGCAACACTTCCTAAACTTGAGAAAACAAATTAACCTACAATTTAAAAAAGAAACAAAACCCCTTTATGTTATCTTTGATATTAAAGTAGAAACTCACTAAGGAATCGCTACCTAATACGTGCCCTAGACTCAAACACAAGACTTGAATTCAAACAGGTGTGAGAATTTTCTTTCAAATGATAAAGAAAGTGTTGTGTTGCAAAGGGTGTTAACTATTCCTTTGAAAGAAGAAGAGAAAGTTTCTATCTCTTCCCTCAACACAATGAAGGCTTTTATATCGATCGTGTCCTTCATCTAACATAACTTACTTAAGGAATATAATTCATGTGATGTATTTCCGTATATTTACTCTTGGTTCGGGGATCCAATAGTTGTAATTCATAACTGCATAATACTTGCGAGGAAACCCTAACTATCCAGTCTATCACCATCACTACTCAAGGAAAATCGTTGGCTCTTTCTAGATTGTAGATCAAGACCTAGTTTCCATTCTCTCCTTTCGAGAAATCATAATTGGCTCTAAACTAGGGTGATTTTATCTTTTTTTATGGGTTCCCAAACATTGTAAACCTCATGTTACTCTCAAACTGGTAATAAGAGGATAGTTATGCTACTATTTAACCTAACTTTGTTATTGTTTTTTCCATCCTCATCTTACCAGTCGGAGACAATGAAAAATCATTGTTTCCATCTGTTAATATCAACAAATGTGCTAGCATAGTTTATGAGAACCAAGTCACTAGGAATATGGACCTAGCCTTATTGCTAGTGGATAAATTGGCCCAACAAAATCCATTGTCCATTTATCAAATTCCTACAAAGTGACCTAGGGAATCAATGGCATATCATGTCTTCTTGATGTCCTTCCTTCTCTTTGACATACAACACATGTTTGATAAAAATCCTTATCATATTTATGAAGGGTAGGCCATGAAATTCCTGTGCACAAAATTTTATGAGTTGCATCTTTGTGTGCATAGTGACCTCTTGCAATTCCTTCATTCTTCAAACAATATTATCATACTTCCATTCTCTAATACACATCATCGCATAACACTATCTACACCTAACTTGTACAATTTCCCTGCTATCAGAAGATATTTTTCTACTCTACCCACTAATTGCTTCTTATGTGCGACTATAAAGTCACATGGAGCTACTCTTGTGTGAAAAAGTTGGGCAATCTATGCAAAATAGTCATAAACCATCTATACTACAAATATGTGTGCACCTAGTATAGTCATCCAAAATTCTACATCTTCTCCTGTCAGTATGCGCGATAGGTGATCAGGTCATGAATTCAACTTTCCCAACTTTGCCACTACTTCAAAGTCATATTCTTGAAAGAGAAACAACCATCTACATATATTCCCCCCCAAAATTGGCTTCTTGACCAAGTATATTAGTGCAAATTGATCTGTATAGAGTCTTGAAATGTGATCCCAATAGATAATGTCTATATTTATGCAATGCATGCCCAATTGACGTCCTTCACATTATGTTGTAGTGTAATTATGTTTAGTTGTTGACAACTTTCTACTTGCAAATGAAATGGGGTGATATAAGTCTCCTTCTCCTGGTTGAGATATAACTGCACCCAATGTTATTGAGGACACATGTATGTGGACATGAAACTCCTTTTTCCAATATGGAAACACCAAAATTGGCACAATCACCGGCATCTAATTCAACATATCCAAACTATTTTGAGATTCTTTATTACACTAGAACTTGGATTCCTTCTTCAACATTTTTTTCAGTGGGATTGTAATATGTGTATACCCCTTGATAAACTTCATGTAGTATCTTGTATGACTCAATGTTGAGTGCAATTGTCACACTAATGTGGGTGGTGGAAGATCAATTATAACAACAATCTTTATGGGATCCATGAGAAGTCCTTGCTTACACACTACATGCCCCGATAGAGTACCAAACAATGCACAAAAAATACCGTTTCTTCAAATTTAAAGAAATTTGAAATTGTCTGCATCTATCTAACATTAAGTATGGTGCATCAATATCATTTTCAATAAACTGAACACCATCTAGTCACCCAAGTGTACTTCCAGAAAGTTATGGATGAACTCTTTGAAAGTTGCGACCGCCACTATGGAGAATAGTTCTTACACATTCTGTATCCCAAAAGGTATAATTGGTACTGATAACATCCTCATTTTTTCACAAAAAATTGTTTATGTCTATATTTCTGCGCAATTTTTATCTAGTGATACCCTGAGAACCCATCAATAAAAGAATAGGATTCTTGTCCTCCAACATTAGTCGACACTTCATCTGTAAGTGGTGTTGGAAATGGATCATGTAAACAAGCATCATTCAATTTAGTCAAATCGACACAAATTCTGATCCCACCCATTTTATTATCTTGGACCACCATTGGGTTAATCCACTCAAACTCTTCAACAGGCTTAATGATTCCATCTTCCAACATTCAATTTATTTATTCCTTCACCTTCTGCGTGTACACTGGGTTCAGCTGATAAGGCATCTACTTTAGTAGCTTGGCATCTGGTTTCAATGGGATCTCCATTTCTCTTTCCTCTCTAGGAATTCTCTTCATCTTTGAAAATGTGGTCGAAAATAAATCACGATATTCATGCAACAAATCGACAATCTTTTCCAATGTTTCATCATTCCAGTGATCCCCAATATTCATGAACTTGGGGTTTTCCTATGTCCCAATGTTCTCTTTGTGTGTATCCATTGGTTGTGTATAATTAGCAAATCCTAGTTCATTTCCTTCTACTACGTGCTCTCCTTCAGTTTCTAGTATTTGCAAATTTCTCAGGCCCTTGTCCTCCTATTTTCCTTCAACGACATTATTGCACTCCAATACTTCTTGAACCGTCACAACTGATCTGTGTGTGCTACATAGTGGCAGTATTCCTGCCATGTATTTTGGTGCAAATATATTCTCTTTGGTAACCTGTAATGTTGCAAACCTAATCTCCACATGGATGCCTCTTGAATTCGTGACGAATGATGAAATTTGTATTTCATGTTTCATGACATATGAATTCATATTCAAAGAGAGATTATGGAGATGTTTTTAGGACTCTATTTTGACCAATTTTGTACTCATGTGATCCTTTTCTATCTAATGCCATCTAATTTTCTACCAGTTTCCTTCATTTTCCATATTTTTCCTACATTGTGTATGATCCAAGAACTACCATATTATGTGAGGTAACTATTCCCAATTTTTCATGATTTTCTATGTTTATCACTCATTTCAAGCTAAATATGGTTTATCTAATTAACTCAGGGTCTTGCAACATTTCCTATGTTTTTGGAGCTATAGCTACTCTCATGTTACTAGAATAGAGAAGGTTATATGCTATCGGAATCACAAGAGTCTATTCACTACCAGAATCCCAATAAAGATTACTAGCTACTAGAACTAAAGGAAATAACACCAAAGTGTATCTTGGATTACCAAAACTATAGAGCAGTTATGTCCCAAGAATCATGCTACAGGAATTCTGGTAATTCCTTGAAACTATAATCATACGCTCTAACTATCGGAACTGCAAGTGTAAGTCATTTATTGGTCAGGATATTTTTGGACACTTGGATCCCAAATGAAGATATGGTATTCATGTTAAATATCATGAATATGATCTCTCTCTCCTTTCGTTCGCATTCTAGATCAATATCTTCAACACTTCTTTCTGGTTGAATCCATGGACAACAATTGGTGGCACTATAATTCACCTAGAGTTTTTTACCATGATTTCTCATTGTTAAATCATGAAATCGTTAATGTATGTCATGATGTCCTCGAGTTTTCTATATATGTCTCCATAATTCAAGGGTATCTATTTTAAGCAGTTTGATATCCATGTCATTCTAATCTACTATGGCAATTTATTATGTGAGAAATGTTATATAATGTAAAAAAAATTGTAACAAATGTTAGCTCAGTTGGAGATTGAGAGAGAGGAGAGGGGTCAATAAGTAAGTTCGCAGGCTTACCAATGTTGATATGTACATTTTTTATCCATTAATGAAACTACTTTGTTGCTGACCAAACTCTGAGTTATATTTCCTGCAGTGCACCCGACCAGGAGGGGCCCCTAAACTAGGATGCACTTCCAGAAACTAGCTAGTAGATTTTATAGTTAATTTGAGGTGTGAGTTTATGCAATTTTCATTCTCATAAGTTCATTTCTATTTCCAATATATTGTCAGTTGTTTGATCATTTATTCGCACATTCAGTTGATTACTTTAATTATTTTTCTTATTCAAGTGTGTTGTTTTGGATTGAAGGGGTCTCCAACATTATCAGAATTCCTGTATAGTTAACCCTCTGAATCCAAGTGGTTGAGAAGCCACAAGGTTCATACCAACAACTCCAGGATCTCTTGATATTTTAAGTTTGGTCTTGTGTGATTTGATTGAATCTATTTGATTTGTTTCCTCTAAGTAAACTACATGAATTGTCAAGTCCGTTGGATATCTTTATGATGTTAAACATTACTAAGTTGTTTAATGTTTAGAAACAATGGTGTGAATGTTTTACATGTAAAAGATAAGTTCAAACATTTAACTTGGTATTTGGAAGTGTTTTCTCATAATACTATTAAGTGTGGTTAGTTTAGGATACCTTATCATTACTCAAGCTTGGTTCTACATATACTTTGTCTGATACCTCATAAGTTTTCAAGCCCCGGTACATCATAAGTTTACAAGCCCCGTCGACAATTTAATGAACAATAAATTAAGCAATTAATTTACTTGACATTTTCAGTGTCAATGTTGGGGAGGTGTCAAAACAACTAGATGTCTAATACCTCATAAGTTTACAAGCCTCGGTCGACAATTTAATGAACATTAAATTAATCAATTAATTTACTCGATATTTTCATCATCGTTGCGGAGGAGGTGTCAAAATAAATAGGTATTGAGTTTTTATTTACGTTTGTGTGTGCTTAGTGATGTTAAAATACTAAAACACGGTGAGATAGTGGCAATAAGATGAGAGGTAAGAACCTACACATCCATTTAGTGTGTTCATTGTCTCACTACATTTAGAAGATGATAGCACCAAGTAGACCAACATATAAAATTAGAGAGAATTATTTGTTTGTTTTTTAGAAGTACTAACATCCTAAAACATAGTGAGGTGGCAGCGATAAGATGAGAGGTAAGAACCTACACGTCCATTTTAGTGGGTTTACTACCTAACTGGATTTAGATGATGTTAGCACTATATGGATTGAGATAGAGATGAAAAGGGTATATTTATTAAAAATACAGATAAATCAGTTCCAACCATTGCATTTGGTAGGACTGTTAAAACCCCCATATCTACTAACTTGTTGGAAGGAAAGAATATAAAAGGATCATATACAAGGAATAATTGGACATACTCCTATGGAACATAGGATTGCAACATCCAACAAGGTGGAGCCTTTGAAATTTTTAGTAGGACCTACAAGGGAAGTGATTATTGCAAGTGGAATGGAAAGGCAGACCCAGAAGAGGTAATTGTTGGGACAGATTCCCCCCCATATTGAAATGAAAAATAGTTTGTTTGGGGAAGAACACATGGAAAAAGGAGAGTGTGAAGCACACACCCATCAGGAGGAGGCACACACCAATGAGGAAGAGGTAACTTTTGGTTTCCCCATTATTAACCATCTTGTAATGGTGTAGATGAAGAAGATTACGCCTTTGACAATGTCTCATTTCCATGGTAGAGTAAGTGACGGTTGTGAATCCTTTTAGTTTGAAGTTGATATTTTTTGTAGAAGCTATGATTACTCTAACGATGCACAAAACTTAAATTTTTTCCTACTACTCTCAAGGACCCAACATTACTCTGGTTCATGGGATTAGGAGGAGACACCATAAATGCATGGGATTAAATGAGAAGGGTATTCCTTCATAAATACAAAGAATACTATAAGGAAAGAGATTTAATGGAGGATATTTTTAGGATGGTATAGAAAGAATAGGAGAGCTTGGAAGATTACCTTGAGATATTTTAGTATAACCTCTAACGCTCCAAACAACAGAAACTAGATTTAGATACAATTAACCTAATCTTTTTAAGAGGAATTTTAGATGGGTCAATTAATGTACTTAATTTATTGGGGGATTAAGATGTATCGAAATTATCTTTCAAGAAAATTTATGAACTATGCAAGAATTATTCAAGGAGTCGAGCTCAATAAGGTAAAGGACTTCAAGACCCTTTCCCTAAAATTATTAAGAACTCACTAGGTGGAGTAACCAGAACAAAATTGGGTAATCTTTTGGAAAGTTTTAAGAATAAAATTCTTGGCACTATCAATATGCAATTAGATGTTTTTCAAGATAAAGAGAATGCATCCTTAGCTATTTTTTGTCCCAAGTTTCGCAAAAAACATCCACTAAAAGAAATCTCGCTAAATAAAGTTTTTGTTTGTGTTATGTGTGCATACGGTCGTCCAATAGATAAGCTCCCTTTGTTGCTTGGGCTGAAGGAAGTATACCAAGCAGGAGATGAGGCTATAGAGAAATTGTGTGCATTAACCACTAAAATACCACGGTATCTTCATCTATCATGTATACCTTTTGATCTTACCATTTCATATTCTTCAAATTTTCTAGGGCAATAGTATTATTGGAATCATACAACCCCTTGGTAGGCATGGACCCAACAACCAACTAAAACTTACCATTGGAAGCAATGATGGAGAGGGTCTAGTTGCAGGACTATGCCTTCATACCCTTACCCTATGCAAACTCATCCTCCTATGCAGCCTCAACAATTTTCACCATTTTCATAACCATCCCAACAATACTCATCCCAACCTTATTTTCAAATGCCCACTCAACATCAACGACTATTTATGAATCCCCAGTAGCTACATTTGACCCCTATGCAACCTCCTAGGATAAATCAACTTCCTTTCCAACCCATTTCTAACCTGAACAATAATCCATCTTTGCCTGCTCTCCAAGATGAGTTGCATCCCTATTCTACTGATATGATTTCCCCAGTAGAATTTCAAAACATTCATTTAAGATCGGGGATGGTGCATCCAAATCAACCACCCATCATTGTTGAAGAAGAATTTGAGGAGGTAACTCCTAATTGAACAACCAACAATGATGTTTCTACCGGAATAACACAAAAAACACTCATTTGTAACAACGTTCCTCAAAAGATCCATCTTATATTGAAAGGATAAGATTGAGAAATCCAGTAAGTTCTCTTGAGTATGACTTAATTAATAAGCTTTAAAATATTTGGGTAATTATGTATGAAGAAACCAGGGAGGAAGAAGAAGGATCCTCCCACAATCCATTTTATAATAGAATTTGTTATTTTTATTTATAGATAGAAACTTGCAGAAAAATGCATAGATCCCAGTAACCCTGTCATTTATGTTCATATCAATGGAGTCTGCATTGAGACTACTTTGATTGACCTTGGAGAAACTATCAATATCATTACCCTACAAACTATGAGTCAATTCAACTTGCCATAATTTCACCCAACCTTGATAATTCTTGAGTTGGTTGATCAATCTAAGATTAAACCAAAAAGGGTGTTAGACAATGTGGTAGTGTCTTTGGAATCTTGGGAGTATCCTATGGGATTTTTAGTCTTGCAACCTAATTCCCTGTTCAATAATTTAATGAACAATAAATTAAGAAATTAGTTTACTCGACAAATGCACTTGAATTCTCAATTTTATCTAGAATGACTTCCATTAATGAGTTTGTGTAAATATGATTATATTACGCTCATTGTATATGAAAGGGATCGAATAAGTATTTCATGTACAAAAGAAAGGGATATTCCCTTTTCTCACCAAGCATTCACTAAATTGGGAAAGCTCACTTTTGAATATATACAAGCAAAGTGGGGAAAACAAGAAATGACTTGAAAGAGAAGAAATTTAAACTTCCTAGTAGTTGATCTGGAGGTAGGAAACTTTGACATGATGTTAGGTTGTTGTAATCCCACCTAGTATAGACATAATAAACAATAATTGTGGATCAAATAGAACACACTGGTAGATTAAGAACATCAGGTTTGCTTCTTACCCTTCATTCTTTCATTCTGATCTAACTGGGTAAACACATAAATATTGATAAGGAGACATCCATTAATGGATGGCGTAATTCAAATGCTCCAATGTTTTGAAAAAACGTTATGTTATAAATTACATGATTTTTATCATGTCACCGTTCTTTTTGTTCCATGTGTGTGTGTGTGTCTATTTTGGAGAGAGAGAGAGAGAGAGAGATTATCCCTTGTTCATAGTGGATTATGAATTATAAAATCCATCACAAAATATTCAAAGGGATGAATGTAGATTGTCGTTGAGGTTAAAATAGTTCCGAAATCATTACTTGAAAGAACCAGTTATATACATTTGTCATCACATTGCACATGCAAGTTACAAGGAACCAATACCAAGGTGGTTCCATCGTGAAAAGAGAATTTATCTAATAATTCCAAAAAATACTAGTACCCAAATTGAAGAATTTAAAATTCAATGTTATTTAAGGAAATTTTTAAAATTTTATAAAATTACATCTGTGAATATGTATGCCACGTATATTTATTTCCATTTATCTCAATGTATCTCATGCATTATCTCATTGTCCACATGCTTTCAAATTATGGTCAATAATACAATAGAACATTCACTTGCAATTAATTTATAAAAAAATATTATTATAAATTGGCATGTGTTTCTACAATTAAAACAAATATTGAAAGAACCCAGTGCATGCCCTCAAACTGCAATCTTAGACCATCTCCAGTGCATAGCTGGAAATAGAAGAAAGGTTCCTATGATGGGATGGATAACCGTAGCAAAAATTACTTGATCTTGCAGTTAAAATATGCTCTTAAATGTCAAGTGATATCTCATTGTTTCTTAATCTCGAATTCATTGTTCCATTATTTCAGGTCTTCGTGTTGCATCCTCTTATCGTTTCCAATCATAGTCGCAGCCATCTATTTATAGAGGCTTAAAGGTATTCAATTTGTCTGTTTTCCCAAAATAAAATAGATTTCATGGGGACAAAAGGGTATCTATGTTCTATTTAACCCTTATTCAAGTATAGGAATGACCCTTCGACCCAGTGGTTTATCTAGAATCAAAGCATACGAAATAAGCATTTGAGATAAGGGAAGGTCATCAGTGGCACAACAAGAAAGAGGAAAGGGTAGGGCATCAATGTAAAAGCAATCAAATCATATGAGAGAATCATTTGAGGCAAGGTTAGGGAATCAATGGAAAAGCAAACAAATTTAGTAGATATGGAAGCAAATATGTGCTACAGTCATTGACAATATGGGATCATTGAGAAGCAACTTGAATCAACAATTTCATTTAACCAATTTGCATGCAAATTGACTCAACAACTTATCCCTGATTCAATTTTAGGTAGGGACTTATTTCTTAGCAGCTCATCTTGTCAAATAAAGGGCTTATGGTGTTCCCCTATGCAAACCACACTTATGGTAATTAATGTATATTCTTGCCATTGCATTGGTAAAAGGGTGGTCTACTTATTATCTGATCAATCTAATCAAAGTTTTTTTCCTATGGAAATATGATTACAACATTATTGTTTATAAATGATATTATTTTAACTAAATTATTGAATCCGTCCTCTATGTAAACTTTACCTTTATAACTATTCATGTATTTGATTTGCTTATGAGTATAACAATACTAATTATTGCATTGTTTCAAGTCGATCATACATGGGGTTGTATCTTTGTTTATTCTAATGCATAATTGGCATGCCTAATCAAAGGTTGTTTAATTCAACATTTTCTCATGCCCAAACATTGTAAAAGAAAAATTGGTTACCTTTAGTCTTATAATATTGATAAGTGACCAAAATATTGCTTATGTTTATGACATTATAAATATCCCTGGTCACCTATTAGTTCAGTAATGTTCTTGTTTAATGGTTATGCTATAATCATTATCCACCTAGCAATATGGATTTTTTTTAACATTAAAGCATGAAGACATCTGTATTTTCAGCATGAGCATTGTACTATCAGATTTTTAATGTTGAACTGTGGTTTTGGTGGAATTTTCCCCTAGTTTCCTCTTTCATTTGGTTTTCTACTTCGTTTGATACTATTTTACAATATTGGTTACACAAATAAGAGGTTGGGAATACCACTAGGGGTATTTGACTCATATCATAGATATGCATTGTGCATACACTCTGTGAATACAAGTTGTCTTGTATCTAGAGCCTGTGTATGAAATATACATTTGAAATTGAAGGTACGATTTTTTTTCCTTATGGTGTATTTTGTTTTTCTTTTTAATTGGATATGCGAAATAGATAGACTATAACTATAATCTTAAAACTTAGAGGCATATTTTTGGTCTCTAGGTGTTGTTTATCATTATATAATGGTTTTTCATTTTTCTTTTGGTTAAGGATAATCATATTTATGCATGTCTCTTCCTATTCTTCCAAAACAGTTATATATGAAGCTTGAATATTTCCCAAACCTCATTACATTGTTTTCATGTGTACATAGGAAGAAGGTTATCAATATAGGATTTATGATATTATTGGGGTTTGTATTCATGGCCCAGGTAATTATTGAACCATGTATACACACTCTTAATTTATTCTTTTTATTTACTTACATCAGGATTTGCTCCATAAACTTTCCAACTAAAATATCCTTCCATGTCCCTAATTAAATAAGACTACTTGCAAATAATGTTTCACCAACCTACTAGTTCCCTAGGTTGAGATGGAGACATAAATTTTGTATTAAGGGGCTATGGGACCCAAAAGGACTTTAGTTTACAATATTCACATTTAAATGGGTCACATAAATAATAAATGCTAAGAAAATACGGTTGCATCGGTTCATGAAGACACTTGGAAGCTTGTGGATCCTTTGGGTGACTAGATTCCCCACACACTTGGCATGATCTTCATCCAAATTCGAATCCACGGGGAATGCAACATTATTGGATGGTGATTTGGTGTCAAATAGAATATAATGAGCCAAGGAATTAAAATTATTGAAGGAGAGTAACTCCCATGGAAGAGGAAGATACTAAGAAGACAATGTGTGCCACTTGGAAGGAGATTCCATGCACTATATGACAACTAATGATGAAAGATTCTATGACAAATATGACAAATTTGGACCTGATTTCCGAACTATGAAAAATATGAAATGACATGGGAAAAAAAAGCCACCAAAAGTGTGCATTTAGGATTTAGAGGCATCCATTCGAATTGGGGAAAGAATTGGAGCATGTAGAGGAAGGACAAGTGTCATAAGATTTACTAAACCACTAAGATCAGTTGGAGGAAGCCCCTAGAGATAAATTCGACCTTAGGAAGCCTCATGAAGTTAATAAAAGTATTTCATGAGGAAGGATAATGGATTTTTATCGTTTGTTAATTTTCCTTTTTCATATTGGAGATATTTTGCTTGTCCATTACACGGTGAGTGTTCACTCTCCTTACTTGTGAACCAATTTTGAGGGAGTATGATTCCTTTCAAAGTTGGTTGATGGAGAGGGAATTCAGAACTATCATTTGGATGTGAATGAATTATTTTAGTTTCAGGTTGAAGGTCCATACCGTTAGAATTCTCATCTATCTCCCTATTCTCTCATTCCTTCTTCTCCATTCCCCCACACTCTCGTGTTGATGGTCCACTTGTTGAATCGTGCTTATGCTTTGTTGAGTATAGTTGATGCCCAATATTGGGTATATGATTTATGGATCTGTATTATTATTTCCATATGCTATGTAAGTCTAAATATGATAAATCCATGTGTGAAAGTCTTGCATTCACATGCTCTATAATGACTAATTTACATGTATTGGACTTCCACTTTGAAAGAGTTGTATATCATATTTGTATGAAGGAATTTATATGATGTTTAATGCTATTGGGGAATCCATTTGAATTTTTTTTATTGTATTTATATTTCATTTCATTATCTGAACCATTCAGCCTACTTTTCATGAATCAAAATCGAGTTATTAAGACCTTTTCCCCTTAACAAAATTCAATGAAAGTTACCATATAGATGTTGTGCCTCATAACAAGTTTGAAAATATTAATAACCATTATTAATGGCATAAATTGATGTATTATTTCATTTTGGATGTAGAGGCATCCATTCGAATTGGGTAAAGAATTGGAGCATGAAGAGGAAGGACAAGTGTCATAGGATTTACTAAACCACTAAGATGAGTTGAAGGAATCCCTTGGAGATAAATTAGACCTTAGGAGGCCTCATGAAGTTAATAAAAGGATTTCATGAGGAAGGATAATGGATTTTTATCATTTGTTAATTTCCCTTTTGCATTTTGGAGAGATTTTGCTTGTCCATTGCACGGTGAGTGTTCACTCTCCCTACTTGTGAACCAATTTTGATGGAGTTGGATTCCTTTCAAAGTTGGTTGATGGAGAGGGAATTCAGAACTAGCATTTGGATCTGAATGAATTGTTTTAGTTTCATGTTGAAGGTCCATACAGTTAGAATTCTCATCTATCTCCCTATTCTCTCATTCCTTCTTCTCCATTCCCCCACACTCTCGTGTTGATGGTGCACTTGTTGAGTTGTGCTTATGCTTTGATGAGTATAGTTGATGCCCAATATTGGGTATATGATTTATGGATCTGTACTATTATTTCCATATGCTATGTAAGTCTAAATATGATAAATCCATGTGTGAAAGGCTTGCATTCCCATGCTCTTTAATGACTAATGTAGATGTATTGGGCTTCCACTTTGAAAGAGTTGTATATCATATTTGTATGAAGGAATTTCTATGATGTTTAATGCTATTGGGGAATCCATTTGAATTATTTTTATTGTATTTATATTTCATTTCATTATCTGAACCATTCAACCTACTTTTCATGAGTCAAAATCGAGTTATTAAGACCTTTTCCCTTTAAGCAAATTCAATGAAAGTTACCATATAGATGTTGTTCCTCATAACCAGTTTGAAAATATTAATAACCATGATTAATGGCATAAATTGATGTATTATATACATCCCCATACTCTTTTATTAAATTTTGAAGGTTCGTACAGTATATGGAGAGCTAAAAGTGTCATCTCCCCTTGGGGGTTTTAACATCGATTTCCTAGTGTTTGTGTCCTTCTTTTCATATGGTCAAAAGAAAGTTTCAGAATAATTTTTAAAGTGTATGAAAATTAATAATATGCATTATGATTTCCTAATACCCCTTAATATCTTCCATACAAAATTTAAAGTCATTTGGGTGCATTTGGGTCAACTTGGGTTTCACTAGTCTAAAGCTAGAACTTGGCCAAAATTGTGTAGATTTGAATATCATGTCAAAATGAGTTTCACGATTCGACCATTTATTGTATGAGGTATTTTATTATATTTTAAGTCCCATAGGTTCCTTCCATAATAAGTTTGGAAATTTTCGATGGTGTTTGGGACCAAACCAAGAAGGACTAGTTTACTACTTTTTCCTAGGAAACTTACACTTACTCTCATTAGCCCCAAACCAAGTTGCAAGGGCTTGAATTCATAATCAAAGTGTTCAAAGGTCATATTGGGATGTTCAAATACTATTCATACCATTTCATTTCAAATTCAGGACCATTTGGTGTCAGTTGACCCCCTAGATGACTTGTTTATTTTTCTCCAAAGTTCCAAGTTGGGACACTACATAGCCTTTATGTAAATGTCCATATTTGTAAGGAGGCCAAACTTAGTTCACCTAAGGTGTTGTTTAAATCCCAAGTCCCTTTTTCTGGATTTTATTCTAACGCTAGTATTATAGTCTCAATTCCTTTCCAAACAATGTTTAACCCTTCCCTTTCTTACTACTATAACACAAGGCTTAGTATAAGATTTTATACTTTAATCACTAGTTTGGCATAATTTTTTACTACCTGCAAATATCGATCTATAACCCAATAATTCATTCAACCTTTTAATTTGTGTTGCAACGAGCCTTGTTACTAGTGCTTGTCCTTCTACCCATATGAGGCTTATCAAACATGGATATCACTACTCCCGAAGATAGACTTAGAGCTCGTCTATTTTTATAAGTTAAATGATATTCTTAGTACTATGCATTTGTAAAAAACGAGATGTAAAAATTATTAAGTTCAATACTTTGTTTATGTAATTATTATGAAAACCTTGGTTCAAGGTTATTTCAGTACTCAACTCAAAACTCATTCTTTCTCAAGTTTTGATTCTAGCTTATGTAGTATACTTCATACTTGTTTCATTCAAGAAATTGTTTTTAAAGATACCCATAGGGACTTATATTGATTTATCCCCTTTGTTAAAATATGGATGTTGAAGAGCTAGAGTCAAATGAGACTTTCTTCCTGATTTTGAACCTTGCCCTAAGGTTCGGTGAAGCTTGGCTCCCATCCACGAGTATATCAACATGAATTTTTGTAGGTTTTCGATTTCATAACAACGATGTGGGTGTTTCTTCCAGGGCTGTAGGAGGGGGGTATTACCCTCCACCTGAACTCACTTCTTTCAGGAGATTGGTAGCAGCAAGTAGCAAGAGGAAGGTTAGTCTAAATCAACATAAATTTGTCAAGAAATTAGACAACATTCCTTTGGTTGATGTACCTGCAGAACACCCTTGTTGAACAACCAAGAATATTGTAGATCGAGGTCTTCTTAACCAGTTTACTGGTCTCTGACCATCCCCCAAGGAAATTGATGGGTGGGTTCAAAGGAATTGCAAGCCCCTTATTTTGGAATGCATTCGCAATCATCCAGTAGGTCATGGATATTACGTATTCCTTTTTGAAAATTCAGAAGACAGAGATTTAATATTTAGAAATGGTTCATATTTCATGGGCCCTCAAGAACTGTACCTGAACAAGTGGACGTCGGACTTTGATCTGAGTCAATATGTTCCTTCAGCAGTTCCTGTATGGGTTAGGTTGTCACATATTCATGTTCACTACTGGAATTCGGAGTCTTTAGAATCCATAGGGACAAAACTGGGGAAGTATATAGATAGGGTTGAAAGAAGAGAACAATATTCGTGTACTAGAATATGTGTCGAAGTCGATTTGGAGGTAGGGATTCCTGAAGTGATTAAATTGACAGCAATTGATTGGTCGTATGTGGAGGAGTTGGATTATGAACAATTTCCCTTCAAATGCAAGCACTTCCATGGCTATGAGCACTTTTCTAGATCATATAAGAAGAAAGTGGAGGACGAAGTTGTCAAAGAGAAGGGAGAACAATGGACACAAGTTCAAAAAACAAGTATAACAAAGCAATTCAATAGATCAAAGGGAAAAAGAGGAGAAATGGGGTTGGGTAGTAATCCCACCAGGAAGAAGCAAAATGAAAATGGGATAGCTATGAAGGAAATAACATCACAAAAAAATTTGAAGAGTTGAGCAATCCAGAAGAACAAGCACTCCCAGTGCTTGAAGAGGGTGAAATTCAACAATCTCAAGATTTGATGAGGGAAGAAAATAAAGATCCAGCTGAACGGGATCTTGGTTCTCCTGTTGGTGGTTCCACCTCCCCCACATATGTAGAAATGGAAAAAACGAAACCTATCGATAACTATGGCTCATCTGAAGAAGAATCCCTTGAGAGGTCTTCCAAAAAAGGGCATAAATATATTAAGAAGGTTCGAGAAGAAGAAGCTGGATGTCTAAATATGCAAGGCAATAAAGCTACAATAGAGATGTCAATTGGCGGGAATAATCGAGATAGACCTATAAAAGGAGGCCCTCTACCTTTTGTCACTAATAAATAATGCACATTGTCTCTTGGAATTGCAGCGGGATGTGAAATCCTTCGAAAGTTGAAGCTGTAAAAGACCTTATAAAAATGGCTTCACCTGATGTTTTATTGCTCCAAGAAACAAAAATATAAGAAGAAACTCTTCTCTCCTTAAGCAAATCGAAATGGAAAAAGAATGCAGGGAAGGAAGTGAGTGCACGGGGTTCATATGGTGGACTTGCAACTCTGTGGACAGAGGAATTGTTTTCAAAGGTAAACTCATTTGAAACACAACACTGGATATTTACTAAGCTCTGGCATATTCCAAGTAAGATCTCTCTAGCTATTTTTAATCTTTATGTTTCTATAAATTTTCTAGAGAAAAAAGAATGTTGGAATTCTCTTGTAGATTTTGTTGCTATGTGTGCACCCTCAAATATCATTGTAGCTGGCGATCGAAATATTACAATGGATCCAAAAGAAAAAAAAGGAGGATTTTGTGGGAGGGACCCAATGCATAAATCGGTGGATAATTTTATCCAATTATGGGATCTGTTAGATTTTAATCCAAAGAAAGGAAAATATACCTGGACCAACAATAGAGCCAGAGCGACCAAAATATCAGCAAGATTGGATCGCTTCTTGGTTCAGAAATCTTTTCTATTGGAGAAAAAGATCATCTCCTCTAGCATTCTTCCCAAAATTTCTTCGGATCATAAGCCAATATTGTTACAGCTTGATGATGAAGAAGATCTCAGCCCCATTCCATTTCAGTTTAGTCCACTCTAGATAGACCGTGAAGGATTTATGAACACAATTTCTAAGTCATGGAGTATACCGATCATAGGATCGTCGAGATTTGTTTGGGCGAAAAAATTAAAAAATACTAAATTAACTCTTAAGGAGTGGGTCAAACACTCACTTAAATCTCCAACCAGTGATAGAAAGAGGCTCAGGAAAAAATGGAGGAGATTCAAATGGAAATGGAAGAAAAATAAATTACCTCTGCTATGCTATAAAAAGAGCAACAAGCATAGTTTAAATCCTTCTGAGATTTTAGGCACGAAGAAGAATACTAGATATTGAAGTCTCGCAACATATGGTTGAAATAGGGAGATCATAATACCTCATTTTTCCACAAACAGTGTAGAGTTAGACTCTCCCTCAATCACATTTCGGAAATATCATCCTTAACTAGTGAAACTTTTAAAGGAAATTCTCAAATAAAGCAGGTGGCTGAAACACATTTTCAGTGTTTGTTTACAGAGGATGGTTTAATTGAAAATTATTTAACCTCCGAATTTTTTTCCAATATCCCCTCTTTGTTCAGTGAGGAGGAAAATGGAGAGCTTATGAAGCCTTTTACGAAGAAAGAGATCATTGATGTTTTTATGTTCTATGGAACCAGATAAATCCCTTAATACAGACAGTTTATCTTTTCATTTTTATAGATTTTGTTGGCTAGTAATCAGAAAAATATCTTCTCGGGGTGATTAAATCCTTCCATCTAAAAGCCAAATTTGGTGGATGAACCAACTCCACCTTCCTTGCATTACTTAGCTAATCGGCCCAAGCCTCTGTTAGGGAATTCGATATCCCCTCTTCAAGTTGGGTTTGTCAAAGGGAGACACATTCTAGATAATGTGATTCAAGATCAGGAAGCCATGCATTCCAAATTTCAAAGGCAGGAGAAAGGCATGCTAATTAAACTTGATATGGAAAATGCTTTTTATAGGGTAAGGCTATCCTTCCTTTACAAAGTTCTTTGTTCGTTTGGATTTATCTCTGCATTTGTAAATTTGATAAAAGCTTGAATGGATAAACCTTGGATAGCACCATTAGTAAATGGCAGACCGACAAACTTATTTCAAGCAACTAAGGGTCTTCGACAGGGCTTCCCGCTTTCGTTGTTTCTATTTATTCTGATGGATGATACTTTAAGTAGAAATTTATTATATGCAGGAAAATATTCTGGGATTATTCTGGGCATCAATTCGGCAAGAGGGGTAGACTCTATCAATCATTCTCTCTTTGCGGATGACTCGCTTCTCTTGGGAGGGGATTCACTCAGGATGGAAAGAGCCTTTAAAGAAATTGTGCAAAACTTTTTTCTTGTTTCGGAGCTCTTGTCAACAATAGAAAGAGTACAGTGTATGGTTGGAACATCGATCACTCAATGATTGTGAACATATCACACATTTTAGAATTTTTTGGACATGACACAAGGGATAGGATTAAATATATGGGTCTTCCATTAACCCTGGGACAAAACAAACCTTCTCTTTAGTTGGAAATAATCAGTAAGATAAAAGAAAAAATTTCCTCATGGGGTGGTCAATGGCTTATGAAGGCAGGGAAGCTTATTATGATTAAGTCAATACTATCAGCTCTTACAATACTCTTCTTCTTGCTCCAAAAGCAATTATGGATCAAATTTCCAAGCTGATTCGAGATTTCCTCTAGAGAGGAGGAAAAGGAAATCATAATAGAATGCATCGAGTTAAATGGGATATTGTTAAAAGACCTGTTCAGAAGATGGCTTACAAATCAGATATCCGGTCTTGGGAAATCTTGCTATGGGAGGAAAAATTATGTGGAAACTCTTCTCTAACCGAAAACACCCGATTAGACAAATATTATGGAAAAAATATCTTTATGGAGGAACTCTAAGAAATATTCAGGTAACAAATACTCCCAAAGGTTCTCTAACTTGGAATTTATGTAGAAGAGGATTAGAATTTTTTCAACACTAGTTATATCGCATTCCAGGGAATGGAAGAAAAATTCTATTGTGGGATGATAATATAAAATGCCACGCTCCATTAACAAATGAAGTATCCATCACTAGGATCAATCTCTAGATTTTCAACAAAGGTTTCTTAAGTCTTGCAGATATTTCAATGTAGGACAGAACAGGAAATTGGGTAGCGTGGAACTTCCCACAATTGCCAAAACAGCTCAACGCTAAAAAACAATTGTGGTTGATAAAATTGAAAGGGATCGCTCTAGTCCATTCATCAATCAAGCACATGTGTGGATGGGAAAACACAGGTAATTACATAGTAGCTCAGGTTTTTTCTACATTACTATCAAATCTGATTCCACTGCAAAATGCCTCTTTTTGGAAATCCGTTTGGAATTATCCAAGTATTCCAAAGGTTAATTTTTTTACGTGGATATTAATGCATAAGAAAGCACTAATAGGTGAAAACCTGTCAAGACAGGGATTTTTAGGACTGTTCAAATGTTTCCTTTGTAATCAAGCCACAAAAACTTCAGACCACGTGTTTGTTGACTGTGTTTTTACTCATAAGGCATGGGAGCATATTTTAAGTGGATTACTAGTTCCAGCACCTTCGAAAAATGAAATTGTCACTCTATTTGCAAGCTGGATGTCAAGGTACCCAGGAAATATCTCAAACAGTCATGAATGGAGGAAAATTTGGCAAGCCATTCCAATTTTTTTATGGTGGAAACTCTTGTTAGCCAGAAATGAATTGATTTTTAACAACAAGCCAACGAAGCCAGAAATCATAGCAATAAAAGAAAAGGATATTCTATTGGAAGTCATGGGAAACCAATTTAAAATTGATCTCATAAAATTCACAACTGAGCATAAATGGCTTGGTTCGCTGCAGCCAGCTAAAATCCAAATGGGTTCTGTCAGGCCTTTTACCAAACGAAAATGGTTTGTGAGACTTTCGGAAAAAGAATTTACAGAATGGTGGCAACGACAAAATAAAGTCTCAGTCTTCTTCGATGGAGCGTCCAAAGGAAATCTGGGGAAATCCGGAGAGGGGGGAATGATATACTACCCAGAGGAAGGTTAGAAGCTAGTTGCAGTTGGGGTTTAGGACAAAGCACTAATAATCAAGCAGAAATATTTGCTCTTTTAAAAGCCTGCCAACTTGCGAAGGAAGATGGACATAACGACCTCCAAATATTTGGAGATTTGGAAATTCTAATCAAATTTTTAAATTCTGATAAAAATTTCAACAATCTAAGCTTGAACATGACTAAGCAAAGGCTGCATTTCACCTTATTAGACTTTGTCTATGTTACCTCTCATCACATTCTTCAAGAATTGAATAAGAAGGTGAACTTCAAAGCTAATCAGGGCTACCAACTTCCTATAGGAAGGCTAAGTTTGAATGAAGGACCTAGCTTGATGCATCAAATTCCATAAGAGAGAATTGATGGGCGTTGTCAAATACTAACCTAGGAAATGAGTAGTTTTGGAAACAAGGAATTGTATATCTTGGAATATATGTAAATTGGGTTGAAGGCCCAACCAAGTTTTTTTTAATACAAAAAAAAAATCATTTTAGTTAAACATATATATATAGATGTTGAATCTACTTGTATGGATTTTAACAGTAAATGCGTTAATAGATTTCTTTACATTTTGTTTGTTAAGTCTATATTATATTAGTAACAATTAGTAGTCTATAATTGTCTTCTCTTGTAAATAATTGTTAGTCTCATCTTATTTACTTGAAAATATATTGGTTTAAACCAATATATTTTATGTTCTTTAGCTATTTCTAAGACAATTTTGGTTCACGGTTATACTTTAGTTGAACATTTTCAACCCATTAACTTCTTACGTAAAAGTCTCAATATCCTATCAATTAATTATTTATTTATTTTTCTGAAACTTTACTTGGGTTTGTATTATTCAGGAATAATTCTTTCGCTACCATTGTTTTTGTGTTTCTTGCTCATCAATCATGTTTGATACAAAAGACGACATAGTAAATGGAAATTCAGTTTTTCTTTGGTCCTTATTGGTTTACGAGATATAATGCAATAATTTACCTTCGTTGTAAATTTCAAGAAAAATATACTATTCTTTATAGGATATAAACTTTTATCTTCGTTGAGTTATTGTAACTCTTTCCTCTTAAACATACTTTTCCATTCTAATACTACAAGCAAATCTTAGATTCATTTTCTTATAATGCATTTATTTCCTTATAAAGCAATCTTTAACTATCCCAAGAATGTTTCATCCATAAAACTAAATCATACGATACTATAATGAAATAATAACACAATCACTTTTCAAACATAAATACATTTCTCTGACAAAGCAAGTACTTAGATACATAGTCAATTCACAGTAATACTTATATGTAACAATTTTTTTTAACTAACTTGAAACCAAATGGGAAGGTCCATGACCCTCCCAATCTCAAGAATATTGGGAAATTTAATATCTTTCTCACATTAGAAGCTACCCTTGAGTCGAACTGTGACATTGTTAAAGAAAAGGGTTCTTAACAGTGTCTTAGATAATAAACTTATCGTATCTTAGAGTGAGAAACTCTATTCAGAACTCTTAAGTCTATGTTGTATCGAACACCTTATATGTTCTCAGAATAGTATACATGAACTTTTTCTTGGTTTATTGGTTCCACCATTATCTTTTCTCCTTCACATACCTAACAACCTTCCTTTGGTGCTCAAAATAGTATGCCCCCTTAAGGCATTCCCCTCATTTTTTAAATAAATGGAATTCCCTCATTACTTGGAACATGGTTATTTCTTAGGGGTTTTTAGTTTATTTTGAAAAGTGGCATTTATTTAACCATTTTAACAAGAAATGTGTTTCCCACTTTCCCTTACACAATGCCATGGTTCCTCTTTCTATGTAGCCATCCTAGTTGGTTTTTATGAATAGAATAAAAGGAAACAATATATTTTTTTCATAACTAATTTGCATGCTATCAATAAATAATGCTTTTCTAATGAATTGTTTAATTCAATGTAGCTAAGGCATACTTACAATACTAACCAAATCACTCTTTTCAAAATATAAAATAGAATGCGGAAATTTTGGATATTACATCCCCACCCCTTAAAACAGCATCATCCTTGATGTTCAAGGGTTTCTTTTCTTTGAATAAGACAATTCTAGAATAGAAATGAATAAGGAAACCTCATGGAATCTTCCATTTCCCAAGTATATTCCTCGTGTTCATAGTGATTTTGTTGCACTTTTACCTAATTGGTGACTTGGTTCCAGAGCATAGTCTCTCTCTTATCTTGGATGTACATAGGTTTTGGCTAGAACTCTCCTTCAAGTTCCTCCTATATCACATTCCAGTTAATGATATGATAAGGGTCATGGACACACTTTTTAAGTAAAGAAACATAAAGCTCATCATGAATGTTAACATTAATAGGTAATGCAAGATGATAAGCTATTGGTCCTATCCTTGCTGAAATTATGGAATTGTCTACAAAATCTTGGTGCAAGCTTTGAACATTTACCAAACTTTAGTGAACTTATTTTAGGTCTAACTTTAATAAATATATGATCCCAAACCTAGAATTCTTTGTGAAATGTTTTTGAATATACATATCTCTTATGACTATCTTGAGTTGTTTTCACATTTTGTTTAACCCAGTTTACCTCATGTTCCATTTCTTTCAATATATCCAATATTAGAAAGAATTTTTATATAGGATTATCCCAAGTTAAGGGTATATTATATTTCCTCCCATATGAAATTTCAAAAGGGATCATTTTTACAATGTCTGATACCCATTATTGTATGTGAACTCAACTAAATGAAAATATTATTCCCATTGTTTTGGCATGTCCATAACATACATACAGAGCATATACTCTAATATTTGATTAGTCATTTTCAATTGTTAGTTAGTTTGTGGGTGATATGTAGTACTAAATTTCAGTTGAGTGTCTAATCCTTTAAATAAAATTTTCCAAAATTTTCACGTGAGCTTTACTTCCCTCTCTAAAACTATTGTTTTTGACATACCGTGTAGTCTAAAAATTTCTTTCATGATAATTTATGTTATATGAATGGATTTAAAAGTATACTTGATAGGAATGAAATGTGTTGCCTTAGTTAAGTATACCTGTGATAAAAATCCATAGAAAGCACTTCCCATTTCCATTCATAAATAGGTAATTGTTGCAATAAACATGCAAAATAGTTATTCTCAACTTTAACTTGATGGAATTCTAAATATATTGCTAGGTATTATATGGTTTCACCTTTGATATTTGGCCAATAGAAATTCTTTCTAAGGTTTGTTATCATATTTTGTAGCATGGATGTCCAAAATATGGTTTCTTATGAAACTCATCAAAAATTAATATCTTCAAGTTTGTTGAATCATGTACATATAATCATCCTTTAAACAATAGTAACAATTTCTTTCATTTGATCATAAAACACTACTATATTTGCACAAATTTATGATGCTTTCATGATGAAATTCCGTCACCAAATAGTTGCATGTTTGACTTAAGCAGGTTGGCATTTTTGTCGAATCTACTTTATATTTCTTTCAATGTCCTTTACTCTCGTCGCTCTTCCAGTGAGAATGAATTTCCATGTGGCAAGTTACGGTAGCTTCAATGTGAGTTCCTCTCACAAGTAACTTGGTCGCACTTGTGACAAACTTGATGTCATTCTTACAATGATAGTACGCCACATGGCAGGTTGCAGTGGAGTCATTGTGCATAAGCCATACGACAGAAGCGGTCAAACTTATGATGAATAATATATCCTGCTTATAATGACCAAAAGGCCACGTGGAATGCTGCAATGGAATCATTGTGCCTCGGTCTTATGACGACGCCATTCGATCATGCGATGAACTGAAGGTCCATCTAAAAATGATAGGAGGTCATATGGTATGTTGTAGTGGTTTCATTATGTGTCAGTCTTATGATGGGGATGGTCTGGCTACTACAGTGAAAATGTGATGACCTTACAACAACACTGACACAAACCTTCATCGAAAGTGTGATGACCCTAAACAAAAAAAATTAAACATATTTTAGGCCTGTGTATGATCTAATAATGCACAAATAAACACATTACAAGCCTGCATATGCTCCAATAGTGCACAAATAAACACATTACAAGCCTTCATATGCTCCAATAGTGCACAATTAAACACATTACACGACCGCATATTCTCCAATAGTGCATAATTAAACACATTACATGCCTATGTATGCTCCAATAGTGTACCTTTCATGTAAAGGTGGATGCAAAGATCCAACTCATGTTGACATCCTCAAAATGGAAACCAAATATTGAAATCAATTGAAAGTTGCCTTGTTACCAGAAACGCATATAAAAAACACAACTTTTGCTTGTTTTTATTGATGTGCATATTCTTTTTTTTTCCATTGTTAGTGAAGTTATAATTGATTTTCAAGCATTTTAAAGTTTTGAATTTCAAACTTCACCCCAATATACAATGGTGAGACTAAGTGCTCAAACATAACTACACACTTAGTAGTAACCCCAACATTTTCTGCATTGCTTGAGAAGTCCACACATGAAGTGTACAAACCGTATGGTCCTTGGTAACTGGGCATGATATAAATGATATTTTATTGTGAGATGGTGAAGAGTCAAAAAAACACTAGTTAACCTTAGAATGGTCCTAACAAGAGGGTATGTTGAATTCAAAAATAACTCCACACTTATTAGGTTCCCATATTCTCTCCATTTATTTGGAAGTCCATATTAGTCGTGTCCATGTCTATCAAAATGAATTGTAAAAATGAATCCAAAGAATTAGATCTCTATGCCCATTGTAATAAGCAAGTGGTTTCTTAGGATCTAGATGAATCAAATCTAGTCACTAAAGAGAAAAATATGAAAAATGTTCATGGCCCAACCATCATGGGATATTTTATAGTCATAGACACTAGGCTATCTCACAAAACCACTAGTTTGATTGCCATGAATCTTACATGTTACTAAATCCATGTCCACCACATGGCTATATTTTTTCAAACCAAATGTATATGCGAAGAACATTAACTATAGAGTGGATTATTTATGAATTGTCATTTGTCTCACTTGTAATTCTGAGTTTTCATTGGACTCAAACATGTAATAATGAGATCAGTGTCAAATATCTTGTTCTCCTAACTATATCGTGATTTCTTAGTTGAGCTAACCACTTCCAACATTTTACAAAATCATAAAATGCCATGAAACCTAACAACGTCAATTGCCATAATTTTGGAAGTAACTCCGATAAAGTTTATTCATTATCTAGTCATATATTCCTACATACAAATTAGATTTATCATAAAATAATTTTGTAATGCTTTGCATTCCTTTTGTCGCTACCTTCCTAAGTCTTCCCACAAACTACCTATGCATATTGGTCAATGCAGTATGTATTCCATGTGATATCTTCATAAACAATGGCATAAACTTATTACATATATACAACTTATTTGCATCACATACATGTTTGGGTTTCGTGCAACCCATTGTTGCATTCCTTCTACTCTTTACGCCTGGGACCTTCAACATCTACCATGCACATTATGGTTTCCCTCCTTAAAAACAACCTTGTAATTTGATTTTACAATACTAAACATTGTAATTCATAAATATAGTCTTATTACCTAACCAAAAATATTTATACTACAACAGCTTCACACTTACAGGTAGCAATTACCTACTCACCCACAAACTCTACATTCTTGAAAAATCAACCTTAGATATCATGTGTTAGAGCATGAAAATAACATGGTTCCGAGCCATATTATCAATAAGATATGAATGGAGGTCTTAAGTTGGAAACATGCATTTTATATCATTGATATTTCACTTAACGCAATTTCCAATTGGAAAGGTTGGAAAGAGAGGGAGGGATTCTCATAAATATCCAGGGAAAAAAGATATTTGAATTTCCATGGGTATTGGGTAGAGGCTCAATGAAATAGAGTTGACGCATTGGCTCTCTTTCAGGGTCTATTGCAAGTTCAACAATCTGTAATCAAAGAATATTGGGTTATTAGGGATTCAATGAATATTATTAAAATGCTCTATTGTCATTCAAAGCCCAAAGACATCCATGTCTATTGTCTATTACATAGGGTAAAAGGTCTCCCTCAATCATTTCAGTGCTATCAAATATTTCATGTGTATAAAGAACCTAAACAAGTTAGTGGATGCACTAGTTAATCAGGCAGTTAAACTTTCCAAAGGGGACCTTCATATTGATAACACCACCCTAAAGTTATCCATCATTTATGATGCTTACAATGGATGACGTGAAATTTTGTCAAGCTAATAAATGGAACCTTGTAATTATGAATGCCCTCGTCTCCTCACATTAGACGATCTCATAGGATATTAATGGTCTTTCAAAACATGAAGGGAGGTTGATCTTAGAAGGTGATGAGGAACTATTTGATATTTCCTTTGTAGTATTTCTAGCACGAAGGACTATGAAGGTCATTAGGATCTTGAGACATAATTTGAGCACTCTGAAACAGAGGTTGCATACTAGTGAAAGGGTATTGGAGGACTAGGTCCATTATTTGGAATGGGATGCATCCCAAGAAAGGAATGAGCATTAGGCACAAGCAGTTGAGGTGACTAAGAAGATAGAGGCCCAAGGAAAGAAAATACAGGAAATGGAGAAGTGGCTTCAGCTTTTCGAGCTTCATATGAACAATAATTTCGGGATTTGTCCATTCATTTGGGAAATGACCTAGATTCATGTTCATATATATAATGAGTCTTTTGAAACATCCGATATGACATGCCAAGTGAATTACTTTTTCCCCAGGGTTAGAATTTGGATTCATCTTTTCTCGTCATACCAAAAAAAATTGGACAATTTTTGTCTTTATACTATGTCAAAGAACGTTTTGTCTAAAATTGTGGCCTTCAATAATGAAGTTTTAATGAGAAAAAAGATTCGATAATGAAGTATTAATTAACAAATTATCCTTCCATAATGAATTTTCAAGTAAAAACTTTACCCTTTAACTCATGTTTATTTTGAAATTTCCTCTAATCTTCCTGAGATGTTGTATGCATCCATGGACCCATTGAAATATTTGTATTCTACATGCGATTTTATATTCAACCTTCATAATCTCACTCTGATTTTATGGCTTCTTTGTGAAAGTCATATGCTGAAATATTAAAATGGAAAATGTAGAAAAGTCTTATCCTACATTACATAAGATCTATTATTTTAGATTTAAACTACAAAAGATTTACAAAATACAATAAGTCTTCTTAAAACTACAAAAATAAGAACAACAGTGATTCATATATCAAACTACAAAAGATTTACAAAATACAGTAATTCTTCTTTAAAACTACAAAAATAAGAACGAACAGTCGAGTGTATTCAATATTAATATGGATATATAACTTATGCCATTAAAAAAAATTCCATAAATGGTTGTGGCGCTAGTGCTCTAGCGGTTGTGTCCTAGTAGTGTTGATTAAAGCTTCAAAACTACTAGGCCACTCTTATCTATATTGCTCATTATGGATTTATGGTAGTTTTGAAGAGCCCTGGGAGACATTGGTGAAGCCAGATTTGCAAGTATTAGGTTAAATTCATACTATGTACGCATATAATGATGGTGGGAAGTGGATTCCTCTACTTAATACTTATCTTCGTGACGAAGTGCTTATAAAGTCTAAGGAACATGCTGATGCGATCAAGCATGCCTGTTTTAAAAAACCAATATGGTAGATATGGTCCTCTTCTTCCCTTGGTATAATAATAGGCATGTAGAAGAAATTAATGAATACCAATATTTAGTTACTCTGGAAAAAACCTTCTTTACATTATACTATATTGTATTATCTTAATGGTGTAGTTAATGGGAAAGTAAGAAAAGTAGCATTTGATTTAGCTTGGGTTCCTCTAACCAATGGTGACTGCAATGTTTTTGAAGAACGATGGATAGAAGGTCTAACTTATTTCATATGCAATAATTTTGACTACATGCTACTAGGGATCCTTACAAATACTAATAGGATAGTTGACAAGTAATGCAAATTCTGAAGTACCACCTTAGGCTATCTATTGAAAAAATAGAGATATAAGTTCAAATAGGGTGACCTACAGGGAGACGTGCCTAATCATGTGTATGTGAATATTTTGGTGACCTGAAGGGAGATGTGTCTAATCATGTGTATGATGAGGATTTTGGGACTTTTAATCATACACATTGTTTGATCCATCCTTCTTGATGCAGATTCCAAGAGTGTTGATTAACCAAGGATTTTAACTTTTGTTCTTTGTTTAAATGAGAATCCAAATTCAAGTGCATATTCTTAAGAAACTCTAATTTTGATCTCAGGATGTTTTCTTCAATATATTTTCCAATCTAAAGTTTGACTACCTTAATGATAGCATGCTTTTAATATTTATTTCAAATTTTATATTTGGTGGTGTTACCCCCCATTTTGTATGGGCGTCCATGTCTAGCTTCAATCACACTCTTCATGGGGTAACTTTGTGTTTGAATATAGTTTTGGGATGAGAATGGATCTGGGCTCTTCCATATCAATACAACATCCCTAATCATCATGACATCCTTTAACAATAATGAGGAGATAGGGCATGTATTCCTAGATGATTAATTCATAAGTTATATGGGATTGTTTAAGGGGAGTTTGGAATCTAATCATTGGAATTCCTATAGTGTAGATAGCAAGAATTGTTTTTCATGTAGGATAAAACAACAATACAGCCTCAATAAATTCATTATGGGATGTCCTATGGCCAGAGAGTAGAGGTTTGTCATCTCAAAAATAACTAGCAACGAGGACAAATTTGAATAAATATATTCTAGTATAGACATATTAATAAGTTACAGGACTATGTAGTGAGGTTCAAATTAAACACTTATAACAATCAATAATTAGTCACCTTCTAACGTATCTATAGTATAAATATTTGATATTTGTTTAATCTACAATGTTGGATTTAGCATGTAGAGAATGCAAATGTTCTTAAATCCATGGAAGATTCACAACAATATGGTTGGAGGCATTCTCCTTCAAAGAATTAACATCAGGAAGGAGCTTTAAAAAATTCCAACCCTACTTGTTTGCATGCCGTAGATCTATTAAATTAGGGTTTTTCACACCATTTGATAAATTTGTTGGTTTAATTTCTTTATTTTATGTCAAAGGTGTTAACAACATTTTGGGTTGTTTTGAGTCGTTTGATAAATTTAGCAATTAATTTCTTTCATCGACTACTATATTAGCATGTTGAAAGTTTGCAGCTTCAAATATCTATTTAGAGGAGACTCTACAATTGGTCCAATTCGATTTATTAATAATTCTAGTTTGAACAAACTACCAATATTGTCCTAATGAATTATTGTCATAAGAGGAATAAGAGTTGACTTGGACTCATGAAAAATTACGAAAATAAATGAAATGGAATTGAAAAAAAAGTGTTGAAACTTTGTCATTGATGTCAAGTTGTGTCATTTATGTCAAGTTAGAAAAAGCGTGAGATATGGCTACTGGAATTGAGGAAGAACTGGCTATAAGATTTCCTGTAGCTACCAGAGCTCTTCAAAGTGCAATATTGGCTACAAGATTTCCCGTAGATACCAAAATTCTAGAAAGTGCAATAGAGAAATGTAGGCAACTGCAAACCAAAATGCCCACCAACCATGGATAAATTCCCACCAACCAATGATAATTATGCCCACCAATCATTGGAGTAATATTCCTGCGATTCTAAAATGCACACAGCAAAAATTCTCTCTAACCTAAGGGAAATTCCCACAAGCCATGAGAAAATACCCATAGGCCATGGGAAATTCTAGTAAGCGATGGGAAAATGTTTGTTGTCTATGAGGAAATGCTTGCATGCCATGGGAAATGTCTGTGGGCTCTACGATAATCACTTGAAATTCCCATAAATCCTATAAAATGATTTCCAATATAAGAAAATGATTTCCAATAGTGTTTTAAGTTTTGCATTGGAAGGAAAAGAGTTTTGTTGAGTAGAGAGTGTGTCCACGCTAACTTAACTTCCATCACGAAATTAAACTATTGGTCGACAATTCAAATGAAAACCCATGCAGTAGCCAAAAACAAAACTAAAGTCTTAATCAATGATTCAGTAAAGCCTTAATTTGGGCCGAGTGAAGTGATCTCAAGGGTGGTCAAATAAGTTAAAATTAGTTTTACGTTGTTGATAGGGAATTGGTTCATCGATGTTGCCAATGGAGCATTTAGCCTTCTTGATATGGTCCACTCTACATAAACGTCATTTCTAAAGGGGATGGAGGATGCAAGTCCTTGATGATTTGGATGTTATATAGATATATAAAAAAGTTGAACCCATATTACATTGTAGAGGCCAAAATCTCAAGTACACAAGGAAAATGGTTTTGTTTGTAAACTTGGCATGTTTGCATTAAATAGGTTTTTCGGGGAAATTTTAGTGGTGAAATTTTGTCATCGTTAAATTGAGTTATTTTCGCATCTTATGGTATTTACTAGAATACATTTAGTTATGGCATTGTTACACAGAAACGATGCAAAGCTTGATACATAAGAAAACACACCAAAAAAATAAGATTATATATATATATATATGATGGGTCAACAATATCTTATAACATGTATACCATAGGAAAATGTTTACATTGTGTACCCAATGAGATTTGTTATATTGTCATAGAGTACAGAGTTCTAAAGGATGAGAAACCGATATAAGTGTTACCTAAAAATAATTCAACTGAATACATGTAGAAACTATAAACACATTTTAACATGCGATTGGTCGTATCAAGGAAGGGAAGAGCCCTTATTTGTATGATATTCTTAATTGTTATGGTACCAATTTTAGAGATATCAAGGAGGAATTACATAGAAACAACAAATGTAGTGGTCAACACGCAACCACATGACAGAGCAGATGTAAGAGAATAAATGATGAATACTTAAAATGAGAAGACTACTCACATCCCTCTTATAAATGAAGAAGTATTTTGATGAGTAAATAAAATAATTAATTTAAAGTAATATCAAACTTAAAGTGATATCAAAGTATTGATTAAAACATATTGACTTGAGAGAATAAAATTATCACCTTGATGAAAATTCCTTGTGGCTCATGGAGATGATGTTGACATTTGCATCTAGCACTCCCTGTGAGTTTCGAGACATGGATTAACCTGATCTCATGGATAATAACTTCGGTGATTGTATCTGAGATTAACACTTGTGGGTTTTGGTCTAATGGAAAATCATGCTCCAACAAATGGTATCAGAGCGATGGGTCTCGAGTTTGAAACTCACCCGAGTAACGCTGGGGGGTACTTGTGTCCAACGCTCCCCATGAGGTTCGTGACATGGGTTAACCCCCTATTATGAATCTTAAATTTGGTGATTGCATTGGAGATTAACACCTATGGTTTTTGGTCTAACGCCAATCGTGCTCCAATAGGTGACCAACCTTCAAACCTGTATTTGTCAAATAAAATAGAATGTTATATTATAGAATAATAATTAAACATGTAACAACCTGGTATAAAAAGACTAAATAGGTATACCTCAATGAGATTCTCTTAGTTTTGAGAATAATTTAATAGTCTCTACTAAACAGGACCAACCACGTGAAGGTGGAAGCTCATATGGCCCCTCTTCCCCCTCACATCACTCTCATTTCCCCATACCCAATAGATATACTAGATTAAGCTACAATAAAAGTAAATGAAATTAAAAAGCTAAGATATAAGAAGTAGCAATCATGCATATAAAGTAGCAAAACTAAAATGAAATTTCATCATAGATAATTCTTCATATTAATAAATTGTACTTTTCTTCTTCTTCATACTTTTCACATATATTCAAATATTAAAAAATCATTGGAATTATGTCCACCATCTTCAGTTATTGTTCCCTAATGTAGTGTTGCATTACTATGCAGCACCTCATGCCATGCATTACTTCTAGTATTACGGCATGGAGGCTAAAGTAGTATAGGGGGGACCACTGCGACAAATGATATGGTTACTTATTATTCATATGAATATTTAATTAATACAAATATAATTATAATTTTTTTTAACTTGAATCAGGTGTAGTTGAAACCATAATCTTGGTTCTTGTCATTGCCTCTCCTCTCTGATCAACAACCCCATCTTACACTGAAACAAGAGAAGATATAAGTACACGAACTACAAGTAAATATTAATAGTAATTCATAAACACGTCGCATTTTAAAGTCACACATACCATGTTGGGCTTCCTCACCAGTACTAGAATCGCAAGGTTGTTTTCCACTGCATATAGCTGAAGTGTTGTTACTTTCCTACTATATTATTAAGAATATACACATTAATGTATGGGTTAAGTGAATCATCAATATATTTTACAACTAATCAATGAGTAAATTATTTTCATGGTATTTACCAAAGAGATAGATTGTGTTTCCCTAAGCTTGTTCGGCGTGCCACCACTGCATCGAATCTATGCTTGTACCTGATATTTGTATCTTCCTCGATGGTTTCTTCATTATATAAATACCCCTGCATTGCAAAAGATAGCAAATTATGATTATTGGTTGCAATCAATCAAAAATTGTATGGTGATGTGGATAATATGGTTATTGGAACTTAAAATTCATGTCTTTAATCTCATGTAGCCACCTTGGCCTAGTTTATGTTGACCCATGTTTTTCCAATCTTGCTTGAGTTGCTTTGGATGTGCCTGAGAGCCTACACAAATTTTGAAATAGGTTATATAATGTTATTTTTCCTATAGATCTAATAAAAATTGAAGATATCAAATTCAAAATATTACATACCTTCTAGGGCTAGGTGGTTCCTTCCCTTGTTTTCTCAACTCCTTGTCTCTTGTATCAACTAGAATTTCCTTCCATTCCCTCTTGGGAATCATTAAGTATTGTCACTCTTAGGGTATTCTTTTAATATTTCGTTATATTGGTCTCTCACATATTTCAAATATGTGCCAACATTCTTAATGATTGTGACCTTGTTGAATGTATCACTAAACTGATCAATTAAGAGGCTAATAAAAAGGTTTTCCACATCTAATACCTCATGCTTTTATGGCCTTTCCCTATCCCTATGCAGACTCACTTCATCCCATTTTCTCACCATTACCTTGAGGCTCGAATTGAACCCATAAAAATACATTTTTTAATATATACTATGAAAATCTTATTCACGGAAAGATCTAGGAGCTAAGGGAATCCTCACAACTCAAGAAATTCACAATAGATGCAGAAAAAATAGTGAAAATAGAAAAATTAACACATAGGAATAGTGCCCATAGCTGAAGTTTCTATTAATGTCCAACATGTAAATATGTCTGGAACATGTTTATAATACAATAGGAGAAAATTGTTAGCCTTTGGAGGCAAATTGGATTAATACATGTGGCAGGCTTATATTGGACCTCAAACCCCCCTAGTTGGACCAATGAGCTCCCAAACCACCTCGAACGGTCATAAATGGCCATGTGAGCATGGTTGATGCATGCTAGGACATAAATTAGGGTAGGTTATGCATGATGGAGTACATGGGTTAGTGGGAGTGGCTCTAGGCAGCAATAAATGGTCCAAAAGAGCCAAAACACCTAAATATCATGCATGGTGCATCTGGTCAACTAGTTTCCATGTTTTAAGGAGTGGGAGTGCACCAAGGAGTGAAAATTCATAAATTATGGTGCATGTGTCTCTAGAATGGTCAAATGAGGGCGCATGGGTGCATTAATGAGTCCAAAACACCAAATACCTTGCTAGACCAACATAACCAAGGTTTGGGCCATATGACATGAGTGAAAAACAAATGAAAGTGTGTCCTAGGTGTATTTGACCATGGTACTAAGTGGTATGATTCTCTAACACTCCTCCTTAATCCTGACTTAGTGTAACCACATCAAAAATCCAGGCCTTGGCAACTAAGGCTCAAGTCACCTCTTACAAAAATTTATTTGTACATACAACCAATGTAAGGAGGAAAACCTCATGGGAACAAAAAATCCCCTAAAAAATGGACATGGAGAAAAATATGAAAGTGAGTATCATTCATCTCCATGTGTCACCCACTCCAAGAAGTGATCTCATATAGGTGAATGTCTTCTCTGTGAAGCTCTTAGTAAAAATGTCAACAGTTTGCTCTGCAGATAGGCAATACTGCTTGAGGCCATAGAGAGACTTCTTCAACATGAAAAAAAGTGAAGGATCATGAATGAAACCTTCAGGATGTTGCATATTAATCTCCTCATGAATTTCACCATGAATAAAATCACTCTTTACATCCATGTGGTGAACCTCCCATCACTTAGATGCAGTAATGTCCAAAACTAACCTGATATAATCCATCTTTGCAATCGGTGCAAATTCCTCTATATAGTCCACTCCTTGAACTTGAGATAAGACTTTGACAACAAAACTAGCCTTATACTTGATATTAGAACCACCTGGAGCCACCTTGGTCCTATAGACCCACTTACATTGCACTAGTTTTCTCTTGGAAGGTAGAGGAACCAACTCCCAAATTTCATTGTCTTGCAAAGACTTGAACTATTCTTGCATGGTTGTTTGACATCTTGGGTCAAGTGATGACTCTTGATATGTACAAGGATCAAATAAAACCATCATAAATCATCTCTATGAAATATTCAATTCACAAGTGGAGAAAGCATTGTGAAATTCAGATCTACTCTTCCTAGAGTCTAGTGGATCTCCAACAAGATCACCAGTTGCTTGTATGGTTTTCTCATCCCACTTTGGCCTTGGGGGTGAGTCATGATATGTATGCATGTCATTAAAATCATCTTCAATATCAGAATTATAAAAATTAGAGAAATAATCATCACTTACATCATCATTGAGTGGAGGATGTGAGCATTCCCCCTTGACTGGTTTGATCTCCTACATGGGCTCTTCTTCGAACTGTACACTCCTTTCAATGGATGTTTTCTGAGATGAGGGATCAAAGAGATTGTATCCCTTTTCATATTCAGCATATCCAACCATTATGGACTCCTTTATTTGAGGTTGCAAGGTCATTCTCTTCTCGGGAGAAATTCTATCCCAAGCCTTTGAGCCAAAAACCCTGAAATGAGAAACATTGAGCTTGTGACCACTCCAAGCCTCAAATGGAGTTTTCCCTTCCAATGCTTTGTATGGATATATGTTATGAAAATATGCAGAAAAAATTATGGCTTCATCCCATATATTAGGATACATATCCTTATCCTCCATCATGCATGTTGCCATCTCTTTCAAAGCTCTATTCTTGCGCTCTGCAACACCATTTTGTTGTGGTGTGTAGGGCACAGAATGCTGCATATAAATGCCACTTTCATGAAATATCTACTGTAAGTTCTGGTATACATACTCCTTTCCATTATCATTCCTAAGAACCTTGATTTTATTCCCACTCATGTTCTCAACTAAAGCTTTGAACGCTTTGAAAGTCTCAAAAACTTCATATTTTTGCTTGAGAAAATACACCCAGCAGTACCTTGAGAAATCATCAATGAAAGTCAACAAATACCTTGAATTCCCATGTTAGGGTGTGGGAAGAAGCCCTATAAGATTTGAATGTATCATATTTATCACTTGGACAGCCCTCCTTTCATTTCCTTTGCCATATTTGTGCTCAACATGTTTCCTCGCTATGCAACCCTTGCATGTGCCTTTGGAAAACTTGATACTTGGAAGCCCTTCAACCATGTTTTCTTTTATTAGTGCTTGAAGATACCTGTAATTGAGGTCTCCAAACCTCTCATGCCATATTTTTTTGGTATCATTGGCATGTGATAGGATCGTATCCCCTTGGGAGTAAGGAAAGAAGTAAGAGAACTTATACATTTTCAAATCATGGTCAGCAAAACCCACTGCAACAACTTGTCCTATAGAAATTTTTGAAATCTCCACATCATTTTGATTAAATGTTACTCTCTTGGTTGTACATGTGTGTGTCATTTGATAGACAGAGAGTATTTTTTCTGCAATATCAGGCATATACAATATATTGTTGAAGTACCCATTGTTTAGATCAATCCTGCCAATCCCTTTGGCTGGGATATTAGAGTCATCGCCCATGAGGATGGTGTAAACTTTCCTTTAATATTCAAACTAGGGATAAACATTGCATTCAAATACATCTATTAATAACCACACATGGATATATTTTACAGTATGCAACAAAATATAAAACTGAGAAATAAATCACAACATTGACACTATTATTTTGGGTATGGAAACTCCCGTAAAAACCCAATATGGGAAAAATGGTGTAGTAGACAGATATAGATTTTATTATAAGAAAATATGGAACTTTTACAATCCCTGCAAAACACCCAAACCTAGAGAATACATCACCCAGCATAATCACTGGGAAAATCCCATCTAAAACCCCAGCACCCCTATGCAATAGTGTACGCCCCACTGTATGGCCTCCCACACATGTGGATCCGTACAGATGTACATTTGTATGACTGTTGTATAGAATATATACAATCTATATGGTAGTTGGACTGAATCTATATGGTCTGTATGACCTTTATCTGCAATTGTTGCATGTCGATTTGTGTGGCCCGTGTCCTTCCTAATAGCTCAGTGATATTGTTTTCTCGCTCCTCCGTCTTCCCAAATAAATCCTTTGTCTGAATTTATCTCTCTTACTGTATCCTGTCTCTGTTGGAACACAAGTGTGTGTGTCCTAATCACCAATTTATCTTTCTTTTATAACTTTATGAAAAGCAAAAACCCTAATTTCACTTTCACTTTATAAAAAGTATTTTAATTTATTTACCAAAGTGAACTTAAGAAAAGTAAATTAAATAAAATTAGTGTCTTGATTTAATTCTTATGCATGCAAGGACACTTGCATGCAGGAACACCTTCCTTGTTGCTGCTATTTTAACACTCCCTATTAACGAGGAATGGATTCGGTATCAACCCCATCTTATCCCTGAACTTTGCAAAACTATGTTTGCAAAGTGCCTTGGTGAAAATGTCTGCCACCTGCTCATATGTCTGTATGTACTCCAACCAAATGGTTCCTCTCTGAACACAATCTCTCAATAAGTGGTACCTGATGCCTATGTGTTTTCTCTGGTCATGGAACATTGGTTTCTCAGTATCCTAATGCCACTTTGATTATCACAGTAAACTATTGTAGCCTCTAGCTCACACTCAAACAACCCTAAAAGTAACTTCCTCAGCCACATATCCTCACAAGAAGCCATGTTGGCTTCCATGTACTCAGCCTCTGTCGAGCACAATGCAACTGACTTTTTCTTCTTGTCGAACCAAGAGACAACCCCTCATCTAATGTTGAAACAACAACCTAAAGTACTCTTCGTGTCCTCTACACATCCCACCCAGTCAGCATCTATGAATCCTATTAACTATACACTCCCCCTGCACTCATAAACCAATCCATACTCCATTGTACGTCTGATGTAGCAAAGTATGTGCTTCACAACCATCCAATGCACTCTTCGAGGGTCCACCATGAACTGACTCAAAGAGTTGATTGCAAATTTGGTGTATGGTCTTGTGTTGACCAGATACATAAGCGATCTGATAAGTTGACGATACACGGTAGGATAAAATCCGTCTGACCCTGATGCATCAATATTTCTCCAGTTGGAAACTAGAGGTATGTCCATAGGCTTGCATTCCTCCATCCTAAATATTTTCAATATATATACTTTATACTTCCCCTATCCAATGAAGAAGCATCCATCTCTCTACCAAACCTCCAATCCCATAAAGTAATGCATCAACCCAAGGTCTTTCATCTCAAACTCCAGTGCAAGGTTGGACTTGCAGTCTCTAATCAGCCTCTCATCTCTTGTAAGAAAGAGATCATCCACATATAGGACCAGTATGAGAGACACTTCACCTGTCAATCATTACATGTTGTGTTTAGCCTCACTCCATTGAAATCCCACCTCCCATAGATATCTATCTATCCTTGAGTACCTTGCTCAAGTTTCTTGCTTGATCCCATAAAGAGCTCTATGTAGTATGCATACGTGTGTCTCCATGTTCTCCACATAAAACCCCTATGGTTGCTTAATATATACCTCCTCCTTTATCACTCTCTTGAGGAAGGCAATCTTGACATCCATCTGATGGACTCACCAACCCATCTCAGTTGCTAGTGAGATAATGGTCCGAATGGAAGAATACTTGGAAACAGGGGTGAAGGTCTCCTCATAGTCAATACCCTCCTTCTATGAAAACCCCTTTGCCATGAATCGCACCTTGTAATTCTCCACACTTCCATATGCTTCATGCTTCACCTTCTAGATCCATCTGGATCCCACCACCTTTTTCCCTTCAGGTCTTGGAACAACCTCCCATACCTATTTTTTCATGACGGAATCCTACTCCTCAACCATAGCCTCTTACCACACATAATGTTGTGAATCCTCCTCAAATATGGAATGTTCAGAGTTAATAAACTCTGTCATCAATGCCATATAACTAATTCTCATTGGTGATTTGCTCCGTCTCAGCAAGCTCTATGGAGGATCCACCTTCCTGGAATCCTGAACGGTGGACCTGAACCACGTAGGCCTTGGCCTAGTGTCAACCTATTGTGGCTGTTGGTTGTCTGTCTCTTGCTATAGCTCATCTTCCAAGTCAATGACTAAGGAATCATGTCCACCTAACTCCCTCTAACTACCAGAACATGTGCCCTGTGTTTGTACCTGTACCTGTACATCTAGCTCCTCCAACTTGACCCCTGAATCATGTGTTGGTTGTTGCTCAGCTGGTAAGTCCATAGATCTTTGCGAGGCCATGTCCTCATTGAACTGGACATCCCTGCTCAAAATGATCCTCTTGCGAGAAGGAATGTAAAATTTGTATGCATTTTAAGTATCGCTATAACCAACAAGTAACCCCTTCTCTCCAGAAGGGTCTAGCTTCTTCCTAGTGTCAGCATGAACATGACAATAACATACACTCCCAAATATGCGAATGTGACTCACATCTATCCTAGTGCCTATGAATAATTCCTCTAGTGTCTTCCTCCCCAAATTTGTGTGGGGACACTTGTTCTAAATGTACACTACAGTCATGTATGCCTCAACCCAGTGAAATAGTGGCAATCCCTGATCAAATAGCATGGCCTTGGTTGCTCCTACCATAGTCACGTTCTTCCGCTCTGCAAAACTATTATGTTGTGGGATATGGGGCACAGTGTGCTCCTTCTTGTTCCCTCTCTCAAACAATACTTGATGAACTCATTGGAGGTGTATTCACCCCCATTGTCTGTCCTCAATACCCAAATCTTCTTTCCTGTTTGGTTATCCATGAGAGTGTTGAACTATTGGAACCTTTCAAAGACCTCTGACTTGGCCTTCAAGAAATAGATCCAGGTTTTCCTGGAATAGTCATCAATGAAGGTTACATAGTAACTATAACCACTGAAATAATGGAAGCTCATAGGTCTACCTACATCTGAATGCACTAAGTCCAAGGGATCCTTAGACTTGTGCTCATTTTGTGGGAAATTATTCTTGGTGTTCTTCCCCAAAGAACAATCCTTGCAGTGGTTATGATTCTCCTCCTATACCTGAGGAGCTCCAATGACATCCTGTCTCAAGTGCCTCAGTGTTGCATGGTGTAAGTGTGCCATCCTCCTATTCCAAAACTCACCTTGAGTGTTGTTGTTGCTAACTAGAGCCTTTGCAGGCTCAAAGTGTAGTCTATACACTTTCCCACTCCTGGTTCCAATCACCCGATCCAAGATCCTATCTCACCCCTTGGGCCTGATAAACACTCTATGGTCTTGGAACTTCACTTGATATCCCTTGTCCTCCAGAGTGGAGACTGATATGAGTTTCTTCATCAATCCTGGAACATATAACACATCAACAAAACTGAGGGGTTTTCAAGACTCCCTCTGAAATGAAACAAAGCCAACTTCCTACGCTTGATACCGTGCATCATCACCCAGTTTAACATGGATCCATGTTCCACCCTCCTACAAGTCTCTGAATAATATCTTATGTCTAGTCATGTGACTAGATGCTCTATTATTGATGTACCATATGCTGCTCCCTGTGGTGCTTTCCATGCAAGCCATCAAGCAAAAATCCTCATCGAAGTTTCTACTAAAATCCTTCACATCTGTAGATCCATCCATCTGAGTGTTACTCTTCTTCTTCCTGTCTGGGCACTGAGAGGAATAGTGTCCCTACTTTTGGTAGATAAAACACTTGACCTTTGATACGTCAAGGTTCTTCTTATTATCCTTCTTCCTCTTTGCCTTACCCTTTCTCTTCCCTATCAGGGCTAGAGCCTCCTCATCCACAATCTATGGGGCACTGCTGAGTGAGCTTGATCCTTGACCCATGCGAGCCTCCTCCTGCAAATTCATCCCATTATCTCTGTCAATCAGGGAGCTTCTCCCTAGCCACGACACCTTTGAAAAATGTTTCCCATGGCTTAGAGAATCCATTGAGGGCTATTCGAACTAGCTCCCCATCCTCATTCTTAGAGATAAAACCTCCAAGCTCATCCCTTATATGTGTGATCCATGTGAGATAAGACACCACTCCTTATCCCTTGGCCATCTTGGTGTTGCACATCCTCTCTTATATCACCATCTTTCATTTCTCATTCTTGCTTTGGTACAGACTCTCCAAACCCGTCCACATTTATGTTGTTGTCTTTTTCCCAGAAAGGTGAGGGACTATAAGGTCCTTCACTCCATCCATTATAATTAACATGGCTCTAGAATCAATATTATTCCAAGCTACTAACTCTATCGGATCTATGGGACTAGATTTCATGGATTCAATGTGCTCCTTTGCATCACTGACATCTAGGATCCTTGTGATCCTTTCTTTCCATGTAGGAAATTTATGAGCCCCCTGCAGTCTATCCTCAACTCTCAACTGCATGGCCATACTGAAGTGTACCTATCAAGCCCTAGATCTCCAATCTAGGTTTGTGTATTTAATAGATATACCTCTGATCTATCACTGCTGCTGCAAATATCTTAGCTTTATCTCACCAGAGCTCTCATACCATGTAGATTTACCTTTAATATTCAAACTAGGGCTAAACAATGCATTCAAAAATATCTACCGATAACCACACATGAATATATTTTACAGTATGCAATAGAAAAACTAAGAAAAAAATCACAACATCACATCACAATATTGACACTATTATTTTGGGTATGGAAAAGCCTGGAAAAACCCAAGATGGGATAACCGGTGCAATAGTCAGATATATATTTTATTATGAGAAAATATGGAACTTTTGCAATCATTGAAAAGCACCCAAACTTAGTGATTACACTACCTGACAGAATCACTGGCAAAATCCTAGCTAAAACCCCAACACCCCTATGCAAGAGTGTATGGCTCATTGTACGACCTACCACACATGTTGATCCATACGACCTTATGGATGTACGAATAATGTACATAATATGTACGATCTATACGGCAGCTATACAAAATCTATATGGTCTGTATGGCCTTCCTCTCCAACTACTTCCTATCGATTTGTGTGGTCATTGTCCTACCTGGTAGATCGGCGATATTGTTTGCTCGCTCCTCCGTCTTCCCTGCTAAATCCTTTGTCTGAATTTCTCTCTCTGTCTGTATCATGTCTCTATTGGAATACAAGAGTGTGTGTCCTAATCACTAATTGGCCTTTCTTTTATAACTTTATGAAAATCGAAAACCCTAATTTTACTTTCACTTTATACAAAGTATTTTACTTTATTTTCCAAATTGAACTTGGGAAAAGTAAATTAAATACAACCACTGTCCTGATTTAGGTCTTCTGCAAGCAAGGACACTTGCATGCAGGAAGACCTTCCTTTTTGTTGTTATTTTAACAGATGTATTGACCACTGTAAGGATGTATGGCTGAGAAGGAATATTGAATGGAATCCATGTTCCTTGAGGCACCTGAATCTATGATGAAGCAAGAAGAGCCTGAAGATACAACAACCAAAGCATGGCATCTTTCCTTGTTCTCTAAGCTTGAACCTCCCTCTTTCTTCCTTGTTCATTCTGGAAGGGGGGTGTTGTTATTCTTGAGTTGCACCATCATGTCAATGGTTTTCTTCATGCATGCACTCTCTGGATCATCAACCTTTGTGACAATAAGTGCATTCTATCTTCTCTTGCTTCTTCATCTCTTTGTCCTTGACAAGATTAAGACTCCCATCTGAATATTTGGGCTTCTCCTGCTTCTTCTTCTCTTACTGCTTCGAATCCTTGGAATTTTTTCTTAGATTTGGATTGATTTGAAACACCTATAGCAATGGATTTGTCCTTGGTGGATTTGATGAAACCAATTTGCACCAACTTGTCTTGTTCTTGAGTCAAAGACTCCATGAAGTCTGCTAGTGAAGGCTTTCTCCAATTTTGAACTGTTAGCTTGCCTGAGTGGAATGTGGAGACAAAAATTGAATACTCAATGCCTAGATTAGAAATAATGGTTAATATCACATTCTCCTCTTTCTTCTCATTGCCACACAGGTTCAACTGAAGCACCAACTATCTGAACTTTGTGAATAAATCCTCGATCTTCTCAAAGTGAGTTGGGCTCAGTGATATCAACTCATTTCCAAGTTGGTGTCCTCTCATCTCATCGGTCTTCCCAAAGAGTGACTCAATCTTGAGCCAAAATTCTTGGGTGTGGTAATACTATCTAGATGGAAGAGAAGGTCCCTTGAAATACTAAGACAAAGCATCCTGAATGGTTCATCTAACCTGTTGAAGTATTTCAATTTTTCCACAGCAGAGTTGGGCTCGGCCTCAGTCCCCATGGTAACTTTGTAGAGGAATTTAGACCTCATATGGATCATTGTTTCAGCCTTCCATTCAAAATAATTGAATTAGTAAAGAAAGGCATGACTCTGTTCTATTTCTTCTTGTGCACTGGGTGATAAAGACACCGGAACTACCTACAATGCAAACACTCAAATTTTTCTGGAAGATACCCTGGATAGCGACTCAAACTCTCTGAATTCATTTTACAGCTCCAAAGAGCTCTGATACCATGTTAAAATATGATTCACATCAATATATAGGAGCTAAGTGAATCCTCACAACTCATAAATTCGTAATCTATGCAGAAAAATAGTGAAAAGAGAAAAATTAACACATCATAATAGTGCCAATATCTTAAGTTTCTATTACTGTACAACATGTAAATATGTCTGGAACATGTTTATAATACAAGAGGATAAAATCATTACCCTTTGGAGGAAAACTGGATGCATACATGTGGAAGGCTTATATTTGACCTCAAACCCCCCTAGGTGGACCAATGAGCTCCCAAACCACATCAAACGGTAACGAATGGCCATGTGAATGTGGTTAAAACATTCTAGGACATAAATGAGGGTAGGTTGGTCATGTTGGAGTGCATGAGTGAGTGGGAGTAGCTCTAGGCAACAATAAATAGTCCATAGAGCCGAAAACACCCAAATACCATGCATGGGTGCCTCTAGTCAACCAATTTCCCTACTTTAAGGAGTGGTAGCACACCACGGAATGAATAGTCATAAATGAGGGCACATGTGTCTCCAGAATGGTCAAATGAGGGTGCATGGGTGCATTAATGAGTCCAAAACACCAAATACCTTGTTATACTAACATAACTAAGGTTTTGATCATATGAGATGAGTGAAAAACAAATGAAAGTGTGTCCTAGGTATATGTGACCATGATACTAGGTGGTATGATGCTCTAACATATACGCATGTCACAAGTTTACAACTTGTTTATACGCATCTTGCACCACTGTCACCCACATACATTGGGTTGTATTCTCAAAAAATAAAAATATTTGGATTTTTCCCCATCAAGTAACGAATGACTTGATCCTTGTCCTTCCATATTCTAGGAAACACTCTAATTCAACCCTTGATTTCCTGTTGATGGACTATATATTGAGTTATTGTGAAGCATTAAAGAAGGAGAACTTTGGAGAGTAAAGAGATTATAGGGAAATTGTGCCTCATTATTATATACTTGAGTTTGCATCCCTTTTTCCTTGAAGCACCCATTAGTGTTCTTTCCTAAGCTTTCATTTTTTTCCTGATATTTCCATTGTATGGAGGATTGAAGTGGTGGAGGCCCAAGTGGAGGGACTCGGTTTCTCGATTTCAACAGGTGTCGACAGAGATTGTCATTTGTATCTTTGTTTATATTAATAGAAATATCCATTTCTTGTCCATTTTCATGTGTAATTATGAATATTTGTATCCATGGATGTAATTAATTTGTATACATGATTAAATTGAATATGGTAGATTATATTCTAACACTTTATATAGCATTATTTTATATCTCTTTGTTGTTGAGGACAAAGTGTAGGGACAAGTTTGATTGAAAGCTCAACAGGGATCTTCTTCGAACGTCTGGTTAAAGGTATGAGTCTTATCCCTTAGTGTCTGATTCGTTTAAATATCTAGCATGCCTGAGAATGGATTGATTTCTAGTGTCATACTATTTGGTGTGGTCCACCCCAAGCTAGAGTAAGTTTTCTCCGTAACAAAATTGGCGACTCCACTGCAGAATTTTCCTATTTTTCTTGGGGTTTGGATGCATGTTTTGCTCGATTTGCTCTCTGCTTATTTGTGTTTATGTGTCACATTCAATAGTTTGTTAGTTCTATGGCAGTCCCTTCAAGTGATTTGAATATTAGATTACTTTTTTCCACCCTTCTCTTTGTATACACAGGTCATAGAACTTACAGTTGTGTGTATACATGGACTATAGTCTACACAGTCGTGTACATACACTATTGTTCCTTGAAATTCGCATGCATCTCCTTTGTTTCTTGGGATTTTGATGTGTTAAGGTGTTAGGTGGGTTGTGAGTGTGGCTGAGTCTTCTTGGGTTCCTATGCTACATGTTGGATACTTTTGTTGTTACCATAGACCTCGTTTTCATTGATTTTTCTTTGAAAGTAGTTCTTGTCATTTAGCTCCTTTTTTGTTTTTCCATTAGTGCTTTAGTATTCTTCATATCATTGTATTTCTTGGCTTGTTTTTGTTGCTTGTTGCGGGGTCTGAGATTTTTTACATACTTTTTATTGTGTTTTCATTCATTTATAGTGAAAATACAAAAATATTTATCTTTGCATGTTTATTGCATTCTGCATATGCATTCAATTTGGTACTTACATGAGGTTTTCTTAGATGAAGTTAGTATTCAAGATTTCATATAGGAAGGATTGCATTGGCAGTTGAAAAGGAAATAATTATGTGTATTGCATATAGTGGCATACCATTTTTTATTTTTAAAACCAAAGTTGCACTTGGTATTGTTTTTTAGATGTGCATATTTTCTTTATTCTTGAGTCATAACATCACTAGTTGTATGTCCACTACCCTTGTGTAATCACATCTCTAAAATTAATGCTTAAATTAAAATTGATTACAATGATTTTATTTTATAGGGTGCACCAACAAGCTTAGGTTGTAGAGTCTTGGAATAAGGTGTCATGAGTAAATTTTTCCAAGACTATGAAACAAAACAATTAGGTGTCTGTCCAGGTGAGAAGTGAAATCCTTAATATAATTAGTGTTCTTGGGAGGCTCCTCTTACACAGGATTTAAGCAAGAGGAAATAGACATGTTAGTGGTGGGGCTAGCCCCCTACTACTTTCTATTGAGCGTCGGAGATATTTCCAATGTCTGATTCATATATGGGGGCTTTTGAGGTACCTTTGGTGATTTTGAGATTTGGGATTTGTTACCCTTCCCATATGGTAGATCCCACCTATGATCTTTCTCCTGAGAATTTGTTATATTAGGGTGACCTTAGTTTCCTCACCTAGGTATCGTAGGGGTTACTTGCAGAGGCTATTATGTGACCGTCCTGGCCAGGTAGGGGTTGGAAAGCATAGTCACTTTACGCATTGAAGCTAAGGGACACTATAATTGGTTACACACCTCCACGAGCAGTGTATGGGAGTATCAAGTCTCTGATAGGAGAGACATACCTACTGCATTCGAGAGCTCACTTATCCTCCCTCTTTCCTTGTTTACATCTAACCTAGTTTAACTTAGGGGTGTGCTCTCTATGCATTAGTCAGCTTTAGGGATCGTAATTAGTTGAGTCTTTTTTATTTTGTGGAGTCATTGTGGATAAAATTTTGGCACCTCGTTGATCTTGACCATTAGCAAAATTATTGTCTTGTGACCCTCCTCCTTGTCACGTCCCCATGCCTCCGACCGGCGAAGAGGATGCAACTACAAGCTTCAAACACCCGGGGTAAGAGCCCCATGAACATGTACAGGCATAAAATTTGTAGAAAACAGAATGCTAAAAGAAAATGCATTGTGGTATAACATGCATAAATGCAATTGTTTATCATACACAACTATAATTATTTATCTTGCACAGCGGAGTCAACATGCATTCACACAAGCATTCATTTTAACATGTTCATCATTTTCATATCATTGGCAGAAAATATGGTTGCAGAAGTAAAAATGGGCAAGATTACTTATCTTATGAAAACTTTGCTCTGCAACCAGCTACGTCGCTGCAACGTTCCACCCAACCATAGGCCAGCGTGCTCCTTAATCTCTCAGCAATGCTGCCACCCCCGAGATGGGCATGATTCTCCAAGGAATAAGGGAACTAGCAGGCTTACACATAGCCAAGGATATACAAAACACACAGCCAAGCCAACAAAGTTGGGTTTATCAGGCCATCAAGGAGTTGGGAAAGGCTAAATGCTAAGCTGGTGAGCTCATTGCAGAGCCAAGAACACCTACACCAGAACTAGCCTGACCTCTAAGACACCCAAACACACCCAACACAAGGAATCAATCCCTTCTCTGCTACACAGTCCCTCAGGCCCTGCATTCCCTTCCAGTGCTATTCAGGGGTGATGGAGAAGAAGGCCATCCCTCTAGCTCTGTCTGTGTGGTTTCCAGCACCAGGTTTATCAAGCAAACCAAGCCAACGTCCCTGCTCCTTACACAATCCGAAGACCAACCATTGCACGTATGCAATCAATTAGCTATCACAGCTTAAACAGGGAAAAGACTCCCCAGCGAATTACACAGTCCCAAACACAACAGCAAACACAATTCCAACAGGGGGAAACACCATAGCTCCAAAACGCATCAGCATGCATATTACCAATGACGTGGGGAAACAACGACCCATTTTGCACAACCAATGCTGCTGGGGGGGGAAAACGTACGCAGACCACAATGGGGATGAATTTACAGTCTCACGACCAGTGCGTGAACAACCACAATGCAGAACCCACGAATCAGCCCGTGAGTAAAGGATACGGCCACACTATTCACAAATCCACAGAAGAAAACCACGGGGGTAAAGCCAGGAAATTCCTATGTGTGAGGAGGAACACGAATTCCATTCCTGCGTGAGGGCGAGCAGCTTACAGAGAGGACGCGAAATTGGATGTGCATGAGTAACAGCAATGTCGTGGAGAGGAGAATGGTATTTCCTACGTGAGTGAAGAGTGTGTGAGAGCTTCTTGCTGGTGGAGTGTGTGTGTGGGTGAGGACTGATAGTCCTGCCACCCCATTCCCAAAACCATTAACTGCCTCAACCACCAGCAGCCTTTCTTAATGAAAGTGGTTGGAATAATCAAGGGAAGAAGACACATGGGTATTTTCCCTCTTGGCCCCAAGGTTTGACAAATTTCCCCACATCCTTATCCTTGTGAAAATCATGCCCTTTTCTCATTTTAGTTGTCGCGATCGTAGCTGGTCGGGTTCATTTAATTAATTATAGATGCATATTTACATGATGACCATCATAATATATGCTGCATGCCCCAATATACCATTGGTGACAAATTCAAATCCAAAACATAACATAACCGATCAATGGTGGGGCCTTGGCCTTTAGCTCCGCACCATGATCATTTAATATATACATCATGTACATCTAATGCAACGAGGTCAAAACCGGGGCATTACACTCCTCCTCTTGGAAATAGGGTTAGGCATTATATGTAGCCTCTTTCACATTATGGTTCCCATACAATTATCACCATGAGTAGTACTTCAAAGTCCCTAGAGTTCACTCCATCCCCATTGTCTAGAATGGGGGGAGGATCCTTTGAGGTTCCTCTTTCATCTACCATATGGATACCTAGGAAACTGGTTTATAACGACCCTCTTTAGGATGGTACTTCCTATACTCCACGACCCTATTTGTCAGACTTTACAGCTATCCACCGAAAGTTTTCCTCAAGAAGGTCGAGTGTAGAGACTCAACCTACTCCCTCTAGAACAAGTATTTTACATCCGGTATGTTTAACATCACTACTAGTATTCTGTCACCCACTCTAGGTTCTAGTGTGGACCCTAATGTTGGGATATGGGGCACCACAACCCCTTACCTTGCACATCAATTCAGGAGTGGTCATATTCCACTTTCTACTCCGTTTATGGGAGGATTTTCACTCCCTTCATCCGGTCTTCACACCAGTGTTCACTCTCATGAGGGTGTCAGTGGATTCGTGAACATTGGGTCTACAACCTTTATTCCATATTATGTCCCGTCGTTATTCACACCATTTCCTTAGAATTCCTATCTTATGACGAACTCTCTCTATGTCTCGCACAGTCCCTTGGGAAGTGGTGCTCCATTTAACTATGGTGTCCCCTTGTCAACTGGTATAGTTTTGTCTGGAGGTTATGTACCTCCCCATATGCTTGGGGCTCAATAGGTCTGTCAGTCCTATAACTATGGTTATATGGTTCCTGATTCTTAAGGAATACCTTAATATCAAATTCCCATGCACCCTTATATGGTACCAATGGAAGTTGGTTATTATCTGACTAGTCAAGGCCGTGGCTTTTATCAGAATCAACCTTATGTGAACCAATCCTTTCAGGGAGCTTGGAACCAGATGTCACTACCTCGACTCCCCTTTTTATCCACTTTAAATCTTCCTGAGCTATCAAAATTGACCAATGAACCGGTATGTCATGATTTGATGTGGTCAGTAGTTCCCGCCAAACTTCCTTCGGACATTCCAAAGTAGGAGGGAAAGAATAGCAAGGACCCTGGTGATCATGTGACAACATTCCACCTGTGGTCCTCTTCGAATTCACTGAACCATGATTATGTTCCTTTACAATTGTTTTAATGCAGTGTGATGTCTTCTGTCGTGAAATGGTATATAGAGATTCCTAGCGGCACATATCAGACTTTTAATGATTTAGCCCTGGTCTTTCTCAACCACTTTCAGCTATCGGTACACTATGATGCTGGTACCGAGCTCTTGTCATCATTTCGGCAAGATAGGGGCACCCATGTCACATGCCCCAATTTGCAAAACATTTTTATGTTTTAAGAAACATTATGTTATATTTTATGTTAAAATTTGTAATTAATGACCAAGTGGGGTCAAGGATAATTTAATGTAATTTTATAATATTTTATAAATAAATAAACGAAAGATGAGACAACAGCTTAGGGAAGCTATTAAATGAGTGTTTTACTGGTCACTTGATGAAGGAGGCTGGGTTGAGAGCATATTGACATGTGGCAGCATCCTCAAACTAATTCTAGTTGTTGCAGGTGGAAACTTCCCTATTTTTGTGGTCATGATTCTCCAAGAAAGTGGAACAAGAGCAGGTGGCTCATTAAGTAAAAACAGACCCAAAAGACCTAGGCATGTTAATAAAACTTCCCGTTGAAGACAGGTGAGGTTACTCATTCTGGATTTGTGATCATTCTGAGTGACTGAATTGTACAAGAGAATTCGATGGAGGGGACTAGCTGAAATAAGTTTAAGTGGATAAGTGTTGAATACCAGAACTAGTGCAGCTATTCTAAGCTAAGTTCATATTGCCGCAAGTAGAACTGATTTACTGTTGAACACTTAGTGGAGTTGTAGAGAATTTCTAGACTACATCTCTCACCCAGTACTTCTACCAGGTAGACCAGGAGACAAGCTCGGGGGTCCTGAGAATTGTAGTCCAACTCTTCTCCGGGATTTGGTTGGGAGGAACATGTTCCTTAAGTTTTTGTCACCTCATCTATACTTCCAGGTTTTATCAATTTAGTTCATTCATTTAAATTATTTACTGTATCTGGAAAGTTTAAGATTTATCAATGATATAGTATATTTCTATTTTATTTCTGTTAGGGATAGATAGGAGAAATGGATATGCTGTGAAAGTTAGTAACTAGCTAGATTAGGGTAAATAAGTAGAGAAATTTATGAGTTAATTGATAGATAGAAAGAAAATACCTAAACTGTATTTTTCCACACCTTTTGCAAGGTAGTACTCTAGTACAGTAGGTTAGTTTATTTTCAAAGAGTGGATTCAATAATGTATGCATATGCAAATGGTTATTTTCTACAGGATTTTTGTATAAATTGTTTATAGGATATCTTTTGTATTTGTATTATTTACTTAAAATATTTAAACAAAATAAATAGAGACAGAGGCAAGAGCCTAAGTATTACACACTAGTCCAAGTAATATTTTACACAGTAAAACTAGAAAAATTATATGTTATAAATCTAATATTTTAATCAAAAATAGATAATATAGAAATAGGTAACTATTAATATTTAGTTTAACTTAACAAAGACAATAAATAAGGTTAACAGTTACCTAATTAGTCCACCTAAGTGGAAATCCAAAACTAGGGTTAACAGAAAAATGAAAACTAACTCTATAAATAATTAAAGAGGAATTAGGGTTTGTAAAAGAACTATTATTTTCATAATAAAATAAATTCACAATTTATAAATATCAAAACCTAACAGTATATTCCAAAAATACAGAAAAGAGGTAAATTTATTCAATTAATATCGTTTCTCTATTTTATTTTCCAGAAATCATTTCCAAATCATTAATTATGTTACTACCGAAGCATTCCAGTGTCAAAAGTCCTCAAATCATAATTATTTTGAAGAGAAACAAAACTAATTAATAATCTACTTAACCCTAAAACCCCGAAAGGTAAATAACAATAAAAATAGTTAAAATGATCACAATATATAAATATTATCCAAACAGAGATGCTGTTAATTCAGCTTTAAGCTATACGAATTCTTTTAATATCAAAAACAAAACTGAACAGACATAGTCTCGTCCTACTGCCTTTTACATCACCAGTTAAGGCTTAAAATCCTGAATAAAAGTATCTACATACAAACAGACTTCACTTAGAAACCAAACATGTGTTCGACTACGAAAGCCCTTCCAAAAAGAAGTTCCGCGAGAATAGCCATTAGGGATTTTTAAACCCTAAACAAATCCTCATATAACAGCCCAATGGCCTGCTCAAATAAAGTCACAGCTTAAATCCAATATCAAACAACATCACTATATTTCAACCATGGCCGAAAAGGCACAAAAATTAATTCTTTAAGTCATGGTTGTGAAAGCCCACATCCTTTCTTTACAAAATAGCCACTAGGGCTTTGAAAACAAACTGAGCATCTAAATAGTCACGGTCAAACATGTAACCATTGATCACATGGCAAAACCTTCCTAAAAACACCATACAACCAGTATAGGAGAACCTCAGGTGAAATCGAGGCTTACCGGGATGAATTCCATCATGGAAGCCCTGGTGGTGGAGTCCTTCATAATCGAGCCATCGTTTAGAGAGCCTGCACAAATAAAAAACCTAAATGTTAAATACACTTAATTCACAAAATAATAACTTTAATTTGTGCAGAAGAGTTTTTAAACAAATTCAATTCTTACTTGAGAGAGTTTTGCGCAGTTGTTTGGACATTGTGAGCCAACCCTAGCCTCCTTCAATAGTACCACGAGCTGAAGTAGAGCACTGTCAAAACAAACACAACTTGTAGTGTCCAAGTGTGAAGTCCCAAGCCACGGTGAAGTAAGGTTCAAACCCACACTAGAGATTAAGCAGTAAAACATAGAATATGTTACTCGGTGCTAACCATCTTTTTACATTCAAGAACCAAGTTCATTCCTTCAAAACAACTATCACCACACAGTGTATAATGAAAAGCACTCGCAGGGTCAAATCATCAACAGGAGAGACGATTACGAAGCTAAGATAATAGTGATGAAGAGTATCACCCTGATTCAATTTAGAAATTACTTAAATATCTTACACATTGAAGGAATGACTCTGGCAAGGAAGCATACACTCAATGGAGTGAGAGTAAGCCTTGCGGTCGTGAGCCTGCGGCTGCTCACTCCACAATTCTGAAAACAATTGAGCTAAAACTTGATTTTAGGTTATGAACAACCTTATAATTTCCTCCAAAGTCAACTAAACCCTAATCATTGAACACCAACCACGTGTCCACCAAATTATTTGCAAGTTATGGGTTTCATGCTATAATTCAAAATTCTCGTCTAACCTGCACACATTTGTAAAGATCAAAACCTTATGATAGCCTATTTCCTTGAGTTTCATTTCTTTATGTTTTGATTTTTCTTATTAAACCAAAAACATCAATGTGGAAGGTAATCCCGAGAGACTAGGGTCCTATACATAACTTTAAACTTGAACTTTTGCATATCTATGTCCTCCTCATTTTAAATAATGTTTACTATTGGTATTAGTAAGATACAAACAATGGAGGATGAACCAAAATTATATAGAAATACTTATCAATAGAGATCCTTGAGCTAGGATTTAGTCTAATCATGGATTTAAAACTACAAATATATGCATTGTAAACAAAAACTCATATAAATTGAGATTTAATATACAAGAAAATTAAATACAAATACTTGATTAAGGAGAATCATTAGAATAGAATAATTAAATTTTTGGAAAGAACTTGAATAAATATAAGCAGTACTTTATACCAAACACTAACGATAAATATGTAGTTTTGGTCACAAGTATGTTTAACATATCTTTTAGTTTATAGACTTCTTTGGTTACTGTGCTCTTAATGGCAGAAGTAGATCTGTCCATAAGATGCACCATCTAAAATTAAATACAAGTCTATAACTGAAAACATAAAGTGGAAAGTTAATTGAACAAGTACTGTGGTAGTAAGCATAACTGAACTAAACCCATTCTATTACAATAGTGTTTTACAAACATTTATGCAGGTTTCTAACAATAAAAATATTAACAATGCCTCTTATGGGGTGAAGCTGTAAAACAAACAATTTAACTAGCATTTTATCCTATGCTAGTTGAGTGATATTCTCGATCTGGAATTATTGGTAACAAAACTGCTTGCCTGTATAGAACTTGTAAAAGAAGCATCACTTCATTGTGTTAGCTGTAAGCTAAGTAAGCCCCGATCTCAACTAAGGTTCTTTCCTACTTGTCAGAAGACAATAAAAACACACTTAGTATCAGGTTTAGATGTAGTTTTCTTTCCTGCCCTTTTTAAAACATAAACTGTTGAATTTAACATCCGTAACATAGTACTTCAAAGATAAACAAATAAATTATATAGAACTAAAGAATTACAATGCTCAATTCTAAATACTACTGTTTGAGTAACCGCTAGCAGTTATTGGTTCTTAGGCAGTGACATCTTTGAACATTTTATGTTACATGAAAAAATTTAAATTTTTATGAATTTTTGGGTTATTACATGTGGTATCAGAGCACAAGGTTCAGACACTAGGCCTGAATGTGGCTCAACTTGCATAAATAAACAGTGAAATTAAAACATGCATACTGATTTTTAGTTTTCTTTTGAAATATATACTTCCAGAGAATTTTTCTGAGTTAACTGCAGGTATGGAAATATTGGAAGAATATGCGGATGAGTCCCTACATTAGAGGAAATTTCAACTCAAAATGGGCCTTTTAACTTTCTAAGTCTGCTTAGATATGTGCCTTACATTAGAGGAAATTTCAACTCAAAATGGGCCTTTTAACTGATAAGTCTGCTTAGATATGTGCCTGTGACAGCGGTTTCTAAGCTGCTTACCCTTTCATATAAAAGACAGAATTGAATATGACAATCCAAAAACTTTAGAAGAACCAATGATAAAGGTGAATTTCTGTTATGAACAAAATTGCAAAAAGGAAAGTATGACAAACTTCGCTAAAAGAACTAATAATTTTGCACAAAGGAAGAAAGGTTTTGTACCTAACCGAAATTTTAAGAATAATAACACATGAAATTTTCCTAATAAAAATTTCCAAGGGAACAAAGGTAATTCACAGATAAACCCAAATGTTCAAAGAAATAAAGAATCTGTTAATAATCACAGTAACTATACCAAGAATTTTGAACGAAAGGAACCAGTAAAGTGCTAGGAATGTAATGGTCCTCATTATGCATCGGCTTGCCCCAACCGGAAGAAGATTGATAGCAACATACATATGATACAAAAGGAGATAATTGTCGGTGATCTAGCAAGGACAATGCCCAAGATCAATGCAACACTAGAGAACAGGCAGGCGGATTATCAAACTTCCATGGTGGAAGTGGAAGGTAAGCTGAATCAAATACCTATATCTATTTTAATTGATCCAGGGGCTAGCTTAAGTTATATTTCTCCTGATTTAGTAGAAAAATGCAAGTTATCAGTAGAAAAGTTTGCAAAGTCTTGGTTAGTCTAGCTATCTACTGGTGCAAAAAGAAAGGTGATTAGCTTTGTTAAGAATTGTATTGTAAAAATGGATCAGTTGGAAACCTCTGTTAAACTTAATGTATTACCTTTAGTTTCTTATGATATGTTAATTGGTATGGATTGGTTAGAACAGCATAGGGTAGTCCTAAATTGTTTCGATAAAACCTTTACTTGCGTAAATAACGATGGAGAAATAGTAAATGTAAAAGGAATCCCTAGGAAAATAGCTATAAGACAAATCTCTGCTTTGCAACTTAAAAGAGTTGTTCAGAAGGGCTGTAAAGCCTTTGCTGTAACAATAATTAATGAATAAAATACTAATAACGAATATAAATTAAAAATAGAAGATATTACGATCTTGAGGGACTATTCGGATATATTTTTAGAAGAAATTCTGGGACTTCCTTCGAAGCGGGAGTTAGACTTCAATATTAAGCTAGTACCTAGTACAGTTCCCAGCTCAAAAGCCCCTTATTGGATGAATATATTGGAATTAAATGAATTAAATTCATAGTTAAAATAATTTATTGATAAAAATTATATCAGACCCAGCGTGTCTCCCTGGGGAGCACCTGTTATTTTTGTTAAGAAGAAGGACGGAACTCTACGATTATGTATAGATTACCGTCAACTAAATAAAATGACTATCAAAAATAGATATCTATTACCCCTCATAGATGATATGTTTGATCAACTACGTGGAGCAACTATTTTCTCGAAGATTGATTTACGATTTGGTTACCACCAGGTCCGAATCAAAGATGAAGACGTCTTTAAAACAGCGTTTAGGACCAGGTATGGTCACTACGAGTTTGTTGTTATGTCATTTGGGCTTACTAATGCCCCAGTTGTCTTCATGTGTCTGATGAATAATGTAATGCATAAATACCTTGGTAAATTTGTGGTCGTATTCATTAAAGACATCTTAATTTACTCAAAGTCTGAAGAAGAACATAAAGAGCATTTAAAAATTATTTTACAAGAGTTACGAGAACATCAGCTCTATGCAAAATTTAGTAAATGTGATTTCTTTAAGGATAAAATACAGTATCTGGGTCATGTAGTGACTAAAGAAGGAATTTATGTTGATCCCGAAAAGATAAAGGTAATAGAAGAATGGCCAGTCCCAAAATATGTAACTAACGTATGAGCATTCACGGGGATTACTGGCTATTATCGAAGATTTATCGAAGGGTTTTCAAGAATTGCAAATCCCATAACTTCTTTACAGAAGAAAGGGAAGAAATTCGAGTGGATTCAAAAGTGTGAAGATAGTTTTAAAAAGTTAAAAACATTATTAACCAACGCACCAATCTTAAGAATTGTTGACCCTAATAAAGATTTTATAGTATGTAGTGACACATGCAATGACAGTTTAGGTGGAGTTTTAACTCGGGAAGGACACGTCATTGCTTATGAGTCTAGGAAGTTGAAGATTCATGAGAAAAATTATGCGACCTATGACTTAGAACTGGCTACTTTCATACATGCCTTAAAAATATGGCATCATCATTTAATCGGAAGAAAGTTTATATTAATGACAGATAATAAAGGGTTAAAATATCTATTGGATCAACCTAACTTAAACGCTAGGCAAGCTAGGTGGCTAGCTTTCCTTAGCGAGTATAATTTTGAAATCCAACATATTAAGGGAAAAGAAAATAAGGTTGTTGATGCTTTAAGGAGGAATGCAAAACTAATTTTTGTTGCAGTAATCAGCACCTATAAAACATATTTAGAAGAACAGCTAGAAGAAGGAATAAGACTAGATGAAAATTATCAGAAATTACAAGCCAAGGTAAGAGAAAATTTAATTGAAAGTTTAAGTACAAGGTATAGTTTAAACGAAAAAGGATTATTATTATATAAAGATAGACTATACGTACCTAATGTACCTAAGATTAAGTTGTTGATTTTAAACAAAATTCATAAGACGCCTTATTCAGGGCATCCTGGTTATTAGAAGACTATAACCATGCTAAGAAAGGATTATTTATGGCCAAACATGAAAAATGAATTGGTAGAATACATTGCTAAGTGATTTGAATGTCAGTAAGTAAAGACTGAACACCATCATCCAGTTGGGTAATTACTTCGGTTATTACCTATTCCTAGCTAGAAGTGGAGATAATCAACCTTGATTTTATTCCAAGATTACCTAGAAATCAAAACTTAAATGACTCAATAATGGTAGTTGTCGATAAACTAAGAAAGGCAGCTCATTTTATACCTGTAAAAACTGCTTATAAAGCTACGAATATTGCTGATATTTTCCTCAAACAAATTTTTCGTTTACATGGAATACCAAAATTAATAATTTCAAACAGAGACCCTAATTTTACGGGAAACTTTTGGAAGTCTTTGTTTAAGGGACTAAATACGACATTAAATTTCAGTACCTCTTTCCATCCTCAGACGGAAGATTGAAAGAGTGAATCAGGTATTGGAAGATCTACTCGGAATGTATGTAAAAGAACAGCGAGGTAAATGGGAAGATTACTTACACTTGGTAGAGTTTTCTTACAATAATCACTACCAAGCCTCAGAAAGCTATAGTCCTTTTGAAATTTTCTATGGCAGGAAGTGCAATACCCCCATTTCATTGAGTAATCCAGTTGACAAGCTAGTATTAGGACCTGAATTATTAAAAGAGATGGAGTTAATTGTAAAATAGGTGTAAGGTAACTTGAAAGTTGCGCAAGATCGACAGAAAAGTCAAGCAGATCTTAAACGAACTCAAAAGGAGTTTTAGGTAGGTGAACATGTCTTTATTAAGGTGAGACCTAAAAAGAGTTCTATGAGATTAGGAAGTTGTGCTAAGTTAATAGCCCGATATTGTGTACCTTTTGAAATACTGTCCAGAATAGGATAGGTAGCATATCAGATAGCTTTACCGCAAAACTTAAAGGTTCATAATGTTTTTCATATTTATGTGTTAAAAAAATATGTACATGATGCTACTCATGTTAATAACTAGAATGATGTGCAGGTGGAACCCGGAGGAGATTTTCTGGTGGAACTGGATTGTATCCTCAAAAGGAGGGAGATCTCACTTCAAAATCACACCATTGGTCAGGTGAAGGTGCAATGGAAGCACCTTATTCCAGAAGAAGCCACCTGGGAATTGGAAATTCATATGTGGGATGCATATCCAATTCTGTTTTAGGGCAATTTTGAGGACGAAGAATAAATAACATCAAGGACGATGTTATAAATTAAGGGGGTGTGTATGTCACATGCCCCAATTTGCAAAACATTTTTATGTTTTAAGAAACATTGTGTTATATTTTATGTTAAAGTTTTTAATTAATGACCAAGTGGGGTCAAGGATAATTTAATGTAATTTCAGACTATTTTATTAATAAATAAATGAAAGATGAGACAAGAGCTTAGGGAAGCTGTTAAATGAGTGTTTTACTAGACACTTGATGGAGGAGGCTGGGTTGAGAGCAGATTGACATGTGGCAGCATCCTCAAACTACTTCTATCTATTGCAAGTGGCAACTTCCCTATTTTTGTGGTCATGATTCCCTAAGAAAGTGGAACAAGAGCAGGTGGCTCATTAAGTAAAAACTAGCCCAAAAGACCTAGGCATGTTAATAAAACTTACCATTGAAGACAGCTGAGGTTGCTCATTCTAGATTTGTGATCATTCTAAGTGAATCAAGTGCACAAGAGAATTCGATGGAGGGGACTAGCTGAAGTAAGTTCGAGTTGATAAGTGCTGAAGACCAGAACTAGTGCAGCTATTCTAAGCTGAGTTCATATTGTTGCAAGCAGAACTGAGTTACTGTTGAACACTCAGTGGAGTTGCAGAGGATTTCTAGACTACCTCTCTCACCCAGTACTTCTACTAGGTGGACCAGGAGACAAGCTCGAGGGTCCTGAGAATTGTAGTCCATCTATTCTCCAGGATTTGGTTGGGAGGAACAGGTTCCATAAGTTGTTTTCACCTCATCTATACTTATAGGTTTTCCTGGTTTAGTTCAGACATTTAAATTATTTACTGTATCTAGAAATTTTAATATTTATTGATGATGTAGTATATTTATGTTTTATTTCTATTAGGGATAGATAGGAGAAATGTATATGCTGTGAAAGTTAGTAACTAGCTAGATTGGCGTAAATAAGTAGAGAAATTTCAGAGTCAATTGATAGATAGAAATAAAATACCTAAATTGTATTTTTCCACACCTTTTGCAAGGTAGTACTCTAGTACAGTAGGTTAGTTTATTTTCAAACAGTGGATTCAATAAAGTATGTATGCAGATGCAAATGATTATTTTCTACAGGATTTTTTTATAAATTGTTTCTAGGATATCTTTTGTATTTTTATTATTTACTTAAAATATTTAAACAAACTAAATAAAGACAGAGGCAAGAGCCTAAGTATTACACACTAGTCTGGGTAATATTTTACACAGTAAAACTAGAAAAATTATATGTTATAAATCTAATATGCTAATCAAAAATAGATAATATAGAAACAGGTAACTATTAAGATTTAGTTTAACTTAACAAATACAATACATAAGGTTAACAGTTACCTAATTAGTGCACCTAAGTGGAAATGCAAAACTAGGGTTAACATAAAAAATGAAAACTAACTCTATAAATAATTAAACAGGAATTAGGGTTTGTAAAAGAACTGTTATTTTCATAATAAAATAAATTCAAAATTTATAAATATCAAAACCTAACAGTATATTCCAAAAATACAGAAAAGAGGTAAATTTATTCAATTAATATCGTTTCCCTATTTTATCTTCCAGAAATCATTTCTAAATCATTAATTATGTTACTATCGAAGCATTCTATTGTCAAAAGTCCTCAAATCATAATTATTTTGAACAGAAATAAAACTAATTAATAATCTACTTAACCCCGAAAGGTAAATAACAATAAAAATAGTTAAAATGATCACAATATATAAATATTATCCACATAGATATGTTGTTAATTCAGCTTTAAGCTATAAGAATTCTTTTAATATCAAAATCAAAACTGAACAGACATAGTCTTGGCCTACAGCCTTTTACATCACCAGTCAAGGCTTAAAATCCTGAATAAAAGTATCTACATACAAACAGAGTTCACTTAAAAACCAAACATTTGTTCGACTACGAAAGCCCTTCCAAAAAGAAGTTCCACAAGAACAACCAATAGGGATTTTTAAACCCTAAACAAATCCCCATATAACGGCCTAATGGCCTGTTCAAATAAAGTCACGGCTTAAATCGAGTATCAAACAGCATCACTATATTTCAACCATGGCCGAAAAGGCTCAAAAATTAATTCTTTAAGCCACGGTTGTGAAAGCCCACATCCTTTGTTTACAAAACAGACACTAGGGCTTTGAAAACAAACAGAGCATCTAAATAGTCACAGCCGAACAAGTAACCATCAATCACGCGGCAGAACCTTCCTAAAAACGCCATACAACCAGTACAGGAGAACGTCAGGTGAAACCGATGCTTGCCCAGATGAATGCCATCATGGAAACCCTGGTGGTGGAGTCCTTCAGAACCAAGACATCGTTTAGAGAGCCTACACAAATCAAAAACCTGAATGTTAAAAACACTTAATTCATAAAATAATAACTTTAATTTGTGCAGAAGAGTTTTTAAATAAATTTGAATCTTACATGAGAGAGTTTTGTGCAGTTGTTTGGACGTTGTAATCCAACCCTATCCTCCTTCAATAGTACCACGAACTGAAGTAGAGCACTGTCAGAAGAAACACAACTTGCAGTATTCAAGTGTGAAGTCCCAAGCCAGGGCGAAGTAAGGTTCAAACCCACACTGGAAATTAAGCAGTAAAACATAGAATACGTTACTCGCTGATAACAATATTTTTACGTTCAAGAACCAAGCTCATTCCTTCAAAACAACTATCACCACACAGTGTATAGTGAAAAACACTCGCAGGGTCAAATCATCAACAGGAGATACGATTACGAAGCTAGGATAATAGTGTTGAAGAGTATCACCCTGATTCAATTCAGAAATTACTTAAATCTCTTACACGGTGAAGGAACGACTCTGGTAAGGAAGCATACACTCAATGGAGTGACAGTAAGCCTTGTGGTCGTGAGCCTGTGGCTGCTCACTCCACAATTCTGAAAACAATTGAGCTAAAACGTGATTTTAGGCTATGAGCAGCCTTATAATTGCCTCAAAAGTCAACTAAACCCTAGTCAGTGAACACCAACCACATGTCCACCAAATTATTTGCAAGTTATGGGTTTCATGCTATAGTTCGAAATTCTCATCTAACCTGCACACATTTGTAAAGATCAAAACCTTATGATAGCCTATTTCCTTGAGTTTCATTTCTTTATGTTTTGATTTTGTTTATTAAACCAAAAACATCAATGTGGAAGGTAATCACGAGAGACTAGGGTCTTATACATAACTTTAAACTTTAACTTTTGCATATCTATGTCCTCCTCATTTTAAATAATGTTTACTATTGGTATTAGTAAGTTACAAACAATGGAGGATGAACCAACATTATATAGAAATACTTAACCATAAAGATCCTTGAGCTAGGATTTAGTCTAATCATGGATTTAAAACTACAAATATGTGCATTGTAAACAAAAACTCATATAAAATGAGATTTCATATACAAGAAAATTAAATATAAATACTTGATTAAGTAGAATCATTAGAATAGAATAATTAAAGGTTTGGAAAGAACTTGAATAAATATAAACAGTACTCTATACTAAACATTAACGATAAATATGTAGTTTTGGTCACAAGCATGTTTAACATATCTTTTAGTTTATAGACTTCTTTGGTTACTGTGCTCTTAATGGCAGAAGTAGATCTATCCATAAGATGCACCATCTAAAATTAAATACAAGTCTATAACTGAAAACACAAAGTGGAAAGTTAATTGAACAAGTACTGTGGCAGTAAGCATAACTGAACTAAACCCATTCTATTACAATAGTGTTTTACAAACATTTATGCAGGTTTCTAACAATAAAATATCAACAATGCCTCTTACGGGATCAAGCTGCAAAACAAACAATTTAACTAGCATTTTATCCTATGCTAGTTGAGTGATATTCTCGATCTGGAATTACTGGTAACAAAATTGCTTACCTGTATAGAACATGTAAAAGAAGCATCACTTCACTGTGTTAGTTGTAAGCTAAGTAAGCCCCGATCTCAACTAAGCTTGTTTCCTACTTGTCAGAAGACAGTAAAAACACACTTAGTATCAGGTTTAGATGTAGTTTTCTTTCCTGTCCTTTTTAAAACATAAACTGTTGAATTTAACATCCATAACATAGTACTGCAAAGATAAACAAATAAATTATATAGAACTAAAGAATTACAATGCTCAATTTTAAATACTATTGTTTGAATAACCACTAGCAGTTATTGGTTCTTAGGCAGTGACATCTTTGAACATTTTATGTTACATAAAAAAATTTAAATATTTATGAATTTTTGGGTTATTACAACCCATATCTTTGATCATATTCAAGAGTGGCATAGACAGAAGAGATTTATTAAGTCCAACATTCCACCCAATTTTTTATTGGAATGGTTCATCAAGTCTATATTACTGTATATCGCAAAGGATTTTTCAATATCCATAGTGACTAATGAAGAATGGGATACCTTTAGATCCCATCAATTGGATTTGATTTACACTTAGTCTGGGATTCTATATGAGATTATCTCTGATGCACTGAAGTCAAATATTGATCCTAAGTGGAAACATGGGGCATATACCGATGGCATATTTGGATCCACAAGTACCAATGTCATAGACCAAGTTACAACTCAAATGCCATTTTTTTCTATGAACCAGTCTGCGGCTAGATATGCTATGGCCTCACCCATTCCTACCCAATCGATGGATGTACTCTATGTGCATTCGTCAGACCACAAGGGTAACCAGAAACCCAGAAGGAATAGAAAAAAGGGAAGAAATAACAAATGGGGTGGGAATGGGAAGAAGAATCAAAACGATGACAAGAACGATAGCAATGTTGGAGGGGACAATAAACCTAAGCAGAAGGTTAAATTCCCTTACAAGATTTGTGGGGGAGACCATCTCACCTACTTGTTCCCTTGTATTGAGGATGCCTTGAAGTTCATCTCATAGAGCCTAAATGTTTTGATTAACCCTCTACCACATAATCATAATATGGCTTCGAGGACCTCGACCACCATAAGTAGTTCTAGTGGGCATCAAAACCTGCCAGTAGTGGAAGGTGGTCACAGTTGTGTCAACATGATGTCAGCTACTAATGTTGTGACTCGTTCTCAAGATTATGGTCGGTCACAACCCAACATGGATAAAGAGCCTGCACCTCTTGAAATTCCTTTGCAGATAGACAAGCCTGAAGTTGTACCACACATACCTAAGGGATTCTTAAAGTGTTCAGGTCACAATCCTAATTCCTGAGCTTCCCAACATTATTTCGTTGTTGAGGATTTGGGCCTGACCCCTTGTCCGATGTTGGCTCTTGAAGTTATTCATACTTATCCTTTGTAGAGGAGAGAATTGTTGTATGCTCTTGGAGTAGTTGACCCTAATGGATCCACTATGGTTATATTTGAAACTCGTGAGATCCAACCTCACTTGCCTTACCATGTGTCTTTTCAAGTCCAAGTGGAGTGTTTAAATAACACTATTAAATGCATAGTTTTTTATGAAGGCATTGTGACCTCTGTGATGTATCTGGATTGTTGGAAATGCCTTGGCTCGCTCATGTTGTATAAATATATGACTATGATGACTATTTTTTATGGACATTCATTCCATCTGCATGGAATTATTCCCTCCCTTCAAGTCCACTTTGGCGGAAGGTCGTGTCGGTCGAAGAACAGGTAGTTGATGCGCCCCTCGACTACAATATTTTACTGGGTTGCAACTAGATTTATGCTATGAAAGTGATCATATCATCAGTATTTTGTACCATGTGCTTCCCTTTCAAGGATAGGATTGTGAGGATTGATAAATTTTCATTCGATAATTCTTGTTCATCTGCATCGTCAGGATCTACTATCCTGGTCATTGATAATTCTCAGTTGGAAATTGAGAATGTTGACATCATAATGTATCCATTATTGATGGGAACTTTTAATATTTTGACACCAATTTAGCTATTAGTTCAGTCCCATTTCGCACAATGTTTTTGGATGACCCATGGACTCTCCATTCCCCAAGTACGTCGAATGAGGATATTATACCCACCAGGGTGGAACTGTCATTGTTTGTAGCAGAGACTGCTTATCAATCTATACTTGATCCTACTGTATAACATGGTCATTTCTCTTTGTGTATGGAAGAGGATGACATTTTTGCACTGCTTGCTTGGGCAGTTGCGTCATCATGCTCACATGATTTTATTGACAGTATTTTTCCTTCAGACGAAGCGATTCTCGAGGCCATGACTGGTCGAGAGAATCCCTAAGAGGAGGTGCATCATTGATCTTACTTCCTCCTGGAGCTTGAACGGATCGAGTGTGATGAATTTAGGAATACCTTAAGTCAGAATGTTAGTCATCCCATGATCCTATTAGGAACTCAAGGCATATATGTCGAGGGGAACATGGCGAATTTATTTCCAACTATTCCTATCAACATTTCTCAGATTCTCAGTAAAATCGAAAATGTTTACATCGGTGTTGATTTTTCACCCAATGAAATCAAAATATACAGCAATATATTTAAATAATTATGTGATGTCTTTGCTTGGTCGTATGATGAAATGCAAGGGATTGATCCCCACTTTGTTGAACATGAAATTAAAACTTATCTAATGCTAAACCTGTTCGACAATGCTTACGTGTGATGAACCCTCGTAAAACACATGTTATTAAGGCTGAGATAGAGTTGTTGCTCAAATATGGCTTCATTTATCTGATCCCCTTAATTGAATGGGTTTCCAACCCCTTTCCTGTCGATAAGAAGCAAGGGACCATTCCTGTATGCACCAAATTTAGAGACCTGAATATCGCTTGTCCGAAGGATAATTTCCCCACACAATTCATTGATCATATTTTGGATAATTGTGCTAGGACTGAGGTTTTCTCATTTATGGACAGCTTTTTGGGGTATAACCAAATCAGATTAAACTCAAGGATCAACATAAGACTACATTTATATGTCCTTGGGGTACATTTGCATACCGGAAAATGTCTTTCGGGCTTAAAAACGTCGGAGCTACTTTTCAGCAGGTCATTATATTCATTGTTCACGACCTAAAATGTATTATCGAGGTTTATTTAGAATCTGGATGATCTAGATGATCACTCTCGTTTGAGGGTGGATCGTCTAGATCATATTCGTTTGGTCTTTGAAAGAATTCATTGTTATCACATTCGGTTAAATCCTCAAAAGTGTATATTTTGTGTGAAGCTTGGTCATTTATTTTGGTTTATCATATCTAAGGAGGGGGTTAGGGTTGACCCTTTAAAGGTTAAGGTGATATTACGATTTTCGCCCCCACGCACGATTGGACAGCTTCAAAGTCTCCAAGGGATGGCTAATTTGTTACGTAGATTTGTTGTCAATTATGCCAATTTGACGAAGAGATTTATGCGCTTGTTGAATAAGGGTACTCTGATCATATGGGATGAGTGAGCCCAAGATTCCTTCAATGCTTTTAATAAATCCTTGGAATCGACCCCCGTGCTTAGTCCACCTAATTATAGCAGGAATTTCTTGTTGTATGTCGCCATGTCTCAAGAGATTATTAGTATGGTCTAGTTCAAGGGGATGATGAGCTCTAGAAGCATGTTATTTTCTATCTTAGCCAGAGTCTTTTTTATGTGGAACTCTGATATACTTACATGCAGTCTTTTTTTGTGGAACTCTGAGAAATTGGCCTTGGTGACTGTTCATGCAGTCCAACATTTGAGCCATTCTATCTTGCTTCTCCAGACTACAGTTATATCCCATATCAATCCATTTCAATTTGTCTTGATTGGATGAATGATAGGAGGTAAATAATAAATGGATTCTTATCTTCCAAGAGTTTGACCTCAAATTTGTTTCGGCAAAATAAAATAAATCATTAGTCTTTGTTGAGCTTATGTCAGATCTCCCTAGTCTAGATGAAGATGGGATTCATGAGGATTCATTTTTTGATGAAAACATCCTTCTCATTTCATATGTGGACCCTTGGAATGGAAACATTACTGTCTATCTACAAACTTTGAAGATTCCCCCTCACCTCTCGAGGGATGAGCGTCGACGCTTACACCATAACTCTAAGAACTGAGCGTCGACGCTTACACCATAAATCTAAGAACTATCTCATCATCGATGACACTTTGTATAATCGTGGGGTTGATTCCATTTTGTGTTTTTTTTTTACCCACAATGAGGATGAGGTTGTGTTGAATGGTTTCCACATTAGGGTGTGTGGTGGTCATTTATTTGGGCTTGCTACAATCCAAAAAATTCTTAGAGTGGGTTATTATTGGTCATCGATTCTTAAATTGCATTAATGAGGTCAAGTGATGTCACCCTTGCTAGGTGTTCATGTGGAACATGCACTCGCATCCTTCCCTGATACACCTGATTATCACCGTCGGTACCTTCACCAAGTGGGGGTGGATTTTATGGATTGCAAACCAAATTCAACTGGGGGGCACCATTGCATTATAGTGGTTGTGGATTACTTCATGAAATGGGAAGAGGATATGCCTATAATCAAATCCCATGGTGAGATGGCTACTCATTTTGTATTCAATCAAATTATCACTCAATTTTGGATCCAAAAGGAGCTTTCCACTGACCATGGTAGGCACTTACAAAACAAGATGATGGCGAAACTAGCCTTGAAACTGGGGTATAAGCAAGAGAATTATTCTTCTTAATACCCCCAAGCGAATGGCCAGGTTGAAGTTGTTAATAAATCCCTTAAGGCCATTCTAAAGAATACCATCAGACAAAGCAAAATAAACTGGCATATTATGTTATACCCTACTTTGTGTGCTTATCGGACCGTGGTTAATACTGCCACCAGATTTTTTCCATATCAACTAGTGCATGGGGTGGAGTCAATTTATCGGTTGAATGTGAAATCCATTCATTAAGCTATCCATAGAGTTTTTACCTAATACTTCTGAGTTATAAGAGCGTTTAGTCCACTTAGAGCATCTAGATTAGCAACATCGAGATGTTGTAGTGGCTTTAGAGATGAATAATCATCGTGTTAAGGCTTAGTATGATAAGTATGTCAATCCCCGTCGATATAGTGAATGTGACTTGGTCCTCCTATATGATCAATCTAGTGAACCATTAGGGGTGTATAAGTTTAACCCCATGTGGCATGGGCCTTACGTAGTGAAACGTGTCCTACAGAAAGGTGCCTATGAGTTAGAATGCTATGAAGGGAATGCCTTGGAGGAGCCTAGAAATGGGCCTTATAGTAAGAAATACTATGCTTAACTTCATCCAAGACTGATATCTTGTATATTATTGTACTGTTTGCATAGTTTATTTTTGGTTCCCTTGTTGTGTTATCAGTTTATTGACATGCTTCCTAGTTTATGGCAGATGTCGATGGAATATTCGATATACTTAGGATTCGTTGATGGTTCCAGTCACCACACCCAGAACCTAGCTTCAGCTTCCTGGGTTATCTACAACCTAAGGCTCAATTGGTGTATTCAAGAGGTTTGTGTCTTCGACCATATTCAAATAATGTTGTTGAGTATAGTGGCGTGATTGAACTATTACGCTATGTCATTTCCAATGGTATTTGATCTCTTGAAGTTTTCCTTGACTCACAATTAGTTGTGTCATATTTGAATGGCTTGTACCATGTTAGGGATCCTACATTGTTGAGAAGGTTCTTAAGGGTAAGATTGTTGGAGCGATAGTTTGATTACATTACACACATTCACATACCTAGAATTTATAATCATGTTCTTGATTCATATGCAAATTACGTTTTAGATTGGCATTTGTCACATCAATGAAGAAGTATGTACATAAAAACATTCACATTCAAACACACATGTATATATATCAAACCAATCATTATAAGCCTTTATTTTCTAATAGAGTTCCAAAAAATAGTGTCATGGTACAAAAATGGGCTTTAAGCCACCAAAATATACATGGTCAATACAACATTTCTATCCCGACATATATTCATGGGGGCCTAGATTATGATCATGATAACACACTATAGCAATTGTCAACCGCCTAAAAAACCTAACCCATAGAAGGGGTACCCAAACCACATGCCTTTGCATCGCCTCAGGCATGTACTCGACTTGTACCATGGGTATCATGTATGTCAAACGAGCAATGTTGCCATGTATGTTATGCAATTTCCACTCGATATCAGCGTTGATCATCTCATATCCTAGATCCCTATGTCGATGACGGGGGAAACCATATGGTCTTCGTGGAGCTACGTCTGCACACACAAACTTAATGTGAGTACATGATGCCACCAAAAACATGTTTTTGATTTCCACATATAAATAAAAAATACAAAAAAAATAAAATAATTCAAAAATACAAATGGGATCTTACCAAAATATCCATATGTGGACCCTGGTGATAGTGGCATGTATGTATTTCCACGGAAGTTGATCCCGGGATAGGGATATTCATCTATGGTGATGATCTATCGCTGCCACCAGTGGAAGAAGTCAAGTGGGAAAGGAGTGGGTGCCCTACCTCCCATCAACATCCTCTTCACATCCATCCAGGGTGTCTAGGATAGATCTCATAGACTATGAGGAGGGACCTAAATTCTAGGGCTGAGACTTAGTACCCTGTCAAAAAAAGAAATTTCTTAGTATGCTGGAAAACCCAAAAAAATTGTTATACCTGAAGAAACAAAAAAATGTGGGTTTTCACCATTAAATTTGACACTCACGACCCTATACACAAATTTTTATTATAATAGGTGTGTATATACACGGGAAGGCTTTGCTCTGCCTGCATATATCCGTCCCTATATGCAATCTGATTTTTTGTGACCTGTGTGGGTCGAGAATTTTATCTTTGGGAGTCCAAAGCATGAAAATTCACCACTAAAATTAAAAATTGATGCATGCAATGGATAGAGAATGGGATTGTGATTATGCATTGTCCTATGATTATGTCACCTTAACCATAGGTATGAACCCACTTCTTAATGTCATGTAATCATCATACTGCTACTAGAAGTGACACTATGTAAGTGGTAGAGCTTTCTTAATTATGGGTGCCCTAGTTAGATCCTGCTTTGTCATTTGATACCAATTTTGAGCATCCCCCCTTAGGTCTAGGAGTCCCTTGTAGTCCTTCCATGTCATTGAACAAGAACCTCATATTATTTATTAAAATTTATGTTTACTATATCATATGGGGACTCCCATCTTTTATCAAGTTGTAATTGCATTGCATGCGTCTTCTTGTTGTATTGAGCTTTATGCCGACTCCCTACTTCAGTTTCATACTTGATATATCCTGAGATTGTCTCAATTTTATCCAAGCAGAGCCTCTCAGTTATATTTTGCAGCTTGATTATCCCATACCCGGAGGAGACATCCCCTCGAGTGTGCTTATCCTGCATCTGCTTCCTTGCATTTAGCATAGGTATGTTCCACTTCTTGGAACTAGTTTGCTTGCTAGCGACATTCGTTTCCTCCTCATTGTACTACAAGAAATTTTATTCCTTTTCAAGCTTCTTAACATGAAAAAGAACAAAAAAACCATAAAACATAAAAATCCAAATGAGAAATGATATTACTTTCTATTGGAAGTTGTCGTGTTGCCTTCGAACAGAGCACATTCCATGAGTCCATTCATCATTGGTCGGGTTTCTAATATGACCTTAGGAGTCGTATTCATTATTCTAAGTTTTCTCCACCGAATGGTTATGCTTTCAGTCCCTATGGAGCCTATGTTGATGCATCCGATGTAAAAGAGTTGTCCCATTTTTCATTTTGAGTCTGTGTTACCTATGTGTCTCCATATTCCTTATGCTCTTGTTCGATGGAAGTCTTTATCCTGATTTGACCATTCCTCAGTTATCTTGTCTTTGTATGTCATCCATTCCCGATACATTTGTTACTGGTTCGCACACATCTGGTTCATCCGAGTTCTTACCAATTATCCAATGTTGTTGTGTACCTCATGTTGGTTGATGGGGGGTGAATTGACACCCTCCTTCCAGTGAATTCCATTCCATCGATTTCAAATCATTTATTCTGGAATAGGGATCTGGAGTACATTGAGTTCCTTGAGGCTTGTAGTCATTAGTGGTGGGTTCTCTCGCCATCAAAAATTTTGGGAATACATCAATGTCCCCTAATCGATGGATTTTTTTGAGTGTTCAACCTCAACACATCTATTCACACTAATTTGATTGCACTTTGTACTTTGATTCCCATTATCATTATCAGTGGGATGCCTCGTGTCTGTTAATAGTATACATCAATGATTGGTAATCATATGATGGTCCATTGTGTTCGACTCTAATACATTTATTAAAGTGATGGGACATGTACTAGCGGGGATTTGTGTAGAATACCTTCGAGCTTGGTGGAATTCCATATAAGATACCCCCTTTATCGTGCGAGTATTTATGAGACTTCAGTTCTCATGACCAGAGTTTAATGTATGTATTAGATGTCTTCATTCAGTATGGAGACCTTAATTCACTATATATTGTACATTGTGATGACCACTCACGACATATGTCTATTATGCCTATTCATGGCTATTGTATTGTTATGTATACGGGGCTGCTATGTATACTTCATATCTGCAGCCATATGTAGAGATCTATCATTGTATTATAATGATGAGTGGTTAGTTCTTCCACCAGGTTCTTCATTACTCCAATCCTAGGACTATTATAATGTATTTCGGCCATCGTGTACCCCTTTGACCTCACACATTAGGGGGGCATCTATTATAGTATGATTTTCCACACTTGATACATCATGTTTTTATGTCCTTTCCCTGTCCCTATGTAAACTCACTTCATCCCATTTTCTCACCATTACCCTGATGCTCTAGTTGAACCCCTAAAAATACATTTTTGAATATATACACGGGTCACAATTTTACAACCCGCACATACACAGCTTGCACCACTTTCATCTACATACATTGGGTTTTATGCTTAAAAAATAAAAATATTTGGAGTTTTCCCCATCAAGTAACGAATGACTTGATCCTTGACCTTCCATATGTTGGGAAATGCTCTGATTCAACCCTTCATTTCCTATTGAGGGGCTATATATTGAGCTATTGTGAAGCATTGAAGAAGGAGAACTTTGGAGAGTAAAGAGTATAGTGAAATTGCGCCTCATTCTTATATACTTGAGTCTACATCCCTTTATCCTTGAAGCGGCCATTAGTGATATTTCCCAAGATTTCCTTTGTCTTTGTGGGATTTCCATTGTATGGAGGATTGAAGTGGTGGAGGCCTAGGTGGAGGGACTTGGTTTCTTGATTTCGATGAGGTGCCAAGAGAGGTTGTCATTTGTATCTATGTTTATATTAATAGAAATATCCATTTTCATGTGTAATTATGAATATTTGTATCCATGGATTTAATTACTTTGTATACATGAATATATTGAATATGCTATATTAGATTCTAACACTTTATATATCATGCTTGTATATCTCTTTGTTGTTGAGGACAAAGTGTCAGGACAAGTTTGATTGAAAGCTCAACAGGGATCTTCTTTGAACATTCGATTAAAGGTATGAGTTGTATCTCTTAGTTTTAGTTTCATTTATATATCTAGCATGCCTGAGAATGGATTGATTCTGGTGTCATACTATCTGTTGTGGTCCGCCCCGAGCCATAGTAAGTTTTCTCCTTAACAAGAATGTCCTTCCATTCTCGCTCAGGAATCATTAAAGCCTTACATTTATCACCAATCTAAGTTTGTAAACTTATGAGGTGCAAAGCAAAACATATGTGGAGACAATTATTAAAGAGCTTCAAAACCTGTCAATTCATCAATCCATACTTAACCAAAGAAATCCATTCTAAAAAAATAGCAATCTGATTAAACCTAAGATGTGATTTAAGATTGGTAAAAACCCATTGTGAGCTCCTAAGGTAGAAATGTGGGTTAATCATATGTAATTTCTTTTTATTATGACTAGCCGTACTTTGAGAGTCCCACCTCTTAATATATTTAATCAATGCTTAAAATATGCCTTTGTAAATGAGATCAATAACTACAATCATGAATTCCTTATATTAATATTATCTAGCTATGGATTGTATCAGTAGAAGTTGAGGTTAGCACATCGGTGGCAAATAATATTCTGCAAGTCTCTTATTTAGTTGATATTGACTCAGACACTCACGGAATAAAGCCTAATAAAATCACCACATAATTTCAATCTATGTTCTACAGATGCTAAAAATCAAATCTATATCAAATCATCAAAATGACTTGCTACAGGAAGGTATTAATGACATCGTAAGCTATAGGAATTAAGTAAAGAATTACAGAAATTGATAATAAAACAAAGGATATTGTGTTTACAAGGATTAAAAAAATTGTTGTGTTAAAATATAGACAACACACATGCACACCACATTGTAAACAATAAAGCACACCAAGGCGTATTTTATGAGATGAAGGGGGCCTTCCTCCACTTTGAAGCTCCCCCGATGTTACTAATTAAAACTTATACATGATCATTAAGGATGCAAAGAATCTGGCCTCTATTAATGATCAAACAAAATTACAAAATTCAAAGTCTCATACCTTGTATGATCTATGAGTATATCGCTTAACCTCTCATCAACAAATCAATCAGAATTTATACATTTCACATTGTACAAATGACGTCTACAAGAATAACGTTATAGGAATGCATTATAATATGGTTACAACAATAGCATTGACACATCACAATGTGAAATTGCATTGATGCAAACTTTAGAATGAGAGGTCACATTCATATATATGTTGGATAATCATAGTGGAAAGGAATATCTATTCTTTGTCATAGGATTTCATGACCGAAAGTGTGAAATCTGTCTTTGTTGTTTGTGCTGTGATCTCATGATGATGGTTTCATCTCATTTAGACAACATGGCACCATATAGATGCAATTCTTCACATGATCCATATTTCCCTTTCACTTCATGATGATTGAAAGCATTCCCAACAACGAGGTTGTTACTGGAATTATAGGCGTTACTAGAAATAGCAGTGGTTATCGGAAGTGGTCAGTGTTTACCAAAACCTATTGCAGTATCTGATCCTATAAGTTCATGAACCAAAACAATTTAACTTTCATTTTTATCCAAAATAAATGAAGATATTATGATTATAGGAAAGATTTTGTATCTTCGGATCAATGTGGAATTCCATAGGCAAAACATGGACGATTAGGCTATTAGGGGTGATATAATAAGGTGATTTAGAGGGGAGTAGTAAAAAATAAAAGTCCATAAATACTCCTAAAATTGTCAAAACAGAGACTCTACATATTCCAAGAACTCATCTTTGGCTCAGAGTTATATCTCAAAGGACTCAAATCCCTCATAAAGATAGATTTCAGGGTTACATATTGATAAGTCATATTGTTGGGGACTTTTTGATTAAACGTATTAAAAGGAACTTAACTTTAGTAGTGATGATGGAGTTATTTATGTTTCAGAGGGACATTATTTGAAATTTAAAGCAGATCTTAAAACTAGATCGAACAATTCAACTGAGCTTATGGCATTAAAATTGTTGTTGAAGTGTGCATTAGACAACAACATCACAAGGTTATCAATTCTTAGGGACTCAACCATGGTTCTAAACTAGATGAACAGAACCTCTTCTCCACATAATGTTATGGTTAGACATATGTGGGAGAAATTGAAAGGGGAACACTCACATTTTGGCCACTACAATTTTTTATCATATTTTCAAAGGGATGAATAATGTTGTTGGTTCTCTATCCAAGGAAGGGCAAAGAATGGAAGAGAGCAAAATGATTTTAAGCGAGTTTGAGAAGGGATTCATAAATGACTCCAAACAATACATATAATCTATATCATCTTTGTTCAATTTAGGTTTTGAATGGGATATTATGTTGGTAGATTAGTGTTCAGGATATTTTGCTTTAGTATTTTGAAATATCTTTGTTTGTGTAACTTGTAGAGGTCTAGTACACTAGGATGATGGGTTTCTCTACTTTTTTCTTATCGCTATGGAACAATTTAAGCATAAAATAAGGAAATATGTATGTGAAAGTGCACTATACACTTGAAAAATATATATTTAATTGTGTATATAAATATAAATCAAATTACCTAACACTATTATGGAAACCTTAGTGCCACAACCTCCATTGATCTTCAACCAGTGTTTAATGCCCTTAATTCAAAGCCCTACTAAACCTCGATGCTCTAGGCAGTGGAAGAAAGACGATCCCACCCTCACAAACTCATTTGACCCTATATGTTCATATTTTAGATGGTTTTTCATTTTTGCAAAATTCCCCTCATGAACCTCACTCTACCTACAAGTGCATGATTCAGATCTTGTAATCTCTCTCAAAGCCCGAATTTGTCAAGTGATGGGGATTTCTCTCAGTATCCAATGACTTTTATTCAAAGGAAGATGACTTCAATAGGAATCCCTTCTTCAAGATTATGGGATTCTCAAGGATGCCACCATTTTTTTAGTATCTATCCTACATGGAGGAGAGGTAGGCTTCAAGGAACCCTCCTCACATGCAAGATCTTATAAAAATGTGTTCAAATCAAGGAATATAGTTCCCTTGATGTCTAATGCAATTGTCTCTAAGAAAAAGGTGTTTTCTATCCCAACCATCATTGTGGAACAGTTTGGAGAGGCTCCCTCTGTAGAGGTCAAAGACCCTCATGTTTATTCCCATCCCACTCTCTTCCACTAAAAATCCCTCATATGTCATTTTAATGGGCTTTGTATTTCCATTACACCATTGAGGGAATCATCAAACCAAACTTGGCTATAGATCATGAGTTGTTTTTTTTCTCCAAAGGCTAATTCATCGTATATTTAACCAAGGAGAAAGACTGCAAGATAACCATAGAGCAAGAATCATGGTTCTAGGCATGCTTTGGCTTTTCCATTCAAAAATGGTGCCCTAATTTCAATCCAATGTACATGAAGGCTATGACCACTCTAGTTTGGGTAAGATTTCCAATTTTTTTACCCTTGCGTTTTTAGAATCTATATTTTTTAACTATCCTTGGTAAATCCTTGAGTAAATTCATAAATATATATGCAAAAAGGATATTGAAAGGATATGTTAACTTTGCTTGTATTTGTGTTGAGTTTGATCTCAACTATGGGTTGCCTGAAAGGATCCACATTGACTATTTTGATGATGAGCCTTATTTGCAGCTTGTTGACTATGAGAATATTTCCTTCTACTAGATATCCTATCAACAAACATGGCACCTTCATGAATCTTGTCCTTCTTTCTAATCTCCCAACAACTCGACTGCAAGAAAAATAAAAAAAATGCTAGCAAGATTCCAAAGGACACAAGACCAAATCATCTCCTCATTCTGAAATAAAGCAACCTAAAAAATCCTTAAAACCATTTTCCACTCACAGCTCCATTGTGTCCTCCTTTAGTTACAAAACAACCTTCAATTCAACCATCAGTTCAGCAATCACAAGTTCCTCTAGACAACGATCCCGTGAATGATATGATTATGATCACAACCCTATTCTCAAGTTATTATAAATTCCCCCTTTAATCTAATAAATCAATTAGTGATAATTAGGAAGATGCCTTGGATCCAAAACATCGAGTATCTAGAAGTTATTTTTCACAGTTTGCCATTGTTTCGAACACATCTGCTCCTGACAGTTCCTCAAGTTGGGTCGAAATTTGTAAGAAGAAATGAAGAAAGGACCCCTCTCGGTCAACTCAATAACCCGACATCTTTCTTCATGTCCTTATTATGTGTTGCATTTGTGCTTCTTATGTTTCTTGTGTTTCTATTATATCCTTTCCATCATAGGTTAGTCTTGATGTTTGACCCCGTATTCTTAGAAGCAAATAGTTTGGTAATTGCCCTCTTCTCTTTAGGCTGGGATTTCAACAAACCATTGGATCACTATGTATATTTTTCCGTTGTTGAATAGAAATATTCTCATCTAACATACATACATACATGCATGCATGTGTGTGTGTGTGTGTGTATATATATATATATATATATATATATATAGAGAGAGAGAGAGAGAGAGAAACATATATACATGTATATACATATGTTTGTATATACATCTATACATATGTGTGTGTGCGTGCATATACATATATACATGTGCTTATACATATACATACATACATATGTATGTATGTATATGTATAAGCACATGTATATATGTATATGCACACACACACACACACACACACACACACATATATATGTATATGCATATACATATGTACACACACACACACACATATCCATACGGATATTGGTGGCCACCCATCTATTCCACTAGCTCAAACCAATTTTTCCAATTTGGTAGTTTTTTTACGGATTTTTGTGTCCAAAACTTTCGGGATAGTTTTGAGATCCTAAAAAACATTTTTTGGCGGTGCCATAGTCCATACATAGTCAAAGATGTTTGGATGGGTGAAATGTGTACTTCTTGGCTAGACCTTTCCAATAGGATACCGAGCACCCTAAACAGAGGGAGTATGCAAAAGTAATTCCCCTGAGAAGTTGAAACCTTGACTAACCACCTTGAGGCCCACAAACATTTTTGGGGTTCATCTCCTAGGGATAATTTTTTGTATGTTTAGGGTTTATGAACTCATGTTTATGATTAAAAGTCCCTTCTACTTAGTTTTGTAATCATCTTGTGATGAATGAGTGTATCTGCCACATCTCTTCTCAGAGATATAGCAACCACCATTATAGCTACTATTATTTTACAGTCTATTATGTTTCATTCATTTAATAGAATCTAAGTTTATTGTATCAATGTGTTCCTTGAAATTATATATGTGTATTTGATTGTATATATGCTCTTGATTTCATTCTCACTTAAATATGGATTAGTGGTATCAGAGTGGATCATGAAGAGGACAAATTTTCTAGTCTAATAAATTACCTTCCTTCACTGCTTAGCTATTATGAGAGACACTGCAGTAGTGGGAACTGCCTCTAGTGTCATTTAGAGTTATTTGGACAATGTAATAATGAAACTAAGAGGTATAGATTCATACATGGCATGGTGCTTCCACATATATGGATGTCCTAAAATAAAATCAAAAACCTTAAGTGAGGTAAGAATGCACAATACCTCATCTTAGAAGGACTTAATGTCGTAAGGTAGGCATCATTGTTAACTAATGTGGATGTTCCATCTGCGGTTGTGTCGTCCAATGTTGTAGGGTTTGAGGTTGGTGTTGTTTTCACATCAATTGTTTGATGACCTCTATTGAAATCAAGTTCTTTTGGCTTCCATTTCTAACAATGAAATGTAGTGGAGTTCTCTTTACCCACATCTGTGAGTGGAAGAAGTGCTCACCTTCCTCTGGCTCCTTTGGATTGTCGACCTGGATCTTTGTAGTAGTGATGGTGATGTTTTTGCATCAATTATTTGCTTCCCCTTTCCTACCACTACGATGTTGGGTTCTCTATCAAGGTCGAAACTGATATCTGACTCTAAAGCTTTTATCTTGGCCACCAATGACTTCTTTGATCAACATTCATTAGTGTTCTGTCAAGGGATCTTATGGAACTCTCACCATTTCATGATGTCCTTGTTTATATTTCTATTACCCTTCTTTGCTTGTGGCTTGGACTAGTTGTCCTAGGGATGGTTATCCTTACTTTGTCCTTTGTTTTGAGATCTAGTGTTACCCTTTCCTTGCTTATATGGTTGATTCACAGGCCCAAACTCCCTCTTATTCTTCTGCTTTAATTTCTTCTCGACCTTGATTGCATATCGATAAATGGCTCCTAGTAACAAGATGTCCAGAAACTCCATTTCGGTTTGGATGTACCTATGTAGTCCCCCACAATAATTGATAACCAAATGTAGCTCAGAATATTTAATACCTCACTTGGTGCGCAAGGTATGGTAGGTATTTGTCAAACTCCAGCATTGTTTGGTCCCTCTCTTAATGTAGTGTGGTCCATCTCGTGTACTAGTCATCGTAGTTTCCCACATGGTTATATTGTTCCTTAATGGCATCTATAAAAGAGACCCAAGTGGGATTGGCCTCAAACATTCCAAAATCCTCTGTTAATTTTTCCTCACAATAAGTTTCCCACCAATTTTTGACATAGGGAACAGCCTTAAGGATCGCAAAGGTGATCCTTTCCCTATCGAAAAAATTGTGGACAAAGAAATACCCTTCTATCAAACTCAACCATTTATCTAGGGAATCAACATCAATCTGCCCTTCAAATAAAGGGATATCAAATTTAACTTGTACCTTGAAGGGTGTGGCTCCTTTGAAGTTATTGTTTGATGATCCCTTTGTTGTTGTTGGCATTCGTTGAAGGATCTAGGAAAAATTGTCTATCATCTCGGTCCTCTGTCGTGTGAGGGTTTCCTTGACCAACAGCTTGATATGATATCTTGTTTTGTCATCTCTCTTTTCATCATCCATGGGAGGAATTTTGGGTCACCGAGGGCGATCTCTCTCACGCTGAACTAGTTCAATACCCAACTCTTGATATCCAAATCTTGTTGGGTACATGCACACAAAGACCTCTTCACCACACCTATAGTGGCGCCATTACATTGTCAGGTCAAGCACTTAATTTAATTGATACCTATGGCACCTCTACCTTTTGTGCTGGTATATAGTTGTTCCCTAATGGAAAATGAATAAATCAAACGACAGATTCAAGAATTAATGATCCAATTCGTGCCTAGGTGCACATTGGGGACAACAGTCGACTAAATGAGTCAAGCATTGTTATGGCAGAAGCATAGAAAAAGAACAAGTAAAGCAGGAAATAAACTATATCGAAAGAAAGTATGCGCATAGACAATATGCAAGAACCAAACACTTATTTTCAATGAAAGATGGATCAATATGATTGAACTGGTTGAATGACTCGATCTATATACTACAATAGTGTCCATGTTTAAATAGAATGTTGAGACATTTGGGTGACTAGCCATTACGTTCAGTTACAAAGAAGTGATAATGGTTGAGAAGTTCAACCTTTGCAGACGACTGGAAGATAGAGAGATACTTTGTTGATGTTTAAAATTCGTCGATGTCAACAATGCATGTGGAGATGTTGTATGCCAAGCGTGAAACCTTTCGAGGTTGTCGATGGTTATGCCGAGGTTTGAACTTGTCAAAGCTGATGTTGAACCTGTCGAAGCAGTCAAAGTAGTCGAAGTGCTAGAAATTTTTGAAATTCGACAACATGCCAACTACTGGTTGGATAATTCCTCCTTCCTTAAGAAACAATGGTCTCCATTGTCTATTCGTTTAGGTGAGGAAACTTATTGGATATTTCAATAGCAAAGTACCATTTTCCTTGCATGGGGGGCTATCCAACTTTAGCCACTTGAAAGAAGGGAATGGAGTCTGTCCTTGTATGGCATATGCATCGTCCCACAATGGTGTCGCAAAGGAGAGGTTCTTAAACATCTGGATGGATGTGTTTGGGTTTTGTTGTTTGCAAGTCAGTCTGTTCCAACAATGGTGTATGGTATGGTCGAAGTAGATCTACATTAAAGACTGGATGTAGGACAAAGCATGTAGGAATGTCGAGTTGAAAAGCATTTTCTCAACTTTATGGACCATAGTGCAAAGGTTTCAACTTTATGTATGGGCCAGTGAATCGCTCCTTCTTTAGATGTAACCAGACCTGATCCCCAATTTGGAATGAATGAGGAATATCATGCCTATCGTGTCAAGCCTTAGCTTTTGCATTAACTCATTGCAACATTTCATGTGATTTCCTCTGGATGTTGTAGATTTGATCTCTGAAATTTAATTCTTTCTCAATTGCTCGTCCCTCGAAGTTGGTGTCATTCAACTATGTAGAGGAATAGATCAATTCGATTGGCGTTGAGGGTTGAAATCCATAACAGATCTCAAATGGACCCTTGCCCATAGAAATGTGTTGAGCACGATTGTAGTTGTGTTGTATGGATGGAAGGTTGTCATCCCATGTTCGACGATGTTTGTTGTTGTAGATGTGAATCAGTTGTACTACCAATCAATTTATAACTTATGTATGTCCATTGGTCTATAGATGGAAGGTTGTCGACAAAGAAAGTCTCATGTTGAGCTATTGCCAGAGAGTTTTCCAAAAGGTGCTGACAAATCTAGCATCTCTGTTGGAAATAATGGTCATCAAGAGGCCATAATGTTTCCACACATGTTCGAAGACAAGTTGAGCAGTCTATTGTGTTGTTGTATTCTTCTTTCATGGTATGAGTATATCCATCTTGGAAAATATATCGACTACTACTAAGATTGTGTCATATTGATGTTTGGTAGAAGGATATCCCATCAACTAGTCCATAGAAATAGATTCCCATGGTTGACTAGGGATTGGAAGGGGTGTGTACAGTCCTTGTCATCGATTTGGTGGTTTAGCAATGGCACAAACTGATGCCAAGTTCCCCTATAACAGTATTTAAATGGACTGATTCACGATTTAGTCAAGTTCTAAATTTAGCAGAACCACTAAATCTAACAAACCCGACCAATGGTCCCACTAGTGCTCAATGAAGAGCGGATTTCAAATCAATGGTGAACCTGATTCCATAAAAATTCTTCATCCAGCTATTGTTATTAACCACCCTACTATTTGAATCAGCGGAATTATTGTTGATCATCAGATTAAGATTGACGGTGGAATTCAACTAACATAAGGCATATTTCATTAAAAAAATTCGCACACCAGGATTTTATTTGTCCGCACTAGTTCTCCCAGCAGAATCGCTGACCACCATTGATTTGGTTCCACGACCAACCTCTGTCGTCGATCATAAAGGTGACTTTCCATGATCACTTTTGTTTTGCAAGCCCGACCCTTCTTTATCTTCCTCGTTCGTTGCTTAGTGAAATTCATTCGAGTCGTTGATCTGGAGCCCCTTCAAATATCCACCACATGATCCTCAGGCATATGAATGAGTATTATAAATTTATCTCATTCACAACTCTAGCTTGTGAAATTCAACCACAGTCATGGATTTTCTCTCACCATGATCTCAATCATCAATACCTGCACAGACTTAGGCCTACTAGTTCATCATCGATCCTTATAGTGATCAATCAATCATCATTCATCCTGCAACAAGGTTATTCCAAAATATATTCCATTCATGAAATCTCAATCATTATTAATCTAATTATTATTTTGATTGATCAAAGAAATGATCAATTCACCTTCTCTCTATAGCGTCGATTGATCAAAGAATCGATCAATCGATCTCTATCTTCTTTCCCTCTCAAAATACCTGAATTCACACACATGTTTGTCAACCATTCATAGAAATTAAACAAGCATTTAACTCACAAACTCACACATTCAGACAGAAATAAATTTACACAGGGATTATGCTGAAATAGGATTTTTCATTCACACACTAAAACTATACATTCAAGATTGTTTCAGAACCTGCGTTCTGATCTCCTTAGGCCTGATACATCTTTAATTGGCCTCTTCTCTGACTCCTACAGGTCTTACTGACCTCTCTATCTCTAGCCTAAGTCGTATCTATTCTATTATGTCTTATTCTATGTCTTATAGGCTTACATATTTATACAAAACGGTATTTATGAACCATTCTGGTTCAGATCCTCAATATTCTCAACAACATGCTGACCTATGCTATGACTCACTAACAAATTACTAACTAAAGACTATAATCACTCAACTGGCCACTAACTCTGTTCTATTTGTTACATGTGGAAAGGATCAAGTATCCTTATCCATTTTATTCATATTTTTTTAAAATAAAGCAAATTTACATGTATGAGACCCTAGGTCTCCATATGTTTCCCTTGACCTAGTGAAGTCGTAAATGACTTCACTGAGGTAGTCTATGCTCTTGCATCACAAACTATGCACGATCAAATGTACTTGTTGACATCAGATTTTAGTGAAGGCCAATAAAAATACTTTTGGAGGATAACAAGTGTTTTTGCGACTCCAAAATGTCATGCAGTCTTGCTATAGTGTGTGTCCAAAATGAACTTTTGTCGGTGCTCACCAGTCGGTACACAAAGTTGTCCAATCTTTTATAGCAAGGTGTCCTTCAGGAAGTAGTCATTAGTAGACAACGTTTTGGTATGAAGCTGTTGATAAATTGTGGAGAAGTCATAGTCTACTGAATACAATTGTGGCCAATTAGTGGTGTCGTAACCCTGCATACTCATCATTGTAGATAGTAGAGTAATGGGTGGTCGGCTGAGACAATAAGATGCAACATTGGCTTTGTATTTCTACTGTTTAATTACCAACTAAATCTATTGTAGGTAATTAATCCACTTGAGTTGTCAAGTTGTATGTAGTTTCGACTGGGATGGGGCGAACTGTAGAGGCTTATGGTCAATAAGAATGATTGTTTCCTTTCCAAGAATGTAGTGTCTCCATTGCTTAAGAGCTTACACAATGGTGTATAGTTATTTTTATACGCCGAATACTTTATAACAGTGTCACTAAAAGTTTCAGAATGAAACGTGACTAGGTGACCTGACTGAGTGATCACTGTGGTGAGGGCATAGTCCGATGCATCCGTCTCAATCTCAAAGGGATGATGCAAATCAGGTTACACAAGTACTGGTGCAGTACAAAGCTTTCTTTTGATTTGTTCAATTTTTTTTTGTTGTGTCAGTGTCCATTTGAAGATAATTTTCCCATTTCCTTTAGTTAATTGATTCAAAGCCTATGCAATTTGACTGAAGCCAAGTATGAACCGTCGATAGAAATTCACCAAACCAAGAAAACTTCTTAATTCATGAATGTTTTTTAGGAATGGGCCAATCTTTGAGGATCTGTACTTTTTTTGGGTCGACATGAATTCCTATAGAATCAATTGCATACCCAAAATATTTGATGTTGGTCATCACAAATGAGCATTTGTCCATGTTCATATATAGCCAATGTTGCTGGAGAGTGTCGAAGACTTGTTGAATTGGTCTGACATGTTCTTCCCATGATCGACTTAAAATCAAGATATCATCGAGATAAAAAATGACACACTTGCTGATGAAAGGTCGTAGAAGGTCATCCATATATCTCATGAAGGTTGCAGGTGCATTAGCTAAGTGAAAGGCATGACTAACCATTCAAACAATCCTTCCTTGGTCTTGAAATTTGTTTTCCATACATCGGTGGACTCAATCGAAATTTTATGATATCCCGACTTAAGGTCAATTTCATAAAGAAATTAGCACCTTTCAAACATTTGATAAGTTCGTTTATCCTTGGAAGAGGGTATTTGTTCTTTACTGGAATTTTGTTGAGAGCCCGATAGTCGATGCACATGTGCCAAGTCGCGTACTTCTTTGGAACTAGGATGACTGGACTTCCACAAGGAGAGGAGATAGGGTACATATGACCTTTGTTGATCAAATCATAGATTTTCCTATAAATAGATGCATTAGTTAATGAAGAACCGGGAACAAGTTCAATGGAGTGGTTTACCTAACGATGCAAAGGTACTCCATTCAGCTCTTGAAATACATTCTGGTATTCCTCAAGAATGTGGTCGATATGTTGTTGTTATCAGGAGCTACGTTGGTTGGTGAGTCGACTTGTTGTTGCAGTCTTCCTGGAATGTTGAGGCTTTATCATAATTAATGTGAACTTTTGATCATTATTGATAAGCTTCCTTGTTTGTTTGGAAGTTATCCTAGCAACCGTTGATGTGGTTTTTCGCTCTGGTATGTCGTACCATTGATTCTGAATTTTAAACATCACCTTTTGAGGTCGTGATTGATATGTACCATGTTGATCCCACAAGTAAGGTTTTCCAAACAAGGTGTCAAATACAGAAAGCAATGCCACATCACATAGTACTTCATATTCAAAATCCTTAATGAAGTGGGTGAGTTTGCATTGGCATGTGATTCTTGGTTCTTGTCCATCCTTCATCCAACCGATATTGTAAGGATGAGGATGTGGAGTGGTGACGAGACCTAATTTCTTCACAAGATCTTCATAAACGAATTTCTTCTAGCTATCATTATCCACAATCAGATGTAATGGAATTTTTTGAACCCATATCCGTGTATGCAACAGGATCTCTCATTCCTCCTCATCAACGATAGTTGATTCTGTCGAAGTGGTCGAATTTGAAGCCAAGAGGGTTGATGTATCTAGATCATATTCTACCAAGGTTCTGTTGGACAAGTCGGATGTCGATAATTTTTCCAAAAATGTCTTCCAAGCTTTACATTCGGACATATCATGCGATGTTGAATTGTGATGATCACACCATTTCCCAGTAGGAGCTTGTTTGTTGCGATCCTTCTTGTCTTTATTAAAGTTCTTCTTGTGATGATCAGGATTTGGTGGATTCTGCTGAGAAGGGTGCTTAAACTTGTTGGAGTTGGCCGGTGACTTCTTGTCGAATGTTTGACCTGTTGGCTTGTTCTTGGAACGTGTTTTCCTTTTTGTTTAGCTTCAATCTTGTTGGCATAATGAAATGCATTTGCAAGCATACTAGCAGTCAGAAACTCCATTTCTTGTTGAATGTACGGGGATAATACACTGATGTACTTCAGGACAAACAATTTCTCTTCTTCTTGGATGCCAACTCTAACCATGAGTCTATATAAATTGTTGGTCTAACTCTGCATGGACTGGTCCTTACATAGTCTTAGCTGTTGCCACTTCTTATACTCTTGTTGAAGATACCTGGGCGAGTATAAATCCTTTCAAACGTGTTCGGCAATTTTTACCCATGTGTCATGGGGTCTCCTTCTTTTTCCATATTTGTTGATAAATTCTCCCACCAGCAATGTACGTAGGTTGACATCTTTAAGGATGCAATGGTGATATTTTCTGCTTCGAAGAGTTGATTCATGGAGTAGTACGATTCCAGTAGTTGTACCCAATTATCGAACGATTCCATGTCAATCTTTCCTTAAAGGTTCGGTATGTCCATATTCCTTTGCAATTTGAAGGGGATGATTTTATCGGGGTGAGGTTGTGTAGAGGATTCTCTAGAGTTACAAGCGAATCACAAGAGAATCTCACTAAAATAGGCGAACATTTTAGTCCACTAGCAAGCCATGCTTTTTCTATGAGTTAATTTATCTCTCTAGTTGCATGTTTATTGTTTGCTTCTTCGGCCATCTTTTCTGAAGTCGAAGGTAGTGTCTACTTGTATTATTGAGTTTGTGAGCGTGTTTGAGAAGGCATAAGTTAAATAACTTCGATGGAAGTGCTTATGTAACTTAAGCTCCGAATCAAGCTCTGAATCATGCTCTGATACCAATGATCCAGGTCATGCCTAGCTGCATGTTGGGGACAACACTCGACTGAATGAGTCGAGCATTGTTATGGTGGAAGCATAGAAAAAGAATAAGTAAAGAAGGAAATACACTATATCGACATAAAGTATGTGCACAGACAATATGCATGAATTTGAACCAAACACTTATTTTCAATTAAAGATGGATCAATATGATTGAATTGGTCGAATTATTGATCTGTATACTACAATAGTGTACATGTTTATATAGAATGTTGAGATGCTTGGGTGACTACCTGTTACATTCATTTACAAAGAAGTTATAATGGTTTGTAATTTCAACCATCACACGCGACTAGAATATAGAGATATACTCTGTCGATGCTCGACAGTTGTCGATGTCGACAATGCATGTGGAGATGGTGTATGCCGAATGCGAAACCTGTTGAGGTTGTCAAGGTTCAGACTTGTTGAAGCCGATGTTGAACTTATCGAAGTATTCGAACTGCTAGACTTTATCAAAATTCGACAACATGCGGACTGTTGGTTGGATCAATTAATCCAAATGGGGTGCATCCAGCTGACTTCCTCACCTTGTGAGATCTCAATTATGTTGGTGTTGAAGAAAGATGGGACTTGCAGACTCTGTATTGATTACATAGATCTAAACATAATCATAGTGTGGAATCAGTATCCCATTCCCTGGATCAATGGACATCTTGACCAAATCAAGGGTGCCAAGTATTTTAGTGAGCTTGATTTGAAGTCCAGCTATCATCAGGAACCAATTGAGCTAACCAATGTTTGGAAGATTTCCTTCAAATATCGAAAATCCTTTTTTGAGTGGTCGGTCATGCCTTTCAGTTGATTAATGCTCAAGCAAATTTCATGAGGATGGTGGATGATATTCTATCTCTATTCACCAACTCTTTTGTGGTCATATATTTATATATATATACATGTCATCCTCATCTACAACAGAGCGTGGGAAGAAAATTTGCAGCATATTCAACATGTCCTTATCAATCTATGACAGCAAAAATTATACACCAATCTAGATAAGAGATCATTTGGCATGGAGAGAATTCAGCATCTATGATACATCGTGGATGACAATATTGTGCATGTGGATGCAATCAATTTCCAAACCATTCATAACTAGATGACCTCACAACTCTCATAGAGATTCATAGATTCCTAGGCCTTTCCAACCTCTATCACAAGTTTGTGTTGGGATTCTCACGTTGCTTGTTCCCTTAGCCAAGTGACCAAAGGTGGATCGAAGGCCAAGTTTGTTTCTGTTTAGCACCCATCTTTACTTTACCGGATCTACAACAACCTTTTGAAATTGACATAGATGCTTCAAATTCTATTGGCGCAGTCCTCACTAATCATGGCCATCCATTAGAATATCACATTAATACGCTCTTAAATACAATCCTCAAATACCCCATGTATTCAAAGGAAATGTATTACATTGTCCAACCTTGCCACCGATGGCAGCATTACATTCTCGAAAAAAAGACAGTTATCCACACTGATCACAAGCCCCTATAGTTCGTGCAAACACAAGGGAACTCAAAGAATGATCGCCACCAAAAATGGTCCACATACTTGTAGTGATTCCACTTGAACATCAAGTATAATAAAGGAAGCTCCAATCAATTCATCGATTTCCTCAGTCGACCTCCAGTGGCAACCTTAACCATAGTGCTCAACTCTTATGGCCATGAGACCTCCGGGTGGTCTCAACTCTATGACAATGATCTTGAGTTCGCTTCCACCTATCGAGAATTATGTGTAGGCACACTAATGGCATACTTTCATCTCCATGAAGGATTGTTATGCCAATTGGGCCATCTCTATGTTCCTTTAAGCAAGTGTGCAAATCATATTTGGGAAGCACATTACAATCAGGTTGCAGGGTACTTTGGCATAGAAAAGACAGTAGTAGTATTGCAAAAGTATTTTCATTAGTTGAAGCTCTAACAAGACATCAGCAAGTATATCATATCATGCACTCCTACGCCATTGCAAAACCTACCATTAAGAAGCAAGGGTTGTACACCCATTTTCCTACTCCCAATAGAGCTTGGGAATCCATCTCTGCAGACTACATGTTAAGACTACCTTTAACCAAGCATGGTAATGACTGTGAGTTTGTGGTCATGGAAAGCTTCTCTAAGATGGTCATTCTTACAACTTGCAAGAACAACATCACTGCTGAATTCACTACTAAGCTATTCTTCGAACATGTTTGGGTTCATTTAGGGTTACCATAGACCATCATTTCATATTGGGACTACATATTCTTGGGTAAAATTTTAGTCTAGCCTATGGTCACCAGTGGACACCAAACTCACCCAGTCGACTGCCTGCCACCCCAAACCAATGGATAGACAGAGGTGGTCAATAGGATGATTTATGCAGATTTTGAGGATTTACAATTCTAAACATACTCACACATGGTATGAGAGTTTTCCATATATTCAACATATCTACAACAGATCCCTTCATAACTTTATTGGACACAATCCTTTCCAGGTGTGCTTGGGGTTCCAACCATTGGCCCCAATTGATGTAGATCTTCCCATTTCCTCAACACAGGAGAAATATTCCCACTCTCAAACTGAGGAAAACAAAGCCACTTGATTTGTTGAATGGATTCAGCACATTCGTCAAAAAGTCCATGAAATTTTGGAGAAATCCAATTCCAAGTACAAGAGGCGACATGAACAACATTGACTTCTGCACAAATTTCAGGTGGGTGATAAAATTTGGATGCATTTGTAGAAAGAGTGGCTCAAGAGACCCCATCGAAAGCCTCATCCACTTTGATGTGGTTTGTACACCATCACCAAGATAGTCGATAAGATTTCCCTCAAATTAAGCATTCCTACATATCTTGGCTTGCACCTAATATTTAATGTGGAGCTCCTTTGCCCATATTTTCCACTGTTGTCAAACACCTCAGAAGTGGCAGAGCAGTTGGCACCATCCAAAATCAACCCTGATTTTTTGGACAAGGATAGTGTTGATCATATCAAGGATACATAAGTGAAGGGAAATCACCAATAATGCATTCAACTCTATCGGGTTCTCAAAGTTGGGTAGTTTCTTCACCAATGCAAGTGGCTCACTAGGAGTCAAATTCAATAGAAGTTTCCCCATCTAATGAGGGAAATTAACACAATGGAGACACCATTGATTCCTAAAGGGGGAGGACTAATCCATATGGATACCATTTACCACCCACTTATTCCACTGGCTCAAAACAATTTTCTAGTTTGGCAGTTATTTTACAGATTTTCATGTCCAAAACTTTCAGGGCAGTTTTGAGGCCCTAACTGACGTTTTTTGGTGGTTCCATAGACCAAACATAGTTGAATCCATTTTCATGAGTGAAATGTGAACTTCTTGGCTAGACCTTTCCAATGGGTCACCGAGTTCCCTAAACTGATATCGTATGCAAAATTTATGCCCCCTAGAAGTTGACACCTCAACTAACCACCTCGGGGCCTGCAAACCTTTTTATGGTTCATTTCCTAGGTTTAGGATTTTGGATGTTTCAGGTTTTTTGTTGAATATTATAACTTCAAAGGATATTCTAAATGTATTTTTCTAATGTAACCCAAGGGAGATGTTATTATTCCTCCGACGGTGTATTACTATTGTATTTGGTCATCATAGAGTCATGAGGTAAAGCCTCCATTGTAAGTCAGGTCATTAGTACCCTAATGAATAATATGATATATTGTTTTGGGTCTTCCTAGGTGAAGTCGGCCCAGACAGTTTAGTGGGGCTGACATGATTAGGGTAAAAGTCAGTTGACTCAATGTGTATAAATAGATGAGTTGTGATTCTTATTTGGACACAGACCCATTCACTTGAGTAGCGCATAGGAGAGAGAGAGAGAGAGAGAGAGATAGAACAAAAGGAGGAGAACACCTTTTTGGGGGGTTATCTCTTATACATATTATATAGAGGAAGTTTTGCTAGGTTTTCTTCCCCTTGAGGGTTTCCCAAGGTAAATATTGTGTCTATCTTATGATTGTGTTTCTATCAATGATTCTGGATATGTCATTGCTATGATAGTTGAATTGAACACTAATGAATCTAGTCTAGCATATGAAACCTTAACTTGCTATTAGAGCTAAACTGATTAGAGCATCTTTCACAAGGTGAAATTCTCTCTCCTCCCTCTCCGAAAGAAATTAGGGTTTCTGCAAAAGTTGGAATTTGGAAGATCTGCTTGCATAGGAAGTTGCGCCTCCTTCAAGCACATCTATTGAGCCCTATATTGATATTTTTGGTTGGTTGAATCTCCAAGAAAGCCAAACCCTAATTTGGCAGTGAACAAAAAAACAACAGTGAAATAGAACCAGAAATTCTGCAGTGCTGCAACCTCGCAAATAGGATTTGAAGGGTGAATATTTGGGATCTCCATAAAGAAGTTGGATCAACCAATGCACCTCCCTCAAGAACATCTACTGATAAGTTCAGCTTTTGATTTTGAGAATTTTCAATTTTTAGTGACCTACTGGATAGGATGGCCCCAAGCACTAAGCTTGAGGAAAAATTGGAAGCCATAGAAAACTTCCTAGCTTGGAAGTACATGATTGGTCTCATTCTCAAAGAGAATGGTCTTGAGAATTATATCAAGAATGAAGTTGCAGAACCAATAGAAGTTGAAGCTAAGGAGAAGCATGAACAAGACCTAGTCAAGGCAATGAGGATCATTGTTGACTCTATGAAGGATCACTTGATCCCACAAGTTCCATACAAGAATACACCTAAACAGATGTATGATGCTCTTTCCAGAATGTATGAAGGAAGGGACATCAACAAAAAGATGAATCTGAGATCTCAACTGAAGGCCACTAAAATGAGCAAAGGAGAGTATATTCAATATTACTTCACAAGGGTCTCTCAATCCAGAGAACACTAAGTGCTATTGGAGACACCCTTGATGAGGATGAACTAGTTATGACTACTCTCAATGGTCTCACTAGAACTTGGGACTCATTCATTCAGAATCTATGTTCCAGAAAATAAAGCATGAAGTTTGACACAGTATGGGAAGAGTGTATACAAGAAGAAGCTAGAGTAGCCAGTACTCCTTAAAGAAGATGATCAAGTTCTAACCACCCATACTAAAGGAATAAAACAATCAAACTTCAAGAAGAGTAATCATAAGCCTTCAAAGAAAAAATTTCAGAAGAAGGATGATTACTTAAAATATCAATGTTACAACTGTCATAAGATAGGACATCTTTCTAAAGAATGACCATCATCAAAGAAGAACAACAACAAGAGACATCATGCTCATCTAGCTGAAGATGAAGATGTAGAAGAAGAAAGGCCTCGAAAGAAAACTAGAGGTGAAAATGTAGAAGAATATGTGTTATTCTGTGCACTCTCTGGGTTTGTAACATCTTGAGAAGACACATGGATTATTTATAGTGGTGCCTCAAAGCACATGACAGGGAAGAAGCAAACTCTGTCAAAACTTGAAGAGAAGAACTCTCCCCGGAAGGTATCATTGGGAGATGACTATCAATATCCCATCAATGGTATTGGTGAATCAAGCTACAAGCTTGACTCTAGAACTTCCATGAAGATGAAGGAAGTACTGTATGTACCAGATTTGAAAAAGAACCTACTTTCCATCTATTCTCTAGATAAGAAATGATATAGAGTTGCTTTTATAGATGGACAAGTACTAATGTGGTCCAAATGAAAGACACTTGAATATGTTGTGGTCATTGGAGAAGAAGGAGGAGGACTGTACAAGCTCAAAGGAAATCCAGAGATGTCCCTTGTCCATGAGACTATTAGCTCAAGTGAACTATGGCATAGGAGACTTACTCACATCAACTACAAAGCATTGCCCTATGTGAGCAAGGTTGTAATAGGGTTACCAGATCTAAAGATCGACAATGAGGGAACTTGAAAATGATGTGAAAGGGGAAAGAACATTAAGAATCCCTTTCTGAAAAGTGAAACAAATACCAAAGGTGCATTAGAACTAATTCATTATGATGTGTGTGGTCCTATGCCCTCCATATCCTTAAGTGGATATGAGTACCATGACACATTTATTGATGGCTATTCAAGAAAGACTTGGATATACTTCTTGAAGAACAAGAGTGAAGTGTTTGGGAAATTAAAGGAATTCAAAGCCTTGATAGAGAACCTTTCAAAAAAAATAATCAAGACACTAAGATCAGATAATGGTGGAGAATACATTTCAAAGGAATTTGAAGCATTCTGCAAGGAGGCAAGAATCAAGAGGGAACTAACCACTCCCTATAATCCCCAACAAAATGGTGTTACGAAAAGACAAAATAGAACTATCATGGAAGCAGTGAAGACCATGATTCATTACCAAGACCTCCCTATGCATCTATGTGTTGAAGCAACGAGAATAGTTGTATATGTGCATAATATATTATCTCACAGTGCTATTGGATTCAAGACTCCTGAAGAGATGTATACCGGAAAGAAACCTGAAGTGAGCCATTTCAAGATATTTGGTTGTCCAGTATATGTACATATTCTAAAAGAGAAGAGAACCAATTTGGGTCCTTCTGGGAAGAAGGGAATATTTGTAGGATACCGTGAATTCTCCAAATCCTTTAGGATATACATTTCAAGATTCCATCCTATCGAAATTAGTAGGGATGTAACATATGATGAAGATACGGATCTTAAGAAGTCTAGAAGGTATCACCTTGAAGAAGTACATGAAGAGGATGTACCTCCCAGAATGATAGAAGTTGAACCCTCTCCTAAAATAGTAGCATTGGAATATCATGACATGCTAGAACCTCAGAAGCCCCCCTACTATGGATATCCCTTGAAAGAGAAAACCTGCATGGGTAAGAGAAATCATACAAGAAGCAGAAAGATATGGAGCACCAGAAGGATCCACAAGATCCAACAAAAGATCAAAGCCATATTCCAGTTATGTAGCTTTGATGTGTGATCTTGTAGATCAAGAACCCACTAGCTATGAAGAACATGCACAGAATAAAGAATGGGTCTAAGCAATGACGAGAGAATACCAGTCGATCATGAAGAATGATGTTTGGGATATCGTTCCCAAACCAAAAAACAAGAGTGTGGTATCTTTGAAATGGATATACAAGATAAAACATGTTTCTTATGGAAGTATTGAAAAGTAAAAAGCAAGATTTGTGGCTAGAGGGTTCTCTAAGAAAAAGGGGATCAATTATGAAGAGACATTTGCTCCAGTAGCAAGGTACACTTCCATCATAACCATCATGGAACTTTCCTCCATGATGAAGTGGGACTTACACCAGATGGATGTAAAGACAACCTTCCTTAATGGTGAGAATGAGGAAGAGGTTTACATCAAACAACCACAAGGATTTGAAGTCAAATACAGAGTGGATCATGTATGCAAGTTGAAAAAGGCTCTGTATGGACTAAAGCAAGCTCCTAGAACTTGGTATGGTAGAATAGATAGCTTCTTGACAAGCATGGGATTTACCAAGAGTAAAGTTGATCTTGACCTCTATATGAATATTATGGATGATGAACTAGTCATACTATTGTTGTATGTGGATGATCTATTTCTGACTGGAAATGAGAAACAGATCCAGGATTGTAAGAAGAATCTAGATGAAGAATTCAAGATGAAATATCTTGGATTGATGCATTATTTCCTAGGGCTAGAAGTGTGGCAGAGCCCAAAAGGAATCATTCTGAATTAGGAAACGTATGCAGTGGAAATCTTGAAAATATTTGATATGTTGGATTGTAAATCCATGGCCACACCCATGGACACCAACTTGAAGTTGTTATCTGATGAGACATCATAGCTAGTGGATATGACTCGGTACAGACAAATTATTGGGTTATTGATGTATCTGACAAACACAAGGCCATATATATGCTTTGTTGTGAACACATTAAGTCAGTATCTAGTTAAACCTAGGCAGGTTCACCTAATAGCTGCAAAGCAAGTGATGAGGTACCTAAAAGGTACGATAGATTTGGGACTTTACTATGGGAGAGATCATGGCTACAAATTGTATGGATATATGGATTCAGATTGGGTAGGAAGTGTCACATACAAGAAGAGCACCTCAGGTGGATTTTATTGTCTGGGATGTGCCATGATCTCATGGTTTAGTAAGAAACAGTTCAGTGTTGCTCTCAGTACAGTTGAAGCAGAGTACATTACAGCTTGCTCCACGTGTTGTGAAGCGATATGGCTTCGAAAGCTGATGTCAGGATTATTTGACATGGAGTTGGACACCATAGTAATTATTTGTGGCAATAAGAGTTGTATAAAGATGACAGAGAATCCAGTGTTCCATGACAAATCGAAGCACATAGAAATCTGATATTTTTATATAAGGGATATGGTACAAAATGGAGCTAGAAAGCTTCAGTATGTGAGTAATGATGAGCAAGTTGTTGATGTACTAACCAAGCCTCTATATAGAGTGAAGTTTGAATATTTTCATAACAATCTTGGTGTAGTTTGAAAATACTTTCCTCACAAGGAGGAACAGCGATGGGACTACATATGATATGGACCTTCTTCGAAAAAGGAGGAACAAGTCGAAGCTATGGACTTTCCTCGGAAAGGAAGAATAGGTCAAAGACATGAACCCTCCTCAGAAAAAGGGGAAGCAGGTTGATAATATAAAAATTCCCAGGAAAGGGGGAGTAATGATGAGACTGACATCGATGATGGATGAAAGTGATCCTCTCATGAGGATGGAAGGTATAACACTCTATGCATGGGAGTGGTCCTTACTAGCTAAGGATGGACCTACAGATGTTACTCTCGCATGGAGAGTACCCACATTCAGTTGTGGATACCGTAGAATAACACTTGCTTAGGAGTGGTCCTAACATGTTTGGTATGGATGCTCTATGATGAGTCCTCAAAGACGACAGGACTAACATTTTGTATGCAATCAAGATATACTCTGCAGACAATACTCGTGTGTAGAGTATGCCTACATTCATATGTAGATACCATACAATAACACTTGCTTGGGAGTGGTCCTAACCTTTGTGTTATGAATGCTCTATGATGAGTCCTCGCGGACGTCATAGTATAACACTCACTTGGGAGTTTTCCTAATCTGTGTGGTATGAATGTTCTATGATGGGCCAACATTTTGTATGCGGTCGAGATCTGCTCTGGAGACAATATTCTCACTTGGAAGAGTATGCCTACACGTAAGTGTAGATACCATAGTATAATACTCACTTGTGAGTGGTCCTAACCTTAGTGGTATGGATGGTATACAATGAGTCCTCACTGACGATAGGGTCGGCACTGGGTGAGGTTGAGATCTACATTTAGTTGTAGATGATTCAACTGATCGATATCATGGATCATGCTAATGGAGGATTGCATCGTCCTTGGACTCATGTCTTAAAGTTATAGGGATTGATCATCCCGCAAATAGATCATGTGTACTGCAGGTAGCGTGGTGGCAAAGGATCAAGTAGATTGAAGTACAGCAGCGAAGGGTCAAAGTAGATCAAAGTGCATCTGCAAAGTGTCAAGAAGGATCGAAGTGCTGCTGCAAAAGGATCAAAAGTATTGAAGTGTTGCTACAAAGGATCAAGAAGATCATAAGGTTGTTGCAGAAGATCGAAGTGTTGTTGCAAAGGATGAAGAAGATCGAAGTGTTGTTGCAAAGGATAAAAGTACTGCAAAGGATCAAAAGATTGAAGTGTTGCTACGAAGGATCGAGAGGTCGAAGCGTTGCTGCAAAAGGATCAAGCGATTGTGTGATGCAGAATATGAAGAGTAACTGCTCCAGTTACTGATTATGAAAACTTCCTATGACGTATAGATGTATTACCTCGATGTACTATTGAAATATTGTCTCTATGTTCTCCTACAGTCTATGATGATGTTGTCAGTAGAATAACCTTTTCATTAAGGGGGAGTGTTGAATATTGTAACTTCAAAGGATATTCTAAATGTATTTTTCTAATGTAACCCAAGGGAGATGTTATTATTCCTCTGGCTGGGTATTACTATTGTATTTGGTCATCATAGATTCATGAGGTAAATCCTCCATTGTAAGTTGGGTCATTAGTACCCTAATGAATAATATAATATATTGTTTTGAGTCTTCCTAGGTGAAGTTGGCCCAAACATTTTAGTGGGGCCGATTTGATTAGGGTAAAAGTTTGTTGAATCAATGTGTATAAATAGAGGAGTTGTGATTCTTATTTGGACATAGACTCGCTCACTTGAGTAGCGCATAGGAGAGAGAGAGAGAGAGAGAGAGAGAGAGACGGAACATAAGGAGAACGCCTGTTTTGGGGGTTATCTATTATACATCTAATACATAGGATTTTTTTATGGGTTTTGTTCCCCTTGAGGGTTTCCCAAGATAAATATTGTGTCTATCTTGTGATTGTGTTTCTATTATTGATTCTGGATATGCTGCTACTATGATATTTGAATTAAACACTAATGAATCTAGTTTAGCATATGAAATCTTAATATTTTCCCTTGTGCTTATGATAAAAAGGCCCTATGGCCTCCTTTTGTAATCAACTTGTGACAAATGAGTGTAGTCTCCACATATCTTCTCATATATATAGATACCACCATTCTAGCTGATTTTATTTTAAAGTATGTTCTATTTCATTCAATTAATAGAATATGAGTTTATTGTATCACTATGTTCCTTGCAATATATATGTGTATGTGATTCTATATATGCTCTTTCATTAGCCCGGTGGGCTAGATCAAGTGGTTGACTGTTGTAAGTTGTGAGTAGAAGGTCTCAGGGTCAAATCCTCGGGTGGCTATATATTGATATTTAAGGGCCTCACTTGATGTCCCCATTAGGTTAGCTCTATAATCATAGCAAACATGGTGAGTCCCCTTGTGATTTCTTCCTGTGGATGTAGCAACCCCGCTGGGGGGTTTGTGAACCACAACATGTGTGTGTGTGTGTGCTCTTTCATTAAGTTCTTACATAAATCGAAATCATATATATATATATATATATATATATATATATATATATATTACATTGTTAGTAGTAGTAGTAGCATCATCTGTGTAAAAAATTATACATAATAATCACAATGAATTTTGGTGATCAAAGGATAAGAAGGTTTTATCAAGCCCAATGAAATCAAATAAGTTTGTAGGGAATTATTCTTTAACATGAATGTAGGCTAGGTGGTATATTACAACACTAAGTAATTAGCAAAAACTTGAATGGTCGTTGTTTTTCTTATTTAGTGCAGTGTATTAGCCTAAACTTCGATGGCAGGAGATGGGCTTCATGGAGAATATATAACTGCCTAATTGCTCAATTGAAATTTTGTTTCATGGAGTTGTAATGCAACACATTTTAATACAAATATGTATTATTTCTTGTTGTCACATATCCATTCTATTTAAGTGGAATGGATAGCCAAAACTATGTTGTAAATAAATAATTATATGTTTTGAATCTTTGGTTTATATTTTTCCCTGGGTTTATTTACCTCTACCAACACTTTCTTAAAAGTATCACCACCATCATCATCATTCGTGTCATTCTCATTGTCATCTTAACTATTATTGTCATCATTACTAACACCATCATGATCGTCATCATTATCATATAATCTCATCATTGTCAACGTCATCGTCATCGCCATCGTATTCATCATATGTATATCATCATTCATCTCATCGTCATCGTCATCATATTCATCCTTGTCATTATCATCATTAATAACAACACTGCCATCATCACAATTAGCTTATGATTCTTAACCTAAGATTCTTTAGGGTACACTCGTATCGTTGATTATTTGGAACTACCTTAAAAAAATTATTATTTGGAACTACCTAAAATATTGGAATCAAAATCGTGTGCACAATCAACTTATGATTCTTCACATAAAGTTCTCTAGGCTACACTCTTTTCATTGATCATTTGAAACTACCTAAAATATTGGCATCAAAATTGTGTGCGAATATAATAAAAATTTCAAAAACATGATTTTTTAATTAAAAATCTCATTCTAATGCTATATTTTTATGAAGGTATCACTAAATGGTTCAAAACGACATGTAGATGACGCAAGAGACAAATGCATATATGACACAAGATTATGCAAATATGAAACAAATTATATTTTTAATTTTGAGTGTCGTAAATATGTTGATACTACAATGCAAAAACTCGATGCAACAATGTGATACATGGGTGCCAAAACCCTTAGCAAAAGGTTTGACGCAAGAGAACCACGAGAACTATATCAGAACCATCTATTAATAGCCGTCGTGAATAGCCAGATTGCTCGAGGGGGTTGGAGTTCATACATGAGGCATAGGAGGAGATTGTGCAAGTGATCCCAGTCATCCATTCAAATTACGTGAATGGCTAAATTCTTTCGTGCAAGAGGGTGAAATCTTCTTCTTCTTCTTTTTCACAAATGAAAGTGTTGGGCCCTGAACTTACTTTTTGTGTCAAGTGTCAAGGCCCTGCCAAAACAGTCTAGGTTAAATCCGTAGGGTGAGATTACACAATCCACTTATTCCTTACAAAGGATCTCAACAAGAGAAAACATGTCACTTATAAGAATTGAACCTCAGTGGGGAGGGTATTCCTCCCAACCACCCAAGCTACAATCAATGGACAGGGTGAACTCTAGAGACACGTGAAGGAGTCTTTCCACAAAACATTGTGACCATCAATCTAAGGTGTCGAGAATGGTTTGATTTCACTTGTATGATTCTTTCCATTTTATGTTGATAGTGTGTTAGTGCTAGAATTTGTTCTCAGACTACAGAAGAACAAGCCAACATAATCCCAATAAACTCAATTAAAGAAAATAGGTATTCTAGGGTTTTGGTTGTACAATTTGAAGACAAGAGGGCAAAAAGTCATAAGATCAAAGCAAACACTAAATCATGTGTATTTGAATAACTGAGATGCATAACATATAAACCATAATCCCAATAGAATAAACAAAGAACTGAGTTTCACCCACAGCTAGCAAGCACTTCAAGCATAAAAAACATTAGACAAGAAATGAATATACCAACTGAGTAATTAACACAAATTAGAAATGAAACCAGTCAATAATCTAAAGGGAATATAGTAGCATATATTTCATAATTCAATCCTCAAAAGCACATAAGAGTCTTTTACTTAGCTTATAAACACAGCCTGATAGCCTCCCCTTGCAACAAAAATCGAACCATTTTTCCTCTTTCAGACTTACATTTATCCTGTTCTTTCAAAAACAGTTGCATAACTGAACCCTAACTACTTTTGGGTCATCTATCTAATTGTTCAATATAAACTTACATTATACAAAAATAAAATAAAATAACTTTTCAAACTAACTAATAACTGCTCTCCTTAAAGAACTTTACTAGTATTTTGCTACTTCAGCTAATAGAGCAATTCCCTCGAAATCCTGAGCTTTCCTTCTAGCTTTCAAGTGGTCTGCTTCCAAGTCTACAACCCTCTTTGTTAACTCTTCATTCTGTTGTGTCAGCTCCTGAATAGTTTGCCTTAACTTTGTGAACCGATTCTATGTTTGTCTTTTCCTTTTAAGAGCTTCTTTAGAAACTACAATCAATTCCTGGTAATGACTAGGATCACTTGCACAATACTAACCACCCTGCTTCGGCAAATAATTGTGCACAATCTGGAAAATTTTGGACCCAGCTTAACTCTGAGGGTTTTTCCCTATTAGTCTTACCACTCTTTTTCATTTTGAAATATTTTCAAACAGCTTTTATCCATAAAACACACTCTGACTGTCTTCAAATTTTGATACACTAACAGACGATACTGTATAGGGGAACCCTAAATTGACCTCTTCTTGTTTAAGCTGGACAATACTTGTAACTTCATGACTAAGCATCCATCATTTAGTATCAATTAGGCTTAACAACTAATAATCTGCCTTCAATTTAGTCATTAATCTTCTGTTTAGAAAAAACCCAAATTAATAAACCTTGGAAATCAGTTCGCAGCCTACATATTAAAACGACTAATCCAACTGCTAAAATCCTATTATTCTGTCTGTCAAGTGTCGAACTGCATGCCCCAATCTTCTCTGACCGTTTTGACAACTCTAGATGACCGCTCACCAATGCCCTAATTTTACTCTGTTTCAAAATTTCGATTTTCAAGTACTGATTTTTCGCCACGATCTCCACCTGCTCTATGTGCACTTCAGGAAAAAAAATGTGATTTGAAATGCCTTTGTCTCATTATGGTCTTCTATCATTATTGCATCATTTCTTCAAGAAACTGCCACGATTCGCCTTCATGATGATATTCACACTTGTCACAGTGATTAATATTTGAATGTTCCCGCGGTATCGACATCTCCTATCACTAACAACTAATCTTTCTCAACATCAGCGATCGGAGCCCCAAGACTGAATGTATTGGCGCTTTCAATTACTAGCTTGTCGGCGATCGGAGGCTCTAGCAACTATCTCGTCGGAGCTTTGTACCGGAATGCTGCCGCAGTGTTGGCGCTTTAAACCATTAGCTTCGTGATTGGCGATCGGAGGCTCTAGCAACTATCTCGTCAGAGCTTTATACCGGAAGGCTGTCGCAGTGTCGGCAACATAGAGAACTAAATCTCCGAAATGTTGAATGATGATTTTTAACTTGCACAACTTTCTTGTAGCGCTTGTGTGCATTTGTTTTTAGCTTACGCTACAAGAAAATTCATGTTAATGATTTTCAAAAATTAATCTCATGATATAGGTTTAAACTTGATTTAGGGACCCTAATCAAACTTTAATGTTATTTTTTAGACCTTTTAATCCATATAAGCCTTCTATAAGCCCTATGACTATGAAATTAAACCAAAATTTTCAAAAAATAAAGCTAAGAAAACAAATAACATGAAGATTAAAGGGAAAAAATAGTTCAAACTATTCTAGGCAACAAAATTTTCTAAGAGTAATGCATAAAACCAAGCTTCAAAACATAAACAAAATTATTAAAAGATGGAAAACAAAAACATGATCTAACATCTGGCTTCTACTGCGGGATGAAGTCCTCCCTATGAGGCTTCAAGAACCTATAGACCAGTGCCTTCTATGCTGCTACTTGCTAGTCTGCAAAATTTCCATTGGGTTATGGAGTCCTTATTCTGTTATTGACACCGGTATATACAATGAAAGTCCAGTATCCATCTTAAAAACTGTAAAAATGCTTGAGGAATCGTCCATTAACTGGATTTGACAATTCCTCACCCTCCAAAGTCTGTAGTACAAAAGTATTGTTGTCCAGAAACTTTGATACTATGAAAGGACCAAACCAAAGGTTATCAAACTTGCCATGCTTTCCTTTCTGCTCCTTCCTAGCATCCCATCTCAAAACCATGTCTCCCACTGAAAAATTATTATCTTTGATCTTCCTATCAAATCTTTCTTTGACCTTTAACCTGTACAGTTGAGCCTTTTCTTCCACTGTTTCACGTTTCTACTGTAACTCTATCAATGCATAAATTATTCTTTGCATATCATTAGGTTATTCCTAACAATATTGAAAAAATTCCATTGCTAGGATTCCCAACTGAAAAGGAAAAACTGCATCTGTACCATATACTAATTGGAAAGGAGAAGTTCCACTTGCTTGTTTAACTGTTATTATGTCTGCCCATAATGCATACTTTAGCATAGAATCCCATGATCTTTAATTATGCTTCAGTAACTTCCTGATACTCTGAATGATATTTTTATTAGATGACTCAGCTAACCCATTCCCCTGAGGATAATAAGGAGTTGAGTGTTTCAACAGGATACCATTCTTTTCACAAAATCCACCCATAGCCTTGGATTTAAATGCTTTAGCATTATCAGTTAATATTTTCTGAGGACATCCAAATCTACTAAGAATATTTTCTTCAATAAAATCTATGATCACCTTATCTGTTGCATTTCTTGTGGGAATAGCCTCTACCCACTTAGTAAAGAAATCTGTAGCAGTCAAAATCCACTTATGCTACCCTGAAGAAGATGGATTTATCTCTCCTATGAAATCCAAACCCCATTGTTGAAAAGGAGCATTGACTGCAATTGGTTTTAATGGTAACGACAGCAACTTTTTTTTACCAGCAAACTTCTGACAAGGGATACATGCTCTTACCTGCTGATACACATCTAAGAATAAGGAAGGTCAATAATACCCGGCTCTTAGAATTTTGTATGTTGTTGCCTTCCAATACTTATGTCCTCCACAAGCACCTTCATGGGATTCAGAGATTACTCCTTCAACTTCTGGTTTATCTAAACATCTGAGTAGAATACCCCCTGGATCTTTCCAAAACAACTGTTGTTCTATCAAACAGTATTTAGTAGTTTTCAATTTTAAAGACCTAGCAGCTTTCTTGTATAAATGTTCTGGACATTGCAAGTACAAAATAAAATACATAATATCTGCATACTATGTGGATTCTGCATAGTGATCCATAATCTTTTCTTTCTCTAGCTCTGCTTGAATTTCTTCCTGTGCTGGTTGTTCTGTCGTGAGATGCGGACCTAAATCTTGGCAATTTGAATCAGCTAGCAATTTAGCTAAACCTTGTCCCTTTACTAGCTTTGTAGGTCTGATATCCACATCATATTCCATAATTTTGGCAATCCACTTCCCTCTTTTTCCCTCACTGTCAAGTTGAGTCAAAACATCCTTTATAGCAGGATTAGGCACATAAGCAATAACCTTGGAATGCAAAACATAAATTCTGAAAAATTTCAAAGCTTTTACCAATGAGTAAGCCTCCTTCTCTAAAATTTTGTATTTTAACTCTGAATCTCTAAGAGTTTTGCTGAAAAAAGCAATGGGTTGTTCAAGACCATCCTTATTCTTCTGTAATAAAATGGCAGCCAATGTATCTTCAGATGCAAAAGAAAAAGTTAGAAATTCCTTCGTAAAATCTGGGCTTACTAATACTGGAGCTTCCGTAAGGGCCGTCTTAATCTTTTCAAATGAGTTTTTTGCTTCTGCAGTCCACTTGACCTCCTGATCTTTCTTCGGCATGGTTGTAATCTGTTTGATAGTCTCAGCAAAATTTGGTATGAACCAACGCAGAAAATTGATTTTACCAATGAAAGATTGTACATCCTTCTTGCTCCTTGGTAAACTTATTTTCAGTATTGCTTTCACCCTTTCTGGATCAATCCTTATACCATCAGTTGAAACTAAATGACCCAATAATTTACCTTCTTGTACATCAAAATGTGATTTCTTTGGATTAAGAGATAAACCATATTTTCTGCATTTCAGAAAAGTTTGTTTTAAGTGTTTTAGATGCTCATCATCTTATTGTGAAAAGACTGTAATATCGTCTAAGTAAATCACTACAAACTTATCTCTTTCCCCCACAAAGGCTATGTCCATAGCTCTTTGAAAAGTTGCTCCAGCATTCATTAATCCAAAAGGCATTTTATCATACATGAAAGTTCCCCAGGGAGTAGTAAAATATGTTTTTTCTTTATCATCAGGATGCATGGCAATTTGATTATATCCTGAAAAACCATCAACCATAGAAATTCTTTGTGCGCCAACTACCTTTTGCAATATTTGTTCTATTTTTGGCAAAGGGTAATTATCCTTCAATGAAGACCTATTCAAATTTCTAAAATCAACACACAGTCTGATTTCACCATTCTTTTTCTTGACAGGAACTAAATTGGCAACCCATGAAGAATACCTGAGGGGAACAATGATTTTGGCATCTAATAACTTTTTCACCTCTGTTTCAATAACAGGAAACAAAGCTGGATTTATCCTCCTTAATTTCTATCTAAAAGGTTTAACATTTGGTTTTAAAGGCACTTTATGCTGTATAATTCCAGTATCATATGTTTTCAAATCTTCATATGACCAAGCAAAAACATCAACATACTCTTTTAACAACTTAATGTACCTATTCCTCTGTTCTACTGTGAGTGCTTTTGAAATCTTCACCATTATAGGATGTTCAGGGGTGCCAATATTACAGTCCACTACATTTTCTTCTGAAGACTATACAATAGGTTTTAAAGGTGTGTCATCCTTCGAAAATATTCTCTCTAATGGCACCAAACCTTTAGGAATGAAATTACTTTTAAGTTCAATAATCTTGTGACGAGCAATCTCATTTTCTGCAATATCTTCAAAATATTCAACCTCATTCTCTTGTTCTTGATCAATTAGGGAATTGGAAAACTCACCTGTCAGCTCTAAAAACCTTTTTATTTCAATGTCATCTTCAAAAACTTTCCACTGCTTTACATTATCAGGCACAAAAGGTCTGTACCTAACCTCAATAGGATAATTTAGCTGTGTTGTTTTGGGAATCCTGAAATGTGTGGCTTCTAGGGCAAGAGAATCAGCAGTTTGATTATGATCCCTATGAATATAAGTGATATTAAAAGCCACAAAATAGTTGTCTATCATATCCCATACTTCATTACATTACACTTTCAACAAATCTTGTTTTACTTGATAGTCGTTCCTCACCTGTTGAACAACCAACTCGGAGTCGCCATATACATAAATCTGTTGAATGCCTAAATCTTTTGCAGCTTTTAAACCTAACAACAAAGCTTCATATTATGTAGTGTTATTGGTGGTAATAAATTCCAATTTATACATTAACTTTACTGTTTCACCACCAGGAGATATTAGAAGAACCCCTGCTCCAGCACCCTCCTTACATGATGATCCATCAAAGTATAATTGCCAAAGTTCATCTTCTTGTTCCCTAATGCATTTAACTGGCTTTTATTTTTCAACCTGTAATAAACCGATAGTGTTATCATCATCACTAAAATGCAACATACAAGTACCCAAATCCTTGTCAACAGCATACAAGGGATGATTTGTAGGGTTCTTGTCCTATGTCACAATATAGGCAAATTGTAACTCTCTGTATAACCTTCTGTTTTCTCCTCCAATTACAGGAATGGTGGCATATGTTAAGTCCATTTGTAGAGTCTCGCCAACCTTCTTTACCCAAGATCTAGAAAGGAGCAGTCCAAACTTAGGCATAATATCTACTACTACCACATCCATAATCACACTCTTCATTGGTAGCTGAGCCAAACTGACCACCATATCTTTTATCACTCCCAAACATTTTACAGCTCGTGAATCAAAAGCATACAAATCATGATAAGGTTTTGTTATACTAAAACCTAGAGCCTCCATGACAGCTTTTGGCATTAGGTTATGTGATGCTCCTGAATCCAAAAGAAAATTATGAATCATATGTTCATGAATACTTAGTGTGATGTAAAAAGGAGGTGATGCACCTACTTCATTTTCAGTTTTTTTCTGCTAGAGCTGATCCAATAAAGATTTTAGGATTTTCTTCTTGTAAATTCACTGTGTCAGAGGGAAGTGGACTGTTTACTGAACCAATTATTTTCAGAACTGAATTTTTGTAAGAAGGATTCTTCATTAACTCAGTGAAAGGCATAGGGATCTTGATTTTGCCTAATTCATTTTCCAGGTTAAAATTCTACATACTTTTATTTACTTCTTCAATTTCCACATTCTTCTTTTGTTTATCCTAATTTTTTTTTTCTCTAATACAGGATCAGACTACTATTTGGGAGGCGGAACTGTCTTTTCCTTCGGATTTTGAACCACTTGCTTTGGACTTGACCTTAAATTTAAAGTTTTCTTTGGTTCAGTCTGATATGTATCAGCAGTTACAGCAGTCACTTCAAGATTCAAATCATTTTTTGTTTCAAACAAATCAGCATCATAATATTCTGAGTTAAAAAAATCTTCTTTAGTCACAAAACCTTGAATCAATTGTTCCCCAAAATAATTCATATCCTGATCCGTATCCTCAAAGAACACTTCCTCTTCAATTTCTTCTTCATCAACTACATTATTCTGGAGTGGTGGTGGCACTTTTTGATCCTCAGTTTCTCTCCTTTCTCGTTATATATCATTGTTTCTTCTCTCTCTAGGAATGAAACGAGGTGCAAACTGTCTTATGAATTGGTTTTGATTATTAGGGTTTCTATCACCATCTTGAACAGGTTTGTTTGAATTCTTTTCTAATTCCAACTTGTTTAATTTTGCTATCAAGATCTTTACTAGTTTGGCCATCTCATCAATTTTACTTTATGCAGAGTGGGATGTTGAAGCCCCTGGAGTTGCCTCTTTCTTACCCTTCCTGTCATATATCTGCTAAGCTGTATTTCCCTTCAATCTATTAGAGGCTAATATATTAAACTCCACCTCTAATGCTGCCTCATGCATGTTCAGTAAAGTAACAGGTCTTCTTTCTCGCAAGAGTAGGGAGAACTCAAGATCAAAAGCATTGGCATAAGTGAGTTTTGCAGAAGTTTCTGAAGGTTTTATCTCTGCAAGGATTCTGCCATACATTTTATTAAACCTCTTCGCAAAATCAGCTATGGTTTCATCCTTCTTTCTTCTAAGGGCTCCAAACTCAGTAATGTAATATGTGGATCTTTGGTATCACCCCACTGTCTCATGAAAAGATCCTGAAGCTCTTCTATGATAGTGATAGAATTTGCAGGCAACTCTCTGAACCATTTTCTAACCTCTCCATCAAGACTCTGTACGAACATTCTCATCCACACATCCTTTTCCTCAATATTCTGATTGTCAGCATAGCTGAGAAAGGCATCCCAATGCTCCTCAGCTATGGTCTCACCTTGTCCATTAAACCTAGGCAGGTATTTTTGGTAATCACTTCTAGGAAGTGCATTCAAAGGCTGAGGAAAAACTAAAGCTGCATATCTAGCTGCCACCATTCATTCCATCATGTCTAATGGCTGATTTTGGGCTGCCATCTTTAAGTTGACTGGTTTAGGTGATGGAAAGACCTAACTAGAACTTGGCTGAAACAGAGTTTTACCAACTTTGAGATGAAATAAAGGGATTTTTCCAGGAGACACATACTTTTCTTTCTTGAAATATTTAGGATCAGTGAAAACTTGAAAATTACTAACAGGAATTATAGGCCTCAACCAAGGTGAATCTTGTTCTTCTCCCTTCAAAACAGAAAAAGGTGATGAAACATCTAACTGATCAGGGTTACATAGGGCTGGTGATGACTGAGACCTTCTGATTTTCCTAGATATTTTCAATATATGTTATGGGTCTGGGACCCCCAGCTGCAAAGGTGAACTGGGTCTACTCCTTGTTCCAACTCCCTTAGTAGCCACTGTGAAATGCTGGTGAATAGTAGTCTTTAATAATTTGTTGGTTTAAGTTCACCTCTTAAAACCAGTGAATGATAAGTATCCTAGGAAAAATAGGTTTTCAACTTCGTTCCCCGACAACGGTGCCAAATATGTAAGTGCCGAAATTTGTTCTTAGACTACAGAAGAACAAGCCAACATAATCCCAATAAACTCAATTAAAGAAAATAGGCATTCTAGGGTTTTGGTTGTACAATTTGAAGACAAGAGGGAAAAAAGTCATAAGATCAAAGCAAACACTAAATCATGGGTATTTGAATAACTGATATGCATAACATATAAACCATAATCCCAATAGAATAAACAAAGAATTGAGTTTCACCCACAGCTAGCAAGCACTTCAAGCATAAAAAACATTAGACAAGAAATGAATATACCAACTGAGTAATTAACACAAATTAGAAATGAAACCAGTCAATAATCTAAAGGGCATATAGCAGCATATATTAAATAATTCAGTCCTCAAAAACACATAAGATTCTTTTACTTAGCTCATAAACACAGCCTGATAGCCTCCCCTTGCAACAAAAATCGAACCATTTTTCCTCTTTCAGACTTACATTTATCCTGTTCTTTCAAAAATAGTTGCATAACTGAACCCTAACTACTTTTAGGTCATCTATCAAATTCTTCAATATAAACTAACATTAAACAAAAATAAAATAAAATAACTTTTCAAACTAACTAATAACTTCTCTCCTTAAAGAACTTTACTAGTCTTTTGTTGCTTCAGCTAATAGAGCAATTCCCTCGAAAGCCTGAGCTTTCTTTCTAGCTTTCAAGTGGTCTGCTTCCAAGTCTACAAACCTCTTTGTTAACTCTTCATTTTGTTGTGTCAGCTCCTGAATAGTTTTCCTTAACTCTGTGAATTGATTCTCTGTTTGTCTTTTCCTTTTAAGAGCTTCTTTAGAAACTGCAATCAATTCCTGGTAATGATTATTAACTTCTTCCAAATATTCTCTAAGTCTCCTATTTGCAGTAACTAATCCATCTTTAGTTTCATGCATATATTCAATCTGATTCTTGTATTTCTTAATGCTTCTTTGTAGATTTTCGTTTTCAGAATCAATACATTTATCTCCTGATATTGTTTGCATTCCTTCTGGTGTCCATGGCATTTTCAACTTCTTGTAGATTTCTTCATCCTCCTTCATAAGCTATGTGAAGGTCACAGGAATCTCTGGATGTTCTTCAACTTCAATATTACATTGAACTTCTTCTTCAATTACCTCTCTTTTCTCCATACAATCACTCTTTATATCATTTTGTTGTTGTTCTTAAATCATCTATTTTCGAACCTCCATGAAAATGTCTGAGATTTTAGTATCAGTGAAGATTGGTTTTTCTTTTGACACTATTGTTTTTTTACCTTTCATAACTTCTTTGTTGTCATCTTCACTATCTTCCAATTTTTCCTAAGATGATGAATCTTCTATTACTGTAACCTTTTCCTTAGCCAATTTGGGATTTATAGCTTCTTCATGTTTAATCTAAGCTTGTTCTTCAACCTTGTCTTAGGTCTCCAATCTGCTCGAACCTTACCTAACATTTTCAGAACCTTTCCATGAGGATTTATTGAAGCAAATTCAACAACCTTCATTATTTTCTTTCGTGACACTGTTTCCTCTTCAAAATGAGTGTGTATTTCTTGCTTAGAACAAACCCTAGCTTCATTAGTAGCAGGAACCCTAGCCTCAACAAATAAGTATTTTCCATCCTCTTTAGACAGTATTGTAATGGCGCTCTGCTTCTATTCCTTAATATCTTCCTTTACATCTTGATTTGATTCTGCAGGTAACATCTCTTCCACTGGCTCAACTTCCTTCATCTCTGACTGTAAAACTTTGTTTTCCTCGGCATTAATTTGTTGTTCAAGTTCAATGTTTTCATCTTCCTGTTTTGAAGCTTTTCCTGGTTCACCAACTTCTTCATCTTTGACTATGACTTTCTTTCTAAGTTTCTTAATCAAAGTTTGACCCTTATCTACTTGTCTCTTCTGAGACTGCTCCTCCTTCTCAGCTTTGAAACCTGACCAAAATAAGAAGTGTTCCCGTGTCTTTTCTCTTTTCTACAATACAGTGCTTATAACCAGTTTAATAAGCCCATGGTGAAAAATTGATTGCTTTTTATGATCCTAATGTTCTTTCACCCTACTTGACATCTTCTGTAAACTTTTCAAAAAGAATAAAGGAAGATTCATTTTGGATTCATGGCTGAGATGCTGAAGGAATCTAAAATGATACTTAAACACAAAAGCAAATCTGCCTTCACAGGTGATATAGCTTTGTAAGATATTGATAGGCTCAATCCACTCAGGTTTAAAATTTTGAATGGGTACTCCCTTTCCCCAATCTGCTGCTACACCTGGAAGTAGATATCTCTGAGCATTAAAAGTGGAGGGCACCTTTTTGAACTAGAATTATCCCTCATCCAGAATTCCTGTTGCTTCTGTTAGTAACTCCCTGGTTAGTTTGAACTTCAAAGTATCAAAAGACACTACATCCTTGTCTAAACATTTAACGAACTTGTAAGAAACCTCTGAGTGATAACCTTCAATCTTTTCAAAGAATACTAACCACCCTGCTTCTGCAAATAATTGTGCACAATCTGGAAAATTTTGGACCCAGCTTAAGTATGAGGGTTATGCCCTATTAGTCTTACCACTCTTTTTCATTTTGAAATATTGTCAAACAGCTTTTATCCATAAAACACACTATGACTGTCTTCAAATTTTGATAAACTAACAGACGATACTGTATAGGGGAACCCTAAATTGACCTCTTCTTGTTTAAGCTGGACAATACTTTTAACTTCATGACTGAGCATCCATCATTTAGTATCAATTAGACAACTAATAATATGCCTTCAATTTAGTCATTAATCTTCTGTTTAGAAAAACCCCAAATTAATAAACCTTGGAAACGAGTTCGCATCCTACCTGTTAAAATGACTAATCCAGCTGCTGGAATCCTATTCTCCTGTCTGTTAGGTGTCGAACTACATGCCCCAATCTTCTCTGACCGTTTTGACAACTCCAAACGACCACTCCCCAAAGCCCTAATTTTACTCTGTTTCAAAATTTTGATTTTCAAGTACTGATTTTTCACCACAATCTCCACCTGCTCTACGTGCACTTCAGAGAAATTTAAAAAAAAAAAAAAAGTGATTCGAAATGCCTTTGTCTCATTATGGTCTGCTATCATTATTGCATCACTTCTGCAAGAAACCGCCACGATTCGCCTTCATGATGATATTCACACTTGTCACAGTGATTAATATTTGAATGTTCCCGTGGTATTGGCATATCCCATCACTAACAACTAATCTTTCTCAGCATTGGCGATCGGAGCCCCAAGACTGAACGTATCGACGCTTTCAATTACTAGTTTGTCGGTGATCGAAGGCTCTGGCAACTATCTTGTCGGAGCTTTATACCGGAATGTTGCCACAGTGTCGGCGCTTTAAACCATTAGCTTCGCGATCGGTGATCAGAGGCTCTAGCAACTATCTCGTCAGAGCTTTATACCGAAATGTTGCCGCAGTGTCGGCGACATAGAGAACTAAATCTCCGAAATGTTGAATGATGATTTTTAACTTGCATGACTTTCTTGTAGCACCTGTGTGCATTTGTTTTTAGCTTGCGCTACAAGAAAATTCAAGTTAATGATTTTCAAAAATTAATCTCATGATATAGGTTTAAGCTTTATTTAGGGACCCTAATTAAATTTTAATGTTATTTTTTAGACCTTTTAATCCATATAAGCCTTCTATAAGCCCTCTAACTATTAAATTAAACCAAAATTTTCAAAAAATAAAGCTAAGAAAACAAATAACATGAATATTAAAGGGAAAAAACAATTCAAACTATTCTAGGCAACAAAATTTTCTAAGAGTAATGCATAAAACCAAGCTTCAAAACATAAACAAAAGTATTAAAAGATGGAAAACAAAAATATGATCTAACATAGTCTATTTCTTTTTGGAAGGAAATTTCAATTTCAAGGGTTGATTGTCATGGATACCACATCAATTTTAGTTTCTTGTGTTCGTCATTATTGTGAGTTAAGGATGTCGCACATGGTTTTAATATCCTTGTATTTAAAGCTTAGATAGAAAGGGGTGCATGTACTATTTTTAATGGAGTGTTCTCTTTTCAAACCATTAAAACCCACAACAAGATTATAATAGAGAATGTGTTTTTTTCAAATTAGGTAGAGATGACAATGGAATCGTAAAAATGCCAAAGGTGAAAAGGAGTCGTCTTGTTATTGATAGAGGAGGACAAGATAAAATGAAGAGACGGGGCCGAAATACAAGGATATATAGTGAATAAGCAGGAGAGGCACAGGGGAAGAAGAGAGAGGTTGCATGAATGAAGTGGAAACCAATGAAGTTATATGGATAGAGGCCATGTATGAAGATGGGGAGAAGGTGGCACCCTAAAGGAAATAGAGAAGAGAAAGGTGATTAATTTTGAAGGAGGATCTCAAATGGAATAAAAGGTTATATAAAAGAGATACAAAGTAGAACAAATATAACGAGAAGGAGAAGAAGGAGGAGGAGGCAAGGCTGAGAGATAGAGGAAGTTAGCAACAACAACAAGTAATATTTCGATTTTTGAAAATATGCCTAGTTAAGACTTAAACCATCAAGCTGGAGTTTTATGAGGAAGTGAAGGGACTTTGATCCTACTTGCAATTTCTGAAGAAATAGCCCTTTTAGGCTTATAATGTATGAATATCAATAGAAGGCTAGTGAGCCAATAATTTTATTTCAAATTCCAATGCTTGTATGAATGCTTAAATTTACGTGTTTCCAAGTATTCAGAGATGTTGTCTCTATGAGTTTTAGACCCTGTTGTGCTCTCTTGTGTTGTTTATTTCTATGGGTTGTATTTCTAGTTGCAAGTCAAGTAGGTTTGAGGATGTATAGTGTGTGTTTGAACATTGCAGAGGGGACGTGGGCCCCTTCTCTCATCAATTTCGCATCAGAGTGGGAGTTTCTTTTAGTGTAGGTGGAATCCTACTAAAAAATGTTGCTCCATAGTCAAGGTTATGGATAGAGTTACAGGTGAAGGGGAGAAAAACTCTAGATATGGTTGGGTATACTTTGTTGAAGAAATATTAAATATTTGGAGGCAGATTTAACTATGCAAGAAGGTTGAAAATACAAATGTTTCACTAGGAGAAGATTGGATAGAAATGTTATAAAAAGGTTAACTAGAGAAGTGGGTATTTGTGAAGTCAACTCCAATAGTGAGGTTCGATAGAGTTGTGAAACTTGAGGAGTTACACATCGACGATGTGTAGACATGGTATATAAAATAAGGAGGAGGCCCCATGAGAAAGAGGCCTTGGATGAGACAATTGAGTGCATGAAGAAACCAGTGGCTATGTTAGAAGCTTTGGAAGCATTACAAGGGATTGAGAAAAGCCTTTGTTAAGGTCAAGTATTGACAAAATTAATGGAGAAGAAAAGGGCTTTGAGTGAAGAAGAGGTTCTTGTTACATGTGAGCAAATTGTGTAAAGGATGGAATTTTTGGAACATGTAAAGAAACCATGCCATTTAAGGGCATTTGATATGTATTTTGATAAGGAATAGAGAATAGAGGAAGACCTTGGAAAGAGGAGGTAGATAGTGAAGAATATGGTGAGTTTGAGGATGATGAGTTTCATTGGAGTGAAGAGGGATATTATGACTATGATTATGAAATTGTGGAATGTGCTACAGAAGAAGGTGAAGGGATTGAGGATACTCCATTGGGAATTTCAAATCTCCTGATGTATTGTGATGATGTGATAGGGTTAAATGAAAACCGTGAAGAAGATCATGATCATTATAGAAATATAATTAGATATGAAACAAAGAATGCGACATCTTTGGAGGGCATGCCCTTAGAGGAATTGAAATTACGTGGTGATTTCAAAGTTTGTGTATGTGTAGATGTATAATGGAAAAAGAAAGAAGCCATACAAATGTTGAATGTGAAGGAAAAACCATGTTGTTATTGCAAAAGAAGAAGAAGACATTAGTATTGTTGACCTGAAGGAAAAATTTGTTGAACTTGTTGAACTTGATTTTTGTTGAAGAGCATGAAGTTGAAGTAGGCCTCATAGAAGAAATAACCGCTCATAAGGAGGTTGTGAAAGAGAAAATTGTGCATATGGTTGAGTAAACAAAAAGGGTTGAAATTGAAGTTAAGGTACAGTGTGATCAAAAGGAATTTATTAGTGAAGAAGAAAGGATAGGGATTGACAAATATGATGAAGGACACCGTGATGAGGTATTGAAGTTGCCAAGTGGTAGAAGAAAAATTAAGAGATAATAAAATGCATTTTATTTGAATTTTTAAGTAGCAAACATAAAGAAGCTTAGGGAGGAATTTTATAATGTTGTTAATACTATTGATGATAGTATGCCAAAGGTTGAGGGTAACACTGACGAAACTAACCCTGATGATGCTAAAGGTGTTGACATTGATGATAGCACTATAGCAACAAAAGTTGAACATATGAATGAATGGCATCATGAAGGAGTGCAAAAATCGCATAGCAATAGTAGTATTAAGGAAGCAATTGGTTGAGACATGGAAGATGGTAGGTTTTCCTTTGAGCAAGAAGAAATGGAAGAAGAAATAGTGGACAAAGTTATTCTAATGTGGACCTCTAAGGAACTCGGTTATTGTTATCAGTTTATGAGGTAGTAGGAGGAAATTGGACATATTAGTGCTAGTGAGAAGGATGATGAAGATAACGAGTGGGATCAGATTATGTCTGCATTACCGCAAATTAAAAATATGAAGAGTGAGATAACAACCCGTGAAGTGAGGAGAATTATTCATTTATATGATGACAAGTTTATTGAGAATAAATGTATAGCTGATGATGATAGCGACGAGAATAAGGAGCCTAAGACGATATTAGGAATGAAGAAAAGAGTGAAGATGAAAAAATATTGCAAATTTTAGAGTATGAAGCTTAAGGAAGAAAAATAAAAGGCATGTGCATTATGGTCATGATCATGGAATTTTTAGCTGTAGTATTTACCCTCATCATAAGGACGTGCTTTTGTCTTACCTATAAAGTCTAATGTAGGATCACTAAGAATGTTAGATTGTAATCGTTTATTAATGGTTATTATGAACTGTCAAATTTTTGTTTTTTGTTTTTTTTTTTTGGCAGTGGGGGTGGGTGGGTGGAGGTGGAGTCCAAAAAAAAATAGAAGGATACTGCACATGTAATCCCAACTTTCCATTCAAATTGCATGAATGGATATATTCTTTCACATAGGAGAGTGAAATATGGATCCATTGGAAAGAGTCTCTCCACAAAAGATTGTGATTGTTGATCTAAGGTGTCATTAATGGTGTGATTTTCCTGGCAGGATTCTTTCCTTTTGTGCCTACCAAATATTCATACTTTATTTGGAATTTGGCGATCATATGGATGAGATGGTTTTAAGGTCAAGTTGTCATCGAGACCACACCAATTTTAATTTTCCAAGTTGTAATTGTTGTGCTTTAAGGAGGACATACATGGTTTCAATATCATTATGGTTAAAGCATGAATATAGGGGGGTGTGGCACCATTTTTAATGGATCACATTATGCTACCTCGTGAAATGGCTAACACCCACAATAAGATTGTTAATAGAGGTCGTGTTCTCTTGGAATTGGGGAGAGAAACCAGTAAAACTAGTAAAAATGCTAAGTTGAATAAGAGTCTCGTTATTGAGAGAGGAGGATGACATAAAATGAAGAGATGAGGATGAAAGAGGATGAGATGCATGAAGGAGGCAGAGGGAGTCCATGTGAACAAATTCGAATATGGTGTGAAGTTATGGACATAGGTTACATACAAAGGCGGGGAGAGACAAGTATCCTAAAGGAAATAGAAAAGAGGAGCAACCAAGTTTGAAGGGGCAGGTCACATATAAGAAAAGGATTCGGAGAAGAGATACAAAGAAGAACATATATAATGAGAAGGAAATGAAGGAGGAGAAGACTAAGAAGATAAAGGAAGTTAGCATTAACTACAATTAATAGTTCAATTTTCAAAATTGTAGTGGGAAAATATTATACTACTTAACTAACACTTAGACCAATAGGTAGGAAGTAAAGGGACTTTGAGACCACTTGCAATTCCTAAGTAAAGGGCCCTTTGAGGCACGAAATGTAATATTTATGAATTTTTGAAACTTTTTGAAACTTAATAGAAGGCCAATGAGGCCATAATTTTATTTCAAAATCCCATGTTTGTATGAGTGCTTAAATTTATCTATTTTTGAGTATTTAAAGTTGTTGTCTCTATGAGTATTAGATATTGTTGTTATTTAGATTGTGTTGTTTGTGTCTATGGGTTGGATTTCTATTTGTAGTTCAAGTAGGTTTGAGGATGTATAGTGTGTGTTTGAACATTATAGAGGGGACCTAGGACCCCTCTATCATCAAGGTTGTAGCATAGTAAGTGTGTCCCATAGTGTTGGCGGAATCCTACTAAAAATGTAGCTAACTCCATAGCTAAGGTTATGGGTAGAGTTACAGGTGAAGGGGAGCCATCTCTGCTATGGTTGGGTAGACGTTTCTAAAGGAAGTTTGAATATTTGTAGGAAAATTGAATTTTGCTAGAAGGCGAAAAGGACAATAGTTACAATAGTAGAAGGTTGGGTAGAATTGTTGTAAAAATGTTAAATAGAGAAGAGGGTAAATGTAAAGTCAACTCCAATAGTGAGGTTGGGTAGAGTTATGAAACTTGAGAATGGGTTGCACATTAAGTAGGTGTAGAAATGGCACACAAAAGAAGAATCTAGATTGGGAGTTTTAGTAGAAGGAAGCCCCATGAGAATGAGGCCTTGGATGAGACAGTTGAGTACATGAAGAAATTATTGGCTAAGTTAGAAGCTTTGAAAGTAGCATAAGGCATTGAGAAAATCCTCGGTTAAGGTTAAGCATTAAAGAAAATGACGGAGAAGAATATGGATTTGAGTAAAGGAGAGGTTCGTGTTGCATGTGTGCAAATTGTGAAAAGGTTGGAAGTTTTGGAAAAGGAAAACAAACAATGCCATTTTAGGGCATTTTATATGTATTTCGATAGGGAACAAAGAACAAAGGAAGACCTCCCATAAGAGGATGTAAATAGTGAAGAATATGATGAGTTTAAGGATGATAAACTACATTAATACAATAGAGTGAAGGTGGAGGTTATGACTGTGATGGTGAAATTGTGGAGTGTGCACTAGAAGAAGGTGAAAGGCTAGAAAATACTCCATAGGGAATTTTGAATTTTTTGATGTATTGTGATGATGTAATGGGGTTCGATAATAATCATGAAGAAAATGATGATGATCATACAAAATTATTAGATATGAAGTATAGAATGACAAAGTTTTGGAGGCATTGAATTTACTTAATGATTTGGATGTTGGTGTATATACAGGTATAATGGAAGAAGAAAGAATCCATACTAATGTTGCATATCAAGAAAACAACCATGTTGTTGTTGTAACAGAATAAGAATACATCGATATTATGACCTTCAGGTAAAATTTGATGAACTTGATGAAGACTTTGAGGAGTTGGACAACATTCTAGATGTTGTAATTGATGTCGAATAAGACCTTGCATAATAAATAACTGCTCATAAGGAGGTCATGAAAGAGGAAATCATGCATATGGTTGAGATAAAAGAGGTTGAAATTGAAGTTGAGGTACGATATGATGAAGATGACTATATTGGTGAAGAAGAAAGGATTGGGATCAACAAAGATGATGAAGAAAACCCCAATGAGTTGTTGAAATTTCTAAGCAACAAAAGCAAAATGAAGAGAAAATAACATGCATTTTATTTGAATTTTGAAACAACAAAATAAAGAGAAGAATTTATGTTGTCATTAATATTATTAAGGATATTTATGAAGGGTGTGATGTTGGAAACATGACAACAGTTGATGGTAACTGTGATGAATTTGATCCTAATGATGTTGAATATGTTGAAATCAATTATAGCACTACAGTAACAAAATTTGAACATATGGATGAAGGGCATCATGAAGGAATGTCGAAATTGCACAACAGTAGCAACATCAAGGAAGTAGTTAGTGAAGACATGGAATATGGTATGTTTTCCTTTGTTCAAGAAGAATTGCAAGAAGAACTAGTCCATGAAATGCTTATAATGTGGAGCTTTGAGGAACTTAAGTAACGTTATCAATTGGTAAGGTGAAAGGAGGTCATTTGATAGATTAGTGATAGTGAGGAGGATGATAAGGATAGTAGGTGGGATTAGAATATACCCATATTACTACAAATGGAGCAAATGGAAATGACAATAATTGATAAAGAAACCCATGAAGTGAGGACCATTATGTATTAAAATGATGATGAGTTGATTGAGAAGAGATTTATAGTTGATGATGATAGCAGTAGGCATGAGGATCCTGAGATGATATTGAGATGTAGGAGAGAGTGAAGATGAAAATAAATATCACAAAATTTAGAGTATGGGTCCCAAGGAAGAAAAATAAAAGACATATGCATTATGGTTTCGATCATGAAAGTTTTATTTGTACTATTTATCCTCGGCACAAGGATGTTCTTTTGTCTTATGCATAGAGTTTCATGCAAAAGCACTAGGACTATCAGATAACAACTGTCTATTAATAGTTGTCACGACGGTTGGATTTCTATCGTGGGGGTTGGAGCTTGTACAGGGGATGGTGAAGGAGATTGTGCATGTGCTCCCAACCATCTATTTAAATTGCTTGAATGTATAGATTCTTTCATGTAGGAGGGTTGATTTTAGAGGCATGTGTAGGAGCCTTTGCACAAAATATTGTGACTGTTGATCTAAAGTGTTGGGAAGCGTCTGATTTTCCTAGTAGAATTCTTGTCATTTTGTGCCAACCAAATTTCCATTGTTTATTTACAATTTTATGATATGATGGATGAGGCAGCTTTAAGGGTCGATTGTCATGGAGACCACATCAATTTTAATTTCCCAAGCTATCATTGTTGCGAGTTAAGGAGGGAGTACATGGTTTTAATATCCTTATGGTTAAAGCTTAAATATGACGGGTGCATGACACCATTTTTTATTGATCCCACTTTGTTCCCTCATGAACCATTAAAACCCACAATAAGATTATTAATAAATACCATGCTTTCTTGGAATTAGGGAAAGAAGGCAGTAAAACTAGTTAAAGCACCAAGGTGAAAGAAAAAATGATGAATCTTGTTATTGAGAGAGGAGGACGAGATGAAATGAAGAGATGAAGATAAAAGACAAGGAGAGGTTGTGCATGAGGATTAGACGCCTAAATGAAGAAGAGGAGGGCTACATGAATGAACTAGGAACCCGTGTGAAAAACTAGATAGAGGCCGTGCATGAAGACAAGGAATGGGTGGCAACCTAAAAGAAACAGAGAAGAGAAGGGATGTCATGCTTGAAGGAGTGGCTCACTTAGAAGAAAAGGATACGAAGTGGAGTTACAATGAAGAACATATATAATGAGAAGGAGAAGAAGGATGGGCGTTAGGATTATTATCATCCTCCCTTGTCCACCATAGTCTAAATGTTAGTTCCCTAGTTTAGGAGTATGTTGTCACTTCATTAATGTCATGAGGAAGCTATATGGGTCCCACCTACCACTTGATGTGCCAGTTTGCATGAGTTTAGGAGTTCTAAAGGCCAATTCCTATAATTTAGGAACCCACGTTGAGTCATGGGAGTCCCACCATTAGTTCACCCTAGTCTGTGTTGAGTTATGCTCTGATGGGCATCAGTTAGTTCATATTCAGTTATCCTAGCGCCACATTTGCATGATTTAAGGAGGTTAGGCACCTTTTCTCACCTACCTTGGTTAGTTAATCAATTGTGAATTTATTTATCTGGATTTACACTAGTGAGTCTTCAGTAGTGATTTTCCCATAGTTTGTGATCTCTGGAGTGAGTCCAAGTCATGGAATTCGAATCACGCCTAGTAGATTTGAATTCTATTCATTGTATAATAGATGTATCACATATAGGTTAATGTTTATGAAACTATGGTTATGCTTTTGCGAGAGGAAATATGTGGTAAGAAATTTTTAATCTCAACAAGTTTTGAACCTTATAAGCAAGTTCATCTTCAAGAGACTCAAAGAGATTCTCACTCTTTTTTGAACTTGGATGTGAATAAATAGTGATATTTTTCCCATGGTCGCCAATTAGGGTAAAATTATTTTTTAGTTTTTAGTTTTTGAATAATAGGTTTCCAAGCTTCTTTTAATCTTAAACCTTCATCCTGATTGAAATTATGCACACATTTTCCAATCTCTATGGCCTCACGAGTTTTTCTTTTGTAGAGATTGTTAAGACTTTTGAGTCTTCTAAGCATATGTGATGTTTGGTAGTGTGAGAGTGTTTTGTGATGGCTGAGTTTTTAATTCTTTCATGTCATAAATATGCACTATGCTCTTTTAACCTAGTTGTTATTGATCTTCTAGTCTCACTTATGTATGCCTTATCACAAGAACATGGTGTTTTGTAGACACCTTTTTTATGCTTTGGATCAATAGGGTATTTTTCTTTATTAAGCATGTTTATGAAAGAGTTTGAAGGAGAAAAGGCCACCCTTATGTTTTTCTTCCTTAGAATATTAGCAATATTGTTTGTAGTATCGTGGATATATGGAAGGGTGATTTTAGGAAGAGCTGCATCTTTTTCTTTGGATTTGGTTTCATTTCTTTTTATTTTATGGATAACCATATCAATTTTTCTTCCATTATATCCATTTTTCATGAGGGATGTCTTAAGGTGCTCCAACTCTTCTTCCATGTGATCCATGTTCAATACTCTCCATGCATGAGTGGATAAGGTATTGATTATTCCAATTTTCTGAGGTGGATGATGATGTGAGTCGGCGTGAAGGTACCTATCTGTATGTGTTTTCTTTCTATATACTTGGTGAGAAAGAGATCCATGAGGTTTCTTTGTGATAAGCACGCCTAAGAATGGAAGGTATTTTTTATCCTCTTTCCCCAAGGTAAATTTTCTGCTTTCACATTGGTTGTTAAGGTGGTTTAAGAAATCATATAGCTTTTCTTCACCATGTGGTCAGTTCCTGAATATATCATCCACAAATATGAGCCACCATTTTGGTTTGTGTGGGAATGTATTAATTGTTTTTTCCTCAATGTCTTCCATAAAAAGGTTTGCCACAATCGGTGAGAGTGGTGAGCCCATTGCAACCCCCTTTGTTTCTTCATATATTTCTCCTTGAAAGCAAAAATAGGTTGACCTGAGGTACATCTCAACCAAGTGTGAAGTTTTAAGATTTGATACTTTCTTGATGACTTCAACAACACCATCAATTGGAATTTTTGTGTAGAGTGACACAACATCAAAACTGGTTAACAGATCATTATTGTCCATATTCCAATCCTTTATCTTTCCTACCAGCTAAGAGGAATCTTTGGTGAACGAGAAGGATTTTCCAACCAAAGTTTTAAGAGTCTTTGCTAAGTGATTTGCAAGATCATATGTAGGGGACCCTATTTTTTTGACAACGGGTCTTAGTGGAATGCCCAATTTGTGTATTTTTGGTAAGCCATAAATGCATGGCATGATCATCCTCTTGGGAGTGAGTTTTCTCTTGGATTATTCATCTAACGAATATTTTTTGATTGCCATGGTGAGATCTCTTACAACCTTTTCCATGGGATCTTTAGTAACCTTTCTATAGCACCCACTAGCCAAGTGCTCAATCATTTTCTGTTGATAATGCTTAGTTTTCATGATGATCCTAGTGTTTCCTTTGTCCTCTTTGAGAACCATGATGTCATTCTTGTCTTTAAGATTTTTTAGAGCAGTGAATTCCTATTTTGATATGTTCTTCTTTGGAGGTTTAGAATTTTTTAACATTGTTGAGCATTCTTGCCTTATGTCTTCTACATTGCTATCAATTTTTTTCCTCTTGCTTGAATAATTTCACCATGATTGTGTGATTATTCTAGCACTGAAATTCATCTTCCTTATTCATTATTCTTTCATAGAGGTTCAATCCATTGTGATGATCGTGTAGCTTTGCTAATTTAAATGGTATAAGAGCAAGTGCTCAAGCCAATTTCAGTCCTCGAAAACTTCTATTGATGCACAAGAAGCAACTGGGTTCCACATAATTCCTGGCATTTGTGCCTTTCTCCCTCTGGATTTATCTAGAGAAGTCTAGGTAGGTGTGAAGAACCCTGACAATGTCCACATGTTGAAGTAGAGAGTGATTGAATTAGTTTGCCTTCGAATTGATATTTTTTTATAGGTAAATTGAAGAATTCAGAAGTATTATGTTGCTCCTGGAGCTGCAAAATGGAGAATTCAACAGCCTTGACACCAAGGATCCTCAAACCCTTCAGTTATCTGGATTGGAGAGTAGATATACAAATTGTGTTGCTCAACAAAGGTCTATACAGGGTCACTATGGTCAAGGAGTTCGAACCCCAGTATCCTTTAGAGAAATCGAAGTATCTGAACAAATTGGATGGAGCCTTTGGTTTCATGTGCATTCACATCTCCAAGGAGTTACTCTTCCACCTTGATGGATTAAAAACTCCAAGGGAAGTATGGAAAAATATCGAATCACTATTTGGAAAGCAAGATGAGCTAAGAAGCCATATTCTAGAGAATGAATTGATTTCTATTCAACCCAACAATTTCGAAACCATCCCGCCATTTTTCTCCAAGTTCAAGTCGTTGGTCATGCAGTGCAAGCAATGTGGAATTGACAAGAAGGATGAGCAATTAGTGCTCTCCATTCTAAGAAATCGTGGCCCAGAATTCTCAAGGTTTATGTACACCTTTCATTATGGAATACTAACAACTCCAAATTGGCGACTTCCCTCTCTTGATGCATTCACCGAATCTCTTATTCAAGAACAAGATACGTTGATCCAGATGGGAATCCTAAAATCCTCCAAGAATCAAGATCTCTTGGCTGTTGAGACTAATGCACAAGCCAAAGGGAAACAGAAAGGGAAGGATAAAAATAACTCTGATATCAAGCTTAAGGAGAAGTAGAAACCTTCATAAGGAGTCTTTGGTTCTAAGAAGGACAAGCATACAAGGTTTGAAAAGACCAAGTGCCAATACTACAAGAGAGGGAATCATCTAGAAAACATATGTATGAAGAAAACCATAGACCAAATGTCAAGACTCCTTGAATAGAACAATATTCCCCTCCCTGAAGACGCAAGGAATCTTGATCCTAGAAACAAGACTGGATATCATGAGATATACCATGCACTGAAGGAAATTTTCTCTCGGTCACAAGATTTTCTCATTGATTATGGAGCCTTCAACCACATGGTTTCCTCCAAGGAATCATTATCTTCTGTGAATCGCTCTTGTGGTCCTATCTATTGATGTATATGTAACTTTGGAATGTATTCTTATGTATTGTAACCCGATGTTTATTCTGGGATGTTTCTATTATGTATTTGAGTCATGTTGTCATGCCCCGATGTTCCGATCGAGAGGATTAATAATGTAAACAAGTCTTGTTAAGTCATTGTGTAAGTCCCCATAGTTTCGGGGCACTTGAGTTATTATACACTAATTAAGGTGTAGGCTTGAGTAAGTAATTGTTGGTTGGGCCGACATGATTAAGTGCACTTCAAGTGAACGGAAGAATATAAATAGAGAGTGAGAGTCTCTCTATTTATCACTTGTACAACATATCACTTACCCTCTCAAGTGTGGCGCACTAGTGAAGAAGGAAATATACTGGGACTAGAAGACTACTGCTGTCGGGAGTGCATCTTACTGTTTTGGGGTCTTACATCTTGTGGTGATTCTATCTTTGAGGAAGTTGCGGGGTTTTCTCTATTTATGGTTTCCCCGATCAAAACTCTTTGTGTCTCTTGTCTCTTGTGAAGTGCTTATGTTTTATTGTTGTGCTTGTTATTCTCTCAGTGAAAAGATCCTAACATAATGCTAGCTTAAATGTTGAAAAACTAACATGGGATCAGAGCTAACCTGAGAAGAAGACACTGTGCAGCTGCAGGAACTAGGGATTCCTAGTTTGTGGACCTTCCTCCATAGATTTTCGGCAAAAGTAAGGTGGAACAACTCCCCTCCTTAGGGCGCATCTTTCTGTCAAAGCGAAATTCGATTTCGAGCATTTTCAGTTTCGATGTGGAAATTAGGGATTTCTACATAAGAGGAATTTTTGTGTGAGACCAACATAGGATTATTCTCCTCATCAAAACCAAATTTTAGAAACCTGGATCAAGAAATTTGGTTGGGTGAAACTCTGGGAAAGTCAAACCCTAGTTTGACACTGAGCTAGGAAAGACCTTAATACTAAAACTGCTAAGTTTTGGTACAGTCGCTATATTCCGAGTTTGGCGAAGTATCAGAAGCTGAAAATTTCAAGGGACGAAGCTAAAATCCTGATGAACATTGTGTCCAAACATCAGCCTTATATTCACTATATTCTGGGAGATATGATCCCTCCACGTTAGGGTTCCAGTCTCTTCCATAATTCATCCCTAAACAGGACACCTGGGGAGAATTGCAATATATTGGGCTACAATGGCCCAAATGGAATTTTTGAAGATGTTCCAAAAAGGGCACGGATTTTAATTTCAGTGGTCCAAATATCAAACTCAGAAGATGAACCAGTGACACGTGGCATTCCGTACAACTTTGTTGTTCTGAACAGTCCTGTAACAGGTCACCTTGGGAAAAGGATCATAAATCCCAAATGGTGAAACCAATTCTAATGAAACCTACGGTTTTGGATTAGGGACATGTGAGGTTACCTCAGTACGAAATTGCAGACACAGAGGAGCAGTAATTTCAGAGATATCACAAAAACAGTAACAGGAATTTCTGCAGAAGAAATTGGAAAATTAGGGCTTCCTGTTTCGGGACCTTCCCTCCACTGTTTTCAGAAAAGGAGTACATTGGACAAACCCATTTGAAGAGATATATCTATCTATCCAATCAGATCTAAAATATTCCAAGTTTTGAAAATTAGGGTTTCTGTGGCAAACCCTAGATCAGCCAGCTCCGGAACCAAGACGGACACCTCAAATCGGTAAGATCTAATCCTTTGCTATTTTCATTTGAGGTTCTCATTTCAAAGTGATATATCACAATAGCTTGATGATAAGCTTGGTGAAGTTGACAACTTCCAAGCATAGAATTATTTGATCTCTCTAAATAAAATGGATTGGACACCTACATGAGTATAGAGGTTCCAGTTTCAGAGGGAGACGAGGTTAGAAGCCTTTCACAAGAAGGACTTAGTCAAGGCCAAAGAAGACATCATGCTCATGCTGCAGAGGATGATGAACCATCTAGAAAGAGATCCAGATATGAGAGTGAATATTCTTCAAGCGAGGATGAATATGTTCTGATATCGGCTCTCACAAGTAACATTACTCATGGAAGTGATGATTGGCTCATAGACAGTGGGGCTTCCAAACATATGACGGGATTCAAGGAATTCTTTGTAAGACTGTCAAAACATGAATCACCTCACAAGGTGAAACTAGGAGATGACTACCAATATCCAATATAAGGTAGTGGAGAATCTTCATACAAGCTAGACTCTAGAAGTGTTGTTTGTTCCAGGACTCAAGAAGAACATTCTCTCCATTTCAGCATTGATGCAAAAGGAATGCGGGTTGCATTCATAGATGGTCAAGTCATCATGTGGCCAAAAGGAAAGACTATCGATGATGCGGTAGTGATTGGAGAACAAGAAGGAGGCTTGTACAAATTGAAGGGCCATCCAGAACAAGCCTTGATCCATGAAACAGTAGAGCCAAATGAGCTTCGGCATAGAAGGCTTGCACATGTGCATTACAGAGCACTACCTATTGCAAGCAAAGCTGTTGAAGGTCTTCCAAAATTTCAAGCTATTTGAAGGGAAGAACAAAAATCAGAATATGACCTAAAGAAACCAGTTGAAGAATGTGAAGATCTAGAATGCAGAGACCATGCAGTCATAAGAGTCTCTCAAATCAAGAACAACTTGAAGCAGAAGTGAAGAATGCAAAAGTGGTGATGGCCACCTTGAATGGTCTCCCAGGATCATGGAATTCATTCATGCGAGGAAGTGTGCCAGAAGGAAGTGATTACTTTCAGCAGACTTTGGGAAGAAGAAAAAGCTCGAATCATTAGAAGAGAAGAGAAGATGGGAGCAATTGCAGATCAAGCTCTCACCTTCCAAAGAAGATCCCTCAAGCAATGAGGAATATGAAGAACTCAACTCTTGAAGAAATTCTTATCCTCCTTATCATTTGCATAAGAAACGATGCTACCATGAATGAAGAAGATGATGAAGCTGAAGGATCAAGAAGCAGTCTACCCACGAAACAAATAAAGATAAGTATTCAATTGTCATTTCATGATATTGTTTTGTTATGCATTTGTTTATATTCAGTTGATGTATCATGCATGATAGGATGTTTGCATTAATGGTAGTATACTACTAATATACATGCGATGGGTAAGTAGCTCATGGTGCTATACAATTCTCCATTGCTACTTATATAGAATGAAACCTCTTTGCTGACATATTGGATTGTGCACAATCTCAATGTTGTCCTGGTAGAGATGGAAGGCATCTAGAAAGTTTCAGTGAGATATGGATGAATGTTGTATTGGCTAAAGTAGTTGCATGATCATATATTTATGCATAAGTATTTTCTAGTATGAATATTAAATGGTTCTAACCATACAAATGTATTTGACTTGTAGGAAAGATCGCATACATAATCGCCTACAAGCAAAGAAGAATGAAGACTTGTTTCGAAGAACAAGTGACGACAATTCAAAGACAAAGAATAATATGATGAAGTGTAGTGACATCATTGATGCAGAACCTTCCAGCCACCAAGAAGAAAGGGAAGACCAGTTCAAGAAGAATGATGTCAGGGTGCAGTATCGAGACCTGAAGAGAAGTTCATAGTTCCATCATGCCGTAGATGGAAACATCATGGGATACAAAGCAAGATTCGTAGCACAAGGCTTCTCATGAAAAGAAGGCCTTGTACGAGTTCAGAAGACACCCATGGGAGAACACATACATGATGAGCCTGATGAAGATCTGAACCTTTGCTACAAGGTTGATAGAGGATGACAAGCTCATAGATGGGTGCGAGATGAACTTTTTGAAGAAGTTCAAAATAGAGGATCTTGGTATCCAATGATCCTAGATGGACACTACTTGTCACTCCGGTACAGAATGTTTAGTGCATAGAGTACAGAAGACAGAGGGAGTATGATGCTCCGCTTCAGAGGGAGTGATTGCAGAAGATCCTGAGGTTCGACATGGTATGATAGGATGGGCAGATTATTGATGACTCTAGGCTTTATTGAGAGTAAAGTGGATTCCAACCTTTGCTTCAAGGTTGAAGGCGGAAGACCAGTGATACTCCTATTATGTGTCAATGCACTATTGTTCTAGGTATGGAGGTGTGGCAGAGTGCAGATGGAATCTTCCTTGGACAAGGGAAGTATGCAGTAGAGATCCTGAAGAGGTTCAGGATGAGGCACTGCATGACCACACCTATGGCAACTTCCACTCTCAGGGAGAGTGGAGGCGCCTGGTCCGTTACCAGGTAGCTCAGTCAGGGACTGGGGACCATTCTGACGAGGGTGTAGGATTCAGTTCCTACCAGGTCAGATGTGAGTACACAAATCTTTCATCACTGTGGTAGGAAGGGTTCCGGCCTGGGTGAGAGTCGTTCATCATTGTGGTAGGATGTGTTCCGGCCTGGGTGAATGTGTGGAAATATTTCATCACTATGGTAGGAAGGGTTCCGGCCTGGGTGAGAGTCATTCATCACTATGGTAGGATGTGTTCCCGCCTGGATGAATGTGCCATTCTGACGAGTAGGTCAGATATAAGTGCAGAGCCATTTCACAGATGTTAATGATGTGATGTCCTATCATGCTGGCGAATGTGAGTGCTGGGCCTTTCTGATGTGATTGTAGTTTACTACATGATCAGATGTGAGTGCTGGGCATTCCTTTCTGACGAGCAGGTCAGATGTAAGTGTTGGGCGAAGACCTACCTGGTGGCTAGGCCTACAACAAGCATGAAAAAGGGCTGGCTCTGTAGAACTTCCTATGACGAGATAGTACACACATGATGATGACCAGAGGAGATCCAGATCGAGCTATGATCCAGATCCAGTTATGATGACTCCGAGAGATCCAGATCGAATGATGATCCAGATCCAGCAGTGATGATCCAGATTGAGAGATGATCCAGATCCAGATCTAGATCGAGTGACGATCCAGATCCAGTCCAGTGATGATGTTCTATGATGATCCAGATCGAGAGATGATCCAGATCCAGTGATGAAGATGACTTGAAGACAAAGATGATCCATTTGATACAGAGAAGAAGACTAGTGCTGAAAATCGTGTCGAAAGAATACCTTCCTAGTTAAGAGGGAGTGTTGATGTATATGTAACTTCGGAATGTATTCTTATGTATTGTAACCCGATGTTTATTCCAGGATGTTTCTATTATGTATTTGAGTCATGTTGTCATGCCCCGATGTTTCGATCGGGAGGATTAATAATGTAAACAAGTCTTGTCAAGTCATTGTGTAAGTCCCCACAGTTTCGGGGCACTTGAGTTATTATACACTAATTAAGGTGTAGGCTCGAGTAAGTAATTGTTGGTTGGGCCGACATGATTAAGTGCACTTCAAGTGAACGGAAGAATATAAATAGAGAGTGAGAGTCTCTCTATTTATCACTTGTACAACACATCACTTACCCTCTCAAGTGTGGCGCACTAGTGAAGAAGGAAATATACTGGGACTAGAAGACTATTGCTGTCGGGAGTGCATCTTACTGTTTTGGGGTCTTACATCTTTTGGTGATTCTATCTTTGAGGAAGTTGTGGGGTTTTCTCCATTTATGGTTTCCCCGATCAAAACTCTTTGTGTCTCTTGTCTCTTGTGAAGTGCTTATGTTTTATTGTTGTGTTTGTTATTCTCTCAGTGAAAAGATCCTAACATAATGCTATCTTAAATGTTGAAAAACTAACACTATCATACACATGGGAGATGATTCTCGAATCCTAGTTGTAGGGAAAGGTTCATTTCAATTTAAGCATGAAGTGTTCAAAAATGTCCTCTATGTTCCCTCCCTAGCAGCAAATATGTTGTCTGTATATTAGATGACCCATAAGGCTCACCAAAGTGAGTCATATTTGATCCTGACTCAGTGGAGATCTCAAAAATATATACTGGGAACTTGATATCAAAAGGAGTTGTAAATCATCCCTTCAAGGCATATGAATTCTGACATTTTCTTCCTCACTCATATACAAGTGCCCTATTGACTCATGCTAATGATACAAGAAGAATTTGGCATGAGATATTTGGCCATCTGAATTTCAAATATCTCCTGCAGTTGCACAATGAAGAGATGTTTGAGGAATTTCCTCTCATCAAATCCTCTTAAGGTGTCTACAATGGTTTCTTGGTAGGTAAGCATCGAGAACAGAGGTATGAGGTTGGGAAGGCAAGAAGAGTTGCCTCTACACTTGATTTGGTACATAGTGATGTCTCCAAACCAATTCCTACATCATTTATGAATGGCTCCAGATACTTTCTAACCTTCATTGATGACTACTCAAGGTATTGTTGGATCTACTTTCTTAAGCAAATGTCTGAGGTGCTTGAAACCTTCAAATTTTTCAAAGAATTAGCTAATAACACCCTTAGGAAGAAGATCAAAGCACTTAGATCAGACAATGGAAGAGATTTCCAGCAGCTGTGTGCTTCATAAGATATTCAAATGCAACACCCAGTCCCATACACACCACAATAGAATGGTGTAGCTAAGAGGACTCAAAGAGATAGCTACCTACCTTCTTGAAGCAAGAGATATTCCATCATATATGTGCCCTTAAGCAATGAACTATTATTCGTACATACAAAACATAGTACCCCACAAGTCAGTGGTTGGGGTCACTCCATTTGAAGCATTGATGGGACATAAACCATCTGAGGGTTTTTGGCTCCAAAGCATGGGCCAAAATTATATCTGACAAAAGGAAATCCTTCCAACCTCAAAGTAGTGAATGCATTCTATTGGGATATGTAGATGATGCAAAAGCTTATAAATTGATGGATATTGCAACTATAATATGCTTCATAGAGTGGAGTGTCCAATTCAATGAAGGTCCGTTGCATGAACTACAACTAGCTAAAGAGGAAGGTATAAATGCTAAATCTATTCCAATTGCATATGATGTTGTGTCTACTTATATTTCAGATTCAAAGTCCGAAGATAAGGATCAAAAGGAACCAGATCTTGACCTTGAGAATGAATATCAATTAG
>LPNX010878234.1:0-48409 GCA_001517045.1 Pseudotsuga menziesii | reverse complement strand
GGTGAGTTGTCATATATACCTACCCCATAAAACCCCTAACTTATAATATTTTAATATATCTTATATTTTTGTAGTACATCTCTTAGGAGGCCCATTTTTGCCCTCAAATTCTCTCTAATGATCCATATCTAGATCCAACTCTTGCTCCCAATCCAAGGCCTAAATGGGCCCAAAAATTCATTGAAGCTGTTGGGAACAGTGTTGTGGATTCATCTGATAGAAGGAGAACCAGATCTCAATTTCAGGATGAGAACCTTTCACTTTTCCATACTTATCCAATTCTCCCAGAGAGGTGATATATGATGCTAGGGTCAGATCCTCAATCCTACAAAGAGGCTTTCCATGATCCAATATGGAAGGCAACCATGGATGATGAATATGATTCACTACCGAACAACAAGACACGGGAGCTTGTCCCCTTACCTTTAGGGAGAAACCTTGTCCAGTGCAAATGGATCTACAAAACCAAACAAGCAGAATATGGATCTACTACTAAGTACAAGGCTCAGTTAGTTGCAAAGGGGTACTTACAAGTTCATGGGTTGGACTACAATGAGACATTCGCCCATGTTGCAAGAATGGATTCCATAAGGTTGGTTTGGGTCATTACAGCTTCAAAGAAGTGGGAGGTACATCACATGGATGTGAAGAGTGTCTTCCTCCATGGTGACCTGGAAGAGATCTGCATGAGATAGCCTTAGGGGTACACTAAATATTTCTCCTTGGTTTGCAATCTAAGGAAATATATGTATGGGCTCAAGTTATCCCCAAGGGCATGGTATACCAATATGGATGTCTTCTTACTGTCACAAAAATTATAAAGGTGCAAGTCTGACTGCAATGTCGACATGTCGTAGAAGGGAGGTTGCTTATTGTTGATTGTCCTATATATGGATGACTTTCTCATTATCAGTTATTGGATTGAGGGATATCAAGTCATCTTTGATCAAGGGATTCTCCATGATATTTATAGGGATGTTGAGGTAGTTTATTGTACTTGAAGTGAATAAAAAAGCATCGGGGATCATGATTACATAGTACATATATGTAGGTGATATCTCAAAAGGTTCCATATGACTTATTGCAAAGTTGCATCTTTCCCCTTCCTATCTGACATCAGATTGGAAGAAGGTGGTTCTACATCCTTGGCTGATAATACTCTCTACATACAGTTCTTCGGTATCTTATTATACCTTACTCATTCGAGTCCAGACTTATCATATGCTATGAATGTTGTTTCTAAGTTCATACAGGAGCCACATGAGCTACATTGGAAGGAAACAAAGCACATCTTGCATTATGTGTAGGGTACTAGATAATTTGGGATTCATTATTTTGTTGGTGCTCAGCTAGATTTGATTGGTTTTACTGATTCAAACTAGGCTAGAGACAATACTGAAAAAAAATATACTTCGGGATTTGTGTTCATGTTGGGATCTGGACCAGTCTGTTGGTCAATCAAGAAGCAAGCAACTCTTGCTCTCTCTTCAGCAGAAGTGGAGTATCGAGGGGTTGTTAATGCAACTATTCAAGCAGTTTAGCTAACTGGGATTTTGATAGAGTTTGGCACTTGCACTTCTCCTTCAATAGAAATTTGTTTGTGATATTCAAAGTGCAATTAAAATTTCTAGTGATCCAGTACAAAAGCAGCGGACCAAACACATTGAATTCCATATGCACTACATCCAGGAATTAGTGCGCAATAAGGATATCATCCTGCATTACTTCCATACAAAGGAGTAGGTTGCATACATATTCATGAAATATTTCATTTAAAATATATTTGTTTATCTCAGATCTCTTCTTGGTATGAAGGTTTGATTCAGTTGTGCCTGGTTTTTCACTGTTCTTTTTTAGGGGGGGAGGGGTATCCCATGAGGTTTTCCCCATTTCCTCGGTTTATTGAGTAGTTAATTTTTTTACATTCTATTGTATAGGTGACCTTTGGCCTTAGTTCCCAGGAGCCAGGTCATCCAATTTTGGATTAAGAGGGGGTGTTAGGATTATCAAAATCCTCCCTTGTCCAGCATAGTCTAAATGTCAGTTTCCTAGATTAGGATTATGTTTCCACTTCATTAGTGATATGGGGAAGTTATATAGGTCCCACCTACCACTTGATGCACCAATATTCATGAGTTTAGGATCTCCAGAGGCCAATCCCTATAATTTAGGAACCCACACTAAGTCATTGGAGTCCCACCATCAATTCACCCTAGTCTGTGTTGAGTTATGCTCAGATGGGGTCCCACCATCAATTCACCCTAGTTCATCTCCAGTTATCCTAGTGCCACATTTGCATGATTTAAGGAGGTTATGTGCCTTTTCTCACCTACCTTGGTCAGTTAACTAATTGTGAATTGATTTAGTTATCCAAAGTTACACTAGTGAGTCTCTAGTGGTGATTTCCGCACAGTTAGTGATCTCTGGAGTCACTCCAAGTCATGGAATTTGAATCACACCTAGTGGATTAAAATTCTATTCATTGTATCATGGATGTATTACATACAGGTTAATGATTATGAAATTATGGTTATTCTATCAAATTTCTACCTCTTGTCTGAATAATTTCATTAGGATTGTTTGACCATTCTAGCACTGAAATTCTTTTTCCTTGTTCATTCTTCTTTCACAGTGAGGTTGAATATAGCCTGATGATCTTGTAGTTTTGCTAATTTAACAATGAGGAGGTGAACACTAAGAAGAGAGGAATTTAGAAACAACCACAACTAATAGTTCATTTTTTATAAATTAAAGTGGGGAAATTATTATAATGCCTAGTTGAGACTTATACCAACATGCTAGATTTTTATGAGTAAGTGAAGGGATTTTGAGTCCAATTGTATTTCTTGAATAAAGAGCCATTTAAGGCTTGGATTGTAATATTTATAATTTTTATAAAATTAATAGAAGGCCCGCAAGCCTGTAATTTTATTTTAGATTCAGGTGTGTGTATGATTGCTTAAATTTATGTGTTTCTTAGTATTTAGAGTTGTTGTGTCTATGATTGTTTGAGCATTTTGTGCTCTATTGTGTTGTTTTTTTATGTGGGTTGGATTTCTAGTTGTAGGTTGAGCAATTTTGAGGACATATATTGTGCATTTGAACATTGTAGAGGGGAATTAGGCCCCTTTTTTCATCAAGCTTTGACTACTAAGGTGATGCAAATCAATGATGTTACAACCCATTATTGTAGCAGTGTAGTAAAATCCAGAAGCTAAAGAAGACCCATAAGGCATGAAAACAAAACCATCAGTGATGTTCGTGCCAGATTGAGGTAACATTGATGCGAGAATTATGTGTAATGAGATAAAACTCCCCCATAATAGTGAGTTGGAACACCAAGGTAGACAAAACAGGGTCTAAGAGGACTATGGGAGAGGATTGCTTATGGGTCATTCCTTGAAGTTGAGTGGGAGGACCATAGGGAGGATTATCTTGAACTCCACATAAACATGTGCAAAAACAACCTAGAAAAATCTATTTTATTATACAGGCTCTAGATATAGCTTATTTAAAATAGAGAAACAATTGTCTATTAAAGTTTTAATGGAAGCAAATGCAAGTTAAAAACATGAGTCAACCTAATGAGATGGGGAAAATAAATGATATTTTCATTAGCAAGAAGAAAAAATTACAATGAATTACCTTGCATGCGTAGAAAGTGGCTCCAAACCTCTTCACATTATTATTATTTCCTCGAAGGCCCACTTAATTCAATGCACTTTCTAAATTCTTCAAGTAATCTCTCTCTAATCTTCATATAAACAATGTGAAACACAAAATATAAGTTTACTATGAATTATGAGATGAGAAAATGAGACCCCACATCATATCATTCCATTTTATACAAACATTACTAATGATGTGTAAAAATTGCCCTTTCATAATTCAGTGTGCTCCTTCTTGTGTTTCTAGGTGAAGAATAGGTCAATCTTCCAAAGAAAACCAAAACTATCCATGCTTTGAGTAGAAAGAGACTAGAGGACTCTATATCTCACGCTAGCAATAGAAAGACATGTATTTGTATTCAGATTTACATGAAATTTCCTTCTATGAGCTTCCTATTTTGTTATATGGATGGACTAAGAGGCAATATGAGATAAATAGAACATGGAGCGCACCTTGGCCAATAGTATGGACTGATGAAAAGACAGAAGAGCTTAGAAATATAAACAATAAGTGGTATAGATATATTGATTTATGGTTCTTGTGTGTTAAAGAATGGTATATTATAGAGTTTGCTATAAGATGTAGTAAATCATATAGTTGCACAAAAGCAAGATTTGAAGAGGGCCCAAGAAATATATTCTTGGTGCAAATTCCATTTTGGAGAAGATGTTTATTGAGAAGAGGTTAATGACAATGAACCCAAATATCAAGGTAGCATAAGCATTGTGTTGTGGGTGGGGTATGAATAAGTGGGAGAACAGGTAAGCACATAAATGGATCTAGAAGAGCAATGACCCCACAAGGAGAAAATACATGCAAGAAGGAATAAGATAATGTAGGCAGTCAGAATAAATAAACAAGAAAAGTAGTCGTCGAGGAAAGATAAGGTATATCATAGTGGAGAGAAGAATGCCAGAGATGGGGATGCATGATGAGAGTGTGCAAAAGGTTCCTCTATGCTAGAAGGGTGCACAGATCCTAGGAAAGAAGAGTGCTCATAAGACAAGACACCTCCCAAGAGGCATGGAATGGAAAAGACTGAGAGTTCCAACAATAATAGTGATATCACACCCCAAAGGCAGAGAGAAGGAAATAACATAGAAGATGCACAACAAGAGGAAGTGCAAACTAATGGAGGGACTTGTAATATTGTGGAAAATACTACACAACCGTATTTGAGCCCCCTAGATTTAACATTGCAAGAAGAAACACATTGAGAAGTAACCCACGCTTCATCCCAACCCCCTAGTACCCTTTATCTAATCAAGAAGACCAGTTATTAATCGAATTTGCACATGAATCAAGTCCTGAAGCAGAAGTTAAAGGGATGGGATCTAGTTATACCCAAGAGATTAATCTAGATTACTAGAGTTTTAGAAGTACCAGTAACACACTAGTTTTAAACATAAGAAGTAGTTCAACTATAGCTAAAAGGATGGAGAATACATCAAATTCTCCACTGAGATTTCCTACCTTCCATGGGATAGGAAAAGATGATGCAGAACAACATTGGTTTACCTTCAAGGCAATATGGTATTTGAAGCACACCATAGATGAGGTTGCCAAGATGAATTAACTAGAGACCACGTTCAGAGGCAGAGCTCTGACCTGGTATATGAAGTATAAGATCATTGTCGTTGCAAGCCAGACCAAACCATTACAAACTAACAATGTTGATCTTCTAAAGGAGTTCTAGAAGTCAAAGTTTAAACCTCAGTGTATTTTTAAGATCAAGGAGATTAAACAGAGAGTTGTCCATCCCGTATAGGAATATGACAAATTGTTCAATATTTTGTTGGACCGAATGAGTCTTCATATCAAAGATGTGCAACACCGTGAATGGTTCATCGCGGGATTGCTACTAAATATCAAAGTTCCATTGGCATAAGAGAAGGAAACTACTCAATCAGAGTCCCTGGAGATTACAATCATGTTGGAAGTGACTCCCAGAGGCAAGGATTTACCAAGAATGGCGTAGGTACAAATACAGCTTGCTACGCTAATCGTGCAATTGCAACAATTTTCTACGGGTAAGACAATAAGAGAGAATGTGTGGTGTATCTTCTATAGAACATAAGACCATCACAAGAATGAGTTCATGATCTTGAATAACAACATGGGTATGGGTGCATCTAGCCATTTTCATGTGGCAACTAAATCTGAGCAGTGCGATATTTTTCAAAGTTGGGGCCACGCACCTCCCAAATGCCTACGTTACAAAAGTACCAAAGCTTTACGCATTCTCTATTCTATGAATTTTACAAGTCAATGAGACATTATGTGAATAATTGTCGTGCTCTAAATTTCATGAAGGATAATACAACATATGCCTACCAGGTACAGGGCACAAAAGAAAACAAAGGACATGATCTAGGAGGATAACAGGGAACGACACGCGGTGGGTGGAAGAAAAGTAATTTACTTTAACTATGGTGATCCATGTTATTTAACAAGATTTTGTACTAATCCTTGCAGACTATGAACATATTTCCATAGTTTGGAACATACAATAAAATATTTCCCTGAATTCTCAAGAAATGAAAGGAGAAGAAGGGTCATTGTAAAATGGTGATAGTTGAACCAAGGAAGGAGAATAATGAAAAGGATTTTCTGCAGGTAAACTTACTAACTTAAGGAGGTACTCAGATGGGTGAAGAGATATTTAGAGAAAGTAATATAAACATGTTAAATTATCAATTACAAAAGATCATCAGGATAAATAATATTAACCTTATAGTGAAAGAATTAGGAATGATGATGAAATACAATATTAAAATTGGTAAAAATGCATTGTGAAATTAAACATGGAAGAAAAAACAAATTGGTAGCAATAAATGGTAACAATTATCATTAATATGTGTATGAACACAACATGATACAGTAGAGGAAATTTGAATTACCCAAGAGTGATTCGAATCCTTGACTGAGACATGACTAGCATAGGAAAAATCAAGACTGTAGACATCACCAGTGCAACTTCGGACAACTACATAAGTTAATAATTAGTTAACTGAGCCTTGGTAGGTGTGCATGGGTGACTTTATCCTAAAATTATGCAAAGTAGGCACATTAGATAATTGAAAGTGAAATGAAGGTGGCCATCAGAGCCTAACTCCACTAGGGTGAGAGTGAACTGAAGTTGGGACTCCCAAAACTCATAGTGGGCTCCTAAAATCTAGGGATTGGTCTCTAGAGCTCCTAAACTCATGCATGAGGGTGCATCAAGTGAGTAGTGAGCCTCCAGATAACATTTACATAGCACTAGGGTGTCTATAACATAATCGTAAACTAGGAAACTGCTAAAAAGACTAAGGTGGACAAGGGAGGATTATTAATTAATGCTAACACCCCCCCTTAATCCAAACTTGGACAACTTGGACCCTGGAAACTAACACCAAAGGTCACCCATACAATAATAATGAAAAAATAATTGCTCATTAAACTAAGCAAATAGGGAAAACCACATGGGACAACCCCTCCCCCTAAAAAATGAGTAGGCAGGGAACTGAATCAAGCCTTCACTTAGCCTTCACACCAAGTAGAGACCTGAAATAACAAAACCTCTTATGAGTGAAATAAATTGTGAAAATGTGTGCAACTTGACCCTCTATAGGGTAGTAATGCAGTGTGATGGTATTTTTTTGCACTAGTCCCCTGAAATAGTGCGTGTGAACCTCTCCACCTTATTCCAATATGATGTTAGATAACGAAGGAAATGTTGTTGTTTTGAAATCAGTCATGTGGAATCTTTTGAACAAAATCAACATCGTATCTTGACTATGAACCCATTATCCATGAAGCATCTGTCATGAAAAAAAATTTGCTCAAAGCTAACTTGATGTTCCTCAATCTAGTAGATAAACCACTAGTGATGAGCAAGTTATCTACATACAATACAATAAACAATAATCAACCTCCCTTCTGTTGCATATAAAAATTGTAGTTATACTTGAACCTTTTGAACCTCTATGACAATAAGAAATGGTTTATGCCATGCCATTCCCTGGGGGATTTCTTGATCCCATACAATGATTTCCTTATCCTGCATACCAAGGAAAAAGCATCAATGTACCCCTCAGGATGTTCCATGTAGATCTCTTCTTCCAAGTCACCAAGTATGAAGGAACTTTATATCTTCTATATGAAGGAAGAGAGACAAGATCCCATCTCTCTTTTTTCTAAGTTGACTCATATTCGTCATCCATGTTGGCCTTCCATTTTGGATCATGAAAAGCCTCTTTGTAGAACTATGTATCAGACCCCACCATCATGTAGCACCTCTCTATGAGAAGTGGATATGTACGAGATAGTGCAAGGTTCTCGTCTTGAAATTGAGATCTGGTTCTCCTTCAGTCAGATGGATCCCTAACAATGTTCTCGTTAACTTCAATGAGTTTTTGAGACCATTTATTCCTAGGATTGGGAGCAGGTGCTAAATATGATATGGATCTACTTGATATTCATAATCAACATCAAGATTTGATTCAACTTGGTCCTCATCTTTGAATTCTAAATCTGAATCATCAAAAGAAACATCATCATGTGCAAATTGTTGGTCTTCTCTGGGCAGACCCGAGTTTACTTTATTGTACCAACAAAACCCCTAGCTCACTGGCCCTTTCGGCGACAGACCACAGAATGGCCTGAAGTCTCACCCGAAGTGATCCTATATGGGGTGGCTGAAGAATCAGGTTTCCTCAACCAAGTTCTGCAGCATCCTAGGTTCTCTGACTCTACTTAACCAGCTGAATCTCTCAGCAAGGGTTGTTTCTCTCTTTCTAGCAAACTCTGCTATGGGACTGACTCTTATCGCGTCGCGGCTTCTAGGGCACTGCGCGAACCTTCCCTTCTGCCCAACTCTTAACCTGCGATATCTCACACCGCAGCTCCCCCGACAATGCGATATCGCCCTTTCTACGCTACGATATTTCCTACAGTAAGACTCAATATACTCATCAAATCTCAAGGTCCAAAGGCTTCCTTTCTGGGTATAATAGCTCAGTTAACCTTCATTAAGGTGTTAAACAACCTCACTTAAGCTTCTATAGTTTAACATGCTTAACATCAATTACACTCAACTCGCTGAACTAAATATACAAAAGTCACTTAACACAGTAGCTGCTACTGTCATGAATCAAGCACTGATAAATTCATATACAAAGTACTCGACACATTCAACTTGCATTTAACCTTTTATGTTACTGTAAACTGAAGGATAGCATACATACATTCATTAACTGATAAGCAGAGTTCATGTAACAGATAACAGATAGCAAATAAGTAGAGCACAATCACATGAAACAGTCGCACAACACATGGATGTATGTGGTTCACTTCCAGGGGGGAAGCTACGTCCACAGGAACTGTGTTTGTATTATATCTTGAGAGAGTAACACAGTTCCGCTGCAACCTCTATGCAACTTGAGATATTCTGGGAAACTCCACGCACACAGTTGGGATCCCTTCTCTCTTAGATCTCTTCTCTTCATATATTGCTTTCTTCTTACAATATACTCTTTCTCTCTCTCTCTCTCAATCCCTGTGGATTGTTACATTCATTCTCAAGGAGCCGGCCACTGGTTGCAGTAAGATAACTACAGACTTAAAGACAGAACCAGAGCTCGACTCTTCCTCAGTGTCTCACTATACTGACGACAATAGTTACAACCTTATCAACCAACTATCTAACTAGCTAGCTAATCCTTCATAATACAAAATACATGCTTAAATAGGTGGCCCGAAGGTCTCACCGTGATACAAAACTGTGGGTCTATCCCAACAGTAACCCAAAACCCTAACTGTGACAGTCGGCCTTTCTGTACTTTGTACACCGCTTTACCGGTCACACCGCAGCTTCCTGCGGTCTTCCACGATTTTCAGTGCTGATCCCGGGTATGGGCACCGCTTCCTCGGTCGCTCCCCTTCTATCCTTTGTCTTTAATACCTCGGCCCGTTGCTCCTTCTTCCTTTATGAGGGTAGTTGAGCCCTCTTGTCGTCACCGCTGCCTTAAATGCAGTGGTTGAGCTCTCTTCTCGGCCGCTTCAAGTACTATTTCCCTTTGACTTTCTTGTTCCAACCGCAGCGATTTTTGGCCCGCGATCCGCGGCGGGAAATGAACTACGGCGTCGTACCTTTATAGCATCGCCAAAACTGTCTTGCCTCCAAAAATTGTCCATCTTCTACCAAAAATAGCAACTTTTCCTGTAGCTACGGAACCCTGCTCCAACACAAATGGTTTAGGTAAAGCAGAATTACCTTCCTCTTCAAATGGTTGCAGATCTTGCAATGGATCTTCATTAAATTGGGCTCTCTTCTCAATGAACCATCTCTTGGTTCCAGTCTCCATCAACTTATAAGCTTTTCCATATTTTGCATATCCCAGCAAAATGCATTCTCTACTTTGGGGTTGAAGGTATTTTCTTTTTTCAGATGGTATTTTGGCCCATGTCTTAGAGCTAAAAACCCTCAGATGTGAGACATCATGATTATGTCCCATTAGTGCTTCAAATGGAGTGGCCCTAGCCATTGATTTGTGGGGCACCCTATTCTGAATGTATGAAGCATAGTTCACTGCTTCTACCCAAAGATATGGTGGAAGATCCATTTATTCAAGGAGGCGGGTATCCTTCTCTTTAAATGATTATTTCTTCCTCACAACTACACCATTTTGTTATGGTGTGTATGGGAAATAATGTTGCATTTGAATGCCTTCTAAAGCAAAGAGCTGTTGAAACTCTCTTTTGATGTACTCCCATCCATTGTCTAATATGAGTGCTTTGATATTCTTTCGAACATTGTTCTCAACTAAGGCCTTAAAAACTTTAAAAGCCTCAAACACCTCAGACCTATGCTTATCATAGTAGATCCAACATACCTGGAATAGTCATCTATGAAGGTCATAAAGTATATGGATCCATTCATAGAAGTTGTAGACATTGGTCCTGAGACATCACTGTGTATTAAATCAAGTGTGGAGGTATCTGTTCTTGACTTCTCAACATCATACTTTCGCTGTGGATACATCCCTACCAAGAATCCTGTGCAAAATCCTTGAGAGAACTTTATGAGAGGAAATCCCTTAACCATTTCTTCAGTGTGCAAGTACTGCAAATATTTGAAGTTCCAATGGTCGAACATCTCATGCTAGATTCTGATTGTATATTTGGCATGGATCAATAGGGAACTTTGATGTGAGTATGGGAAAAGTGTGAGAACTCATATGCCTTGGAGGCATGGTATGCAACAACTTTAGCTATCAACTTCCCAACAAATATATCTAAGATATCAACTATGACAGGTTCAAAAACAACACTCTTTGGTGAACAAGTATGTGTCATCTGACAAATAGACAACAAATTTGTGCCAAGGAGGGTAACATATAAAACATTGTTGAACACACCATGCTCGAATTGTACTATGCCCTTCCCTACAACTGGGATCTAAGAATCATATCCCATGTGAATGCTTGGACCATTAGTGAGATATAAAGAAGAAAATGACTCTTTGGAGGAAACCATGTGGTCGGAGGCTCCAGAATCTATGACGAATGCTTGATATTTTGAAAATCCATCTTTTAGTGCATGGCATCTCTCATTATCATCAGTATTGCTTCCAAAGTCAGTCTTCTATGTGCCTTCTAAGAGGGAAATGTGGTTCTTCTCAAGAAGTCTAGCCATTTTATCTATAGTTTTCTTCATAAAACTACTCTATGGATGGTTTCCTTTTTTTCAATAGGTACAATTGGTCTTTTCAAACCTCTTATGCTTATCCTTCTTGGAACTTGAGGCTCCATATGATGGATTAAGCTTCTCCTTTGGTTTGGTTTCAAGATTTTCCTTGTCCTTTCCCTTATGCTTCCCTTTTGCATTCATATTTTTTTACTCCCTATCCAAAAGAGTTTGATTCTTGGAGGATTTAAGGTCTCCCATTTGAATCAAATTGTCTTGTTCTTGAATTAGGGATTCACTGAATGCATCTAGTGAAGGCATTTTCAAATTTGGGGTGGACAAAAAAACTAAAAATTTAGGGCCAAGCTTACTCAAAATGGATAGCACTAGCTTCTATCCACATTTTTTGCACGTTGTTTGCACTGAATTACCAAAGACTTGAATTTGGTGAAGAACTGCTGGATGGTTTTGAAATTGTTGGGTTAAAGAGCAATTAATTCATTCTCCAAAATGTGGCCTCTTAGCTCATATTGCTTACCAAACAAAGATTCAAGCCTCATCTATACTTCCCTTAGGGTTTTAAATCTATCAAGATGGAAGAGTAATTCTCTAGAGATGTGAATACACATAAAACCAAAAGCTTCATCAAGCTTGTTCGGGTACTTTGATTTCTCAATAATTTACTAGGGTTCGACCTCCTTTCCCATTGTGACCTTGTACAGACACTTGTTGCGCAAGAATATCTGCATATCTCCCCTCTAATCCATATCATTGAAGGGTGTGAGGATTCTTGGTGTCAAGTGAGTTGAATTCTCCATTTTGCAGTTGTAGCAGCAACATAAGTTTTACTAAAATCTTCTCAAAACCTACATGAAACTCTCATTTTGAAGATAAACCAGCTCTATAGAGCTTTGATTGTTAGGATTATATAATCCTCCCTTGTCCATATATAGTCTATTTGATCATCTTGTATAGATTAGGGAAACATTATTACTTTACTAGAGTGCGGGGTGTTAGCACTCAGAATGTACCCAGGTTGTGAAAGGTAAATCCCAAGGTAACAGCAAAAACCACTTTAGAATGTATTTCTAACCTAATACATTTAGAGAGGGATCTCTTACTATTTATAAAGTTTTTATACTCAAGATATTCAATCAGAGACAATCAGAAGGTCAGATTTCTGATGGGACAAATAAGACAAGTTTGTTTTAAAAGACTTGGTAGGATGGTCATGGAGAAGACCATTGGGCAATGGAGTCAATAATCAAAACTGAAATAGGTTGCAGGAGGTAGGTTTTTGAAAGTTTATGATCAGAGGCAAGGTAGGCACCATTTCCTCAGTCTTAAGGTATTAGCAGGTTGATTAGTAGACAAAGGGAGACATTCCATCAAATAGAGCACCTAACTAGGGTGAATTCTGTAAGACTTTAGAAGAAAATATTTTGAAAATGCTTGAACAATGGACCTAGAGCATGCAGGGTGAATTCTAGCCCATAAAAAATAATTCTCAAGCATGAAATCAAATACAAAATGGAGTGGGAAACAGGATAAACAGTCACATAAAGAAATTACTTACTGAAGAAAAAGATGGCACAAGAATCTCTGACATGAAAAAGATTTTACATTCCTCCTCTGCAAATTTCATTCATTTACTGAAAACTTGAAGCCATTACAATGTAGATCCTCTCCGCTCTTGAAAAAATACTCCCTAAAACTATCAATTACATTTTAATTTATATAAGAATAACCTCTACCTAACTTTCAATTCAAAACCTAACTGAACTCTAAAAATAGAAACAGTTACAACAACGTTTTTCATGCATATCTCTAATGGTGACATATGTGTGAAATATGGGAGAGTTTTTTATAAATGGAGACGTTCCCAACAAAACCCATGTCTTCATTTCTCCAAAATCATCTCAATCTCCTCGAAATATTCCTTTGAAGCTGATGACTCAAATAATAAAATTGTAGATTTCTGGAAAAATGACTTGTGAAGATATTTTAAATTCTCCCAACCTGTGATTACTGTGTAAAAAATGAAGGAGGTTTTTTATTATAGGCCTGTTAGGAATAAAAACCTCTCTCATTTTTGTAAAATTAAATTCCATTTGTCCAAAACAATTCTTTGAATTTGATGGTTGAAATAGTCCTTTGGAAAACATGAAAAATGGCCTGTACAACTGACTTTGTTGCTGCTAAAACATAGCACCTGTGTGAAAACTGAAAGATTTTATTGTGGATAGATATTTTTTGAAGAAAAGCCTCTCTCACTTTCTCAAAATTAATCTTCATTTGATGTAAAAAATTATTTTAATTTGATGACTAGAACAGTCATTTTGAAATCTGAACACTTTCCCTCTAAAGATGACTTTGTTGCTCCCAATATGTAGTACCTGGGTAGAAAATGAGAGAGGTTATTGTATATAGCAATGTTGTGATGAAAAACCTCTTTCAATGTTTGAAAATTCGTCCTTTTTTGCTGGAAACAAGTCGTTGAATAAAATGACTAAAACAGTCATTTTCAGAAGAAGAAGAAAAATATGCTATGTTGCTTCTAAACCTTGAATTGTTTAACTGTAATTCATAAATAAAGAACATATAGCATCTATATTTGTAAGATCATCTACTGTAAGAGAAATCCCATGAATTTATTGATCAAGGTAGCCATATTTGTTAATAGTGTCTCCAAACACTTGAATAATCCCAAGCTTTGGCACACTCTCCACTGTAAATTCTATTTGTAAGACTTTAAACACATACCAATACCTTCACGAATGCTCTCACTGTATATATTTCTACAACACTTCTGGGCTGATGTTCTTTGTGGGCTTCCCTTCTGCATTGTTGAGTGGTGGCTTCCCTTTTCTTGCTCTATTAAAATCAATTTCCATCTCCTTGATCAGATTCTTTATCTTCACTATTTTCCCTGTGACTGTAAACATGTAAAAGTTGACATTGGAAATATGGCAGACCGTCTCCTTCCTCTCGCGCGCAGCACACAAATGAAATGATTTTTCAAAAACCAAGCCAACTTTACATAATGGTTTATTTCGAAGCCTTCACTGAGTTGTTTCTCTTAAACCATTTTTCTCCGCGGAATTCACCAAAAGTTACCACGTGGAAAGTGGTTTAAATTCCACTACCACCTTTCCAATTTAACCACCTCACAACTTTACTCTCCGGAAACACTAATACCCGTTGATGAGTTTTCACTTTTTACATTAGCCATTGGATTATTATATGTGCTAGTGGTTTGATTATACCTTAAGAAAGGTAATAAATCTTGTTTAGCGCTTAAACCTTCATTAAGACCTGGTTTGGTGAATCAGAGGCCGCTTTTTGACTTTGGAAAAAATAGCCAAAACTATATAAGTTTGAATATAAATAAAATAATATGTTTATAAAACCCATTTTATAAATTTCATTCAAAAGTTAATAAAACTTTTTGCCCCACTTGTGAAAAATTTATTTCTCTTTTTACCTAAAATTCCTTTAACTTCTCTTCTTTGCCAACTTGGAAATAGCTTAATGAGAAAACTTTGGAAACCAACTCAATCACCCATGAAAACTTAAAATTTTGAAGGCAATAAAACCAATTCCAACAAAAATAAATTTAGTGCTAACACGAGGAACACATATAGAGGTTAACTACCACTTACTGAATGTTCATGCATGAGTTTATGTGGCTCTAAGACCCAACCCTACATTATAGGAGCCACTTTGAGTGCCACCGGCAGCCTCCATCAGTTGGTTGTGGTACGTAGGCAGTTATGCTGAGTCAACCTTCAATTACATTCAGTTATACCACTCTTAGTTATTCTAGCGCCAATTTTGAATGGCTACATGGGGAAGTGGCGCCTTTTTCCACCTGCCTCGTCAGTTTAACTAGTTTAACTGATTGTAAGACTGATTTAGACATCATGAGTTAGAATCGTGGCTCCCATGCAGTGATTTAGACACTGTCAATTAGCCACTCTGTCAGGTTTAGTTGGTAGATTCGAATCTTATCCACATGATTCAAATTCTCCCTATTGTAACACTATTGTATACTGCTAGGAATTAATGAAGGTTACAGTTGTAATTAACTGATCAATTATTATCATATTTGTCTCAAATTTGTCTTGTTCAATGTACAGCGTTCTTGATATTCCACTGCACAATTCACCTCTCAGTTGCTCTCATTTTCTTGTAGTTTAATGGTTCAATAATTTAATATGGTATCAGAGCCTTGTTCAGGCTAGTAGCAAGTATTGTCTGATCTCTAATGTACACTAGAAGCAGCTGAGTATCCACATAAATCCTAGAATGATAGCCTTGATCCCTCTGAATTATGTTCAAAGAAGTCTATCCAGGTGTGACAGACTCTGAGAAAGTGTACATGTCGAGGTGGAAAGGCTTGAAACTGACATGATTGAAAATTGATTTGTGGTTTGCAATGTTAGTTGCAGGTATCTACATAGCTTCTTGAGGAATTGACTGTTTCAACATACAAAAAGATGGATTCTTCAGCTTTTGTACCATGAACCCTTACACCCTTCAACTACATTGATTAAAGGGAAGATATGCTGGTAGCCTTGCACAATCTTGGTCTCTTTAGGATGACAATGGGCAGAGAAACCGAGCCCCAGCAATATGTTGAGAAAAACAAATTTTTGAATCGGCTTGATGAGGCCTTCGGCTTCATGTGCACTCATATCTCCCTGGATATTGTGTTCCATCTTGAGGGACTAAGGACTCTTAAGGAAGATTAGGATAAGCTTGAATATTTGTTTGGAAAACAAGATGATCTTTGAGGGCATATTTTGGAGAATGTGCTCATAGCTCTACAGCCTAGCATTTTCAAAACTATTCAGCAATTCTTTACAAAATACAAGTCACTAGTACTGTAATGCAAATAATGTGGATTAGAGAGGAAAGATGAGTAGATTTTGCTGTCAGTGCTGAGCAAGTTTGGCTCAGAGTACTCAGCCTTTGTCTCTACATTCCATTCCAGAAGAGCTTGCATTCCTAATTGGAAGATGCCTTCTCTAGGTGCTTTTGTTGAGTCCTTAATACAAGAGCACTTTTGTTGAGTCCTTAATACAAGAGTAAGATAAATTGGTTCAAATTGGAGTGCTCTGAACCTTGAAGAACCTAGCACTATTAATGACATACTCAAACAATGCATAAGCAAGAGGAAAGAACAAAGGGAAGGATACCAAAAACACTGATTCGAATCCAAAGGATAATCAAAGATCTTTCGATGGAGCTTCCGGTTCTGAGAAAAAGAAGAAATTCGAGAAGACTAGATGTCCCTACTATATGAGAGGATTTCATATAGAAATCCAGTGCATGAAGAATACCATCGACCAACTGTCAATACTCCTTGAACAAAACAATATTGCTCTTCCACAAAGAGTAAAGAAGTCTGATGTTGGACAACCGACAGAAGATCATGAGAGGTGCCATGCCTTGAAGGAAAGCCTCACTCAGTCGAAGGATTATTTGATAGATTCTAGAGCATCCAACCACATGGTTTCCTCCAAACAATCCTTCACCACTCTCAATCTCTGAGGAGGAAATAGCATTCATATGGGGGATAATTCACAGATCCTAGCAGCAGGTAGAGGTTCTATTAAAATCCAACATGGTGAGTTCAAGAATGTACTTTATGTGCCCTCTCTTGTAGCAAATTTATTATTTGTTTATTAGATGACACATACTGGCTCACCAAAGCAAGTTGTATTTGGTCCTGACCCAATGGAGATATCAGATATCTCAACTAGGAAGATTGTAGCGAAGGATATTGCAAACCATGCCTCCAATGCATATGAATTCTCACACTTTCTTCCAAACTTAGCTCTAGCACAATCTCAACAGCCATTCGAAAGGGGAGGTATAAACTCTCTTTCATCTCCATTTGCATATAATGATATGTTGTCTAAGATTTCGGTTTGAGAAGACGAAGAAAAAGATCAACATGATCTTGATATTGAGATTGTACCTCAATGTGATCCAGATCCAGCTCCTATTCCGAATTAGAAGCCTAAATGGGATGAAAATCTCATTCAAGCAGTTGGGAATGATGTTGGGGATCCAGATGATAGAAGAAAAACGAGGTCCCAGTATCAGAATGATTATGTTGCACTCTCTCACACATCTTCACTACCTATAGAGTGGTGCAACAAACTTCCATGAAGATGCTACTTGATGATAGCGAACGATCCACAATTTGGCCCACTAAAGAACAAAATGGATCATTCCATTCCTCCTCTAGAAAGAAGAGACAAAGGAAACATTTAGCATATCGAAAGAAGATGGAAAGGTTCACATGCATAGTCCTAGGATGTTGATGCACATAAGAACCATGATTATGCATGGTTGATCCACAAAGCTGCAAATGGTAGCAAAAATTTACAAGTTTTTACCCAAAGAGGAAAATTTCCTCTTAAGTATAGCTTGTTTTCCTTATTCACTGCTTATTTTGAGGGGGAGGAGGGTTCCCATGAGGTTTTCCCCGCTTCCCTTAGTTTATTAAGTAGCTTTTAACTATCTTAGATTGTATGGGTGACTTTGGCCTAGTTTCCAGGGCCCAAGTTGTCCACGTTAGGGTTAAAGGGGGGTGTTAGGACTATATAATCCTCCCTTGTCCATATATAGTCTATTTGATCATTTTGTCTAGCATAGGGAGACATTATTATTGTACTAGAGTGTGGGGAACACATATAGAGGTTAAATGCCACTTACTTCATGTTCATGTATGAGTTTATGTGCCTCTAAGACCAATCCCTACATTCTAGGAGCCACTTTGAGTGCCACCAGCAGCCTCCATCAGTTGGTTGTGGTAGGTAGGCAGTTATGTTGAGTCAACCTTCAGTTACATTTAGTTAGATCACTCTCAGTTAGTCTAGCACCAATTTTGCATGGCTACATGGGGAAGTGGTGCCTTTTTCCACCTACCTCATCAGTTTAACTGGCTTAACAAGTTTAACTGATTGTAAGACTGATTTAAACATCAGGAGTTAGACTAGTTAAGAGAGAGTGTTGATGTAATTGTAACTTCGGAATGTATTCATCTGTATATCTTATGTATTTTACCCCGATGTTTATTTTGGGATTCGTCTGTAATGTATTTGAGTCATGTCATACCCCGATGTTTATTCCGGGAAGTTTCTATAATGTAAACAAGTCATGTCAAGTCATTGTGGGTAACCCTCCTATTTGTCAAGGGTTAAAGTCTTCGCAGTTGTGGGGCCCTAGGGTTGTTGGGCTGTCCTAGAGAAGTCAACCCTAGGTGATTCATTGTAAGTCGAGGCAATAGTCCCCACCATTGTGTTAAGGGTAACCCTCCTTGTTGGTAGGAGGAGGCAAAGTCCCCACAAGTTATGGGGCACTAGGGTTATTAGACACTCCTAGAGATGTCGGCACTAGTAAGTAATTATTAAGTGAGGCTGACATGTTGGAGTGGGTTTCAAGTGAACGAAAGAATATAAATAGAGAGTGGGCCTCTCTATTTATAACACACACAGTCACTCATTGGGGCGCATGAGTGAGAGAGGAGAAGCTATCTTAGTGTGAGAGAGAGAACAAGTTGTGGAGATCATCTTTTCTATTTTTCGGTTTTACTGCTGCCGTTGGTTCTCATTCTATCTCTGAGGAAGTTGCGGGGTTTTCTCTTTTATGGTTTCCCCGAGGAAAATTCTTTGTGTCTCTTGTCTCTTGTGTTTTATTGCTATGCATGTTATTCTCTCAGTTAAAGATCCTAAGATCATAATGTTGGCTTCGAATGATAAAAATCTAACATGGTATCAGAGCTAACCTAAGAAGAAGACATTGTCCAGCTACAGAAGCTAGGGCTTCTTACTTTTTGAGTCTCTATCCACAATCCATCAGCAAAATTATGCTAGGCTGACTCTCCATTGAAGGGCGCATCTTTTCGTCGAAGCGGAACTCGATTCCGGACATTTTCAGTTTTTGGTGTGGGAAATTAGGGCTTCTTACAAAAGAGGATTTTTTTGAGTGAGCCTGGCATAGGATTACACTCCTCATAAAAATCAAATTTTAGAGACCTGGTTATATTTTTGGTTGAGTGAAACTCTGGGAAAGTCAAACCTTAGTTTGACCCTGAGCTGGAAAAACCCTAAATACTAAAAGTGATAAGTTTTGGTACATTCACTATATACTGGGATTGGCGAAGGATCAAGAGCTAAAAATTTTAGAGAGCGGAGATTAAATCCTGATTTACATTGTGTCTAAAATTCAGCCTCAGATTCGCTATATTCTAGGAGATATGATCCCTCTAAGTTAGGGTTCCAGCCTCTTCCAGAATTGATCCCTAAACAGGACACCTGGGGAGAATTGCTATATCTTGGGCTACAAAGGTCCAAATGAAATTTTTGAAGATGTTCCAGAAAGGGTACAGACTTTAATTTCTATGCTCCAAGTTTCAGACCTAGAAGATGAAACAGTAACACGTGGAAGTCCGTACAACTTCGATGTGATGAATAGTCCTGTAACAGGTCACCTTGGGAAAATGGTCATAAGTCCCAATTTGTGAAACCAATTCTGATGAAAACTATGGTTTTGGAACATGGACATGTGAGGCTACCTTAGTGCAAAGTTTCAAACATATAGGAGCATTAATTTCGTAGATACCGTAGAAACAGTAACAGGAATTTCTACAAAAGAAATTGGAAAACTAGGGCTTCCTGTTCGAGGAGCTTCCCTGCACTGTTTTCAGAAAAGGAGTACATTGGACAGCTCAACTTGAAGAGATCTATCTTTATATCCAATTAGATCTAAAAGATTCCAATTTTTTAAAATTAGGGTTTCTCTAACAAACCCTAGATCAGCCAGCTCTGGAACCAAGACGAACACCTCAAGTCGGTAAGATCTAATCTTTTGCTATTTGAATTTGAGGTTCTCATTTCAAAGTGATCTATCACATCAGCTTGATGATAAGCTTGGTGAATTTAACAACTTCCAAGCATGGAAGTATTTGATCTCTTTGGAGAAAATGATTTGGACACCTACATGAGTAGAGAGGTTCCAGTTCCAGAGGGAGATGAGGCTAAAAGCCTTACAGCAGAAGAACTTGGTCAAGGATAAGAAGATCATTGTTGATTCAATCACGGATCACATTGTACCACAAGTGTCTTCCCTAAAGACACTGAAGATGTTTGATTCCTTGACCAAGCTATTTGAAGGGAAGAACATAAATCAGAATATTACTTTGAGAAACCAGTTGAAGAATGTGAAGATCCAGAATGCAGAGACCATACAGTCATACTTTACAAGGGTCTCTCAAATCAAAGAACAAATTGAAGCGGTAAAAGAAGAAGTGAAGAATGCAGAAGTGATGATAGCCACCTTGAATGGCCTCCCAGGATCATGGGATTCATTCATGCGAGGAATGTGTGCCAGAAGGAAGTGATTACTTTCAGCAGACTCTGAGAAGAACAAGAAGCTCGACTCATAATAAGAGAAGAGAATATGGGAGCAACTGAAGATCAAGCTCTCACCATCCAAAGAAGATCCCTCAAGCAATGAGGAATATGAAGATCTCAACTCTTGAAGAACCTCTTATCCACCTTAGCATTTGGATAAGAAACGATGCTATTACGAATAAATAATACGATGAAGCTGAAGGCTCAAGAAGGAGTCTACCCACGAAACAAATAAAGATAAGTATTCAATTGTCATTTCATGATATTGTTTTGATTATGCATTTTCAGTTTATGTATTATGCATGATAGAATGTTTGCATTAATGACAATATGCTACTAATATGCATGTAATGGGTAAGTAGCTCATGGTGCTATAAAACTCTCCATTGCTACTTATCTAGAATGAAACCTCTTTGCTGACATATTGGATTAGTGCACAATCTCAATGTTGTCTTGGTAGAGATGGAAGGCATCTAGAAAGGTTTTCATCAGATATGGATGAATGTTGTATTGGCTAAAGTAGTTGCATGATCATATATTTATGCATAAGAACTATCCAGTATGAATATTCCTTGTGAAATGTTTCTAACCATACAAATGCATTTGACTTGTAGGAAAGATCGCATACATGATCACCTACAAGAAAGGAAGAATGAGACTTGTTCCGAAGAACAAGTAACGATAGTTCAAGATGAAAAATAATATGACAAATGCAGTGACATCATTGATGCAAAACCTTCCAAGAAGAAAGGGAAGACCAGTTCAAGAAGAATGATGTCTAGAAAGCAGTATCGATACATGAAGGAAAGTCCATAGTTCCATCATGCAGTAGATGGAAACATTGTGGGATACAAGGCAAGATTCGTAGCACGAGGCTTCTCACAAAAAGAAGGCATAGACTATCAAGAGACATTTGCAGCCAGTGGGAGTTGAGACACATGATAGGCAGAATCATGTGTGCAAATGAAAGAAGGCCTTAAACGAGTTCAGAAGACACCCATGGGATAACACATACATGAGGAGCTTGATGAAAGACCTAAACCTTTGCTACAAGGTTGAAGATAAAAGTCTATAAAGGATGACAAGCTCACAGATGGGTGCGAGAAGAACTTTTGAAAAAGTTCAAGATAGAGGATATTGGTATCCAATGATCCTAGATGGATACATATAATATTAGCAGCAAAGGAAGCTACTTGTCACTCCGATACAGAATGTTTCAGTGCATAGAGTACGAAAGACAGAGGGAGAATGATGCTCTGCTTCAGAGGGAGTGACTGTAGAAGATCCTAAGGTTCGACATGATATGACAGGATGGATAGATTACTGATGACTCTAGGATTTATTGAGAATAAAGTGGATTCCAACCTTTGCTTCAAGGTTGAAATTGAAAGACCAGTGATGCTCCTGTTATGTGTCGATGCACTACGTTCTAGGCATGGAGGTGTGGACAAGGGAATTATGCAGTAGAGATCCTGAAGAGGTTCAGGATAATAGACTGGAAGACCATAGCCACACCTATGGCATCAAAGCTGAAGCTATTGAGTGTTGCTTCATCAGAGACGGTTGATTCCACGATGTATCGTCAGATGATTTGTTCCTTGATGTACCTGACAAATACAAGACCAGATATTTGCTTTGCTGTGAACACATTGAGACATGTTCACCTGATCGTTGCAAAGCATGCAGTGAGGTACCCGAAGGGTATAGCTGATTATGGGCTCAAGTATGAGGTGAATCAAAAGATTATGTGAATTCGTATTGGGAAAACAGTTCCATTGATAGGAAGAGCACTTCAAGGTGCTACTTCAGTATGGGATCAAGTGTGATCTCTTGGTTTGGCAGGATGGAGTCCTGCATGGCGCTGAGTACAGCTGAGGCAAAAGATGTTGATACTTGCTATTTGGGAGGTAGTATGTTTCTTTTGAAAAATACTATTTGATTTGGTTGATCTGACTTGCATTTTTTGTATGATGCAGAGAGGAGCAGTGATCCAAATAGAGATCTCTCGGAAAAGGGATTTCTAGCATAGCTGATGAGATAGGTTGTCGGAGCATAAATCCTGGCGAAGCTTGTAGGTTGCTCAAACATAAATGGTCTTGTATGTTTCCCTCGGATATAATTGGTCCTGGTGAGGCTCGCAGGTTATCCTTGGACGTAATCAGCCCTGATGTGATTCTATGCTAGAAATGGCCAAAGTGAAGTTTGAGTACTTCAGGGAGAAGCTTGGTGTTCTTTAGATCGAGGTTTCCTCCAAGGGGAAATGATGAGACCTAGAGCCATTATGACATGGTGAGAGGATTAGGTTCCTTCCATGGTCAGATATCAGGGCTGAGCCATTATGTCATGGTGCGAGGATTTGGTTCCTTCCATGTTAGATGTGAGTGCTGAGCCATTCTGATGTGACTATAGGATTGGTTCCTACATGATCAGATGTAAGGGCTGAATGCCATTCTTAGAATGGAGGCACCTGGTCAGTTACCAGGAATACTCAGTTTGTGACTGAGGGTCATTCTGACATAACTGTAGGATGTAGTCTTACATTATCAGATGTGAGCGCATGGCCATTCTGATGTGATTAAGGGATGTGTTCCCACTTGATCAGATATAAGGGTTGATGCCATTCTCGTGGAGAATGGAGGCACCTAGTCAATTACCAGGAATCCTTAGTCTGGGACTGAGATCCCTTTCGATGTTATGTGTTTACACATGGTCGAATGTAAGTGCAGAGCCTTTCTGACAAGATGAGGTCAGATATAATTGTTGAGCCATTATGGCGCGATGTGTTTACACATGGTCAGATGTGAGTGTTGTGCTTTTCTAACAAGATGGGGTCGGATGTAAGTGCAAAGCCTTTCTGACAAGATGGGGTCGGATGTAAGTGCAAATCCTTTCTGACAAGATGAGTTCGGATGTAAGTGTTGAGCCATTCTGACGCGATGTGTTTACACATGGTCAGATGTGAGTGTTGGGCCTTTCTGACAAGATGAGGTCAGATGTGAGTGTTGGGCATGCCTTTCTGACAAGATGAGGTCAGATGTAAGAGCTGGGCAAGCCATTCTGACTTAGGGTTAGATATAAGTGTTGATGAAGACCTACATGAAGGGTAGGCCTACAACCAGCATGAAAAAGGGTTGGCACTATAGAACTTCCTACGATGAGAAGAATGAAGAGATAGCACCATTTGATTGAGATAACAGAAGCAACAATGATGATAATGATCAAGTGATGATCCAGTAGTGACGATCTAGATCAAGTGATGATCCAGACTTGATGTTGGTCGCTATGGGCAGACCCAGGTTTACTGTAATGTACCAACAACACCCCTAGCTCACTGGCCCTTTCGGCGACAGACCGTGGAGCGGCCTGAAGTCTCACCCGAAGTGATTCTAATGGGTTGGCCAAAGACTCAAGTGTCTTCGACCAGGTTCTGTAGCATCCTGTGTGCGTCTCGCGGTTCTTCTTAACCCGCGAGGTCTCTCTCCACGATGTGTAGTTTCCTCTTACTCGCGATGACTCTAGCCCTTATCGCATCGTCGCGTCCTGGGAAACACGTAACTCTCTCCTATGCTCGATCCTCAACCTGCGGTATCGCGCACCACAGCTCCTCTGATGGTGCGATATCCTACCGCTGCGGCTCAGGGTACTTAGCGTTACTTGTGTTCGACTTACGGGACTCAACATACAAGGCTGCTTTACACTGCGACTCTTAACTGTTTTAAGTGAAGCACAGACAAACTCTTATACAGAATAATTAAAGACTTCAACCTGCATTTATCCTTCTATAGTACTGTGAACTGAATAACGCATACATACATTTAACTATAAGCAAAGTTCACGTAATGAGTGACAGATACAACAAGTAAATACAATCACATGAATCAATCACATAACACTCAGATTTTACATGGTTCACTTCCAGGGTAGAAGCTACGTCCACAGAACTGTGTTTATTATAACTTGAGAGAGTACACAGTTCTGCTGCAACCTGTGTGCAGCTTGAGATCTTCTGGGTAACTCCGCACTCACTGCCTGGAGCCCTTCTCTCCTAGATCTCTTCTCTATCTCTATATTGCCTTCTTACAATATTCTCTCTCTCTCTCTCTCTGTCAATCCCTGTGGATTGTTCATACAAGCTCTATGAGCCAGCTGCTGGTTACAGTAAGATACTACAGACTGAATACGGAACCAAAGCTCAAATCTATTACAATACAAGGTAACTGTGAGCTAACAGACTCAATGGCTAACTAGCTAACCTTTTACAATACAAAATACATCCCTTTATAGGCGGCCCGAAGGTCTCGCCATTACAACACTGTGGGTCTATCCCAACAGTAACCCAAAAACCCTAACTAGTGACAGTCGGCATATCTGTACTTGGGGTAGCCGCTTTCCGTCACACCACGGCTCTCTGCAATCTTCCATGCTTCCTGGCGCTGACCATGGGTACTTTGCACCGCTTCCCTTTCTATCCTTCGTCTTCAATACCTTGGCCTCGTTGCTCCTTTTCCTTTATGAGGGTAGCTGAGCCCTCCTGTCTTCCACCACTGCCTTGAATGTAGTGGGTGAGCTCTCTCTTCTCAGTCGCTCAGGTACTGTCGTCTTCTTTGACTTCTCTGTCCCGATAGTCATAGTTTTCGACTATGCTCTGCACTAGAAACATGCTACGGCGTCGTGACTTAACCTTATCTCTTCATCTTCGCCAAAACTGTCTATCCGCTAAAATGGCAGCTTCTCCTGTAGCTGCGGGGCCCTACTCCAATAGTCCCCTAACACTTACTTGTGGCTCGTCCTCGAGCCACTACTAGTGGGCTTCTCTTGCTGTAGCTTCTCCTTGGCTTCCTGCGAAGTCTTTGTAAGTTTCTGCCGAAGTCTTGTGACTCCGTTCTGCATAGCTTCGACACACTCTTGTGCCGCTTCAAAGTGTAGCTTGACTCATGCCGGAGTCTTCTGTTGTATCAATTTCACCTCTGCTTGTCATGAACTCTTTAACCTTCTCGTCAACCACCTCGACTAGCTCTGTGATTTGTTCCTAATATGGTTGAAGCAGATTATTGATTTGTATCTCCTTTGCTCTCAACCTCTGCGCTTCCTGCTGCTAGCGGTTCATCTCTGTCGTCTTTCTCATCTTCGGAAGAGCTGCTAAGCTCTTAATTTCTTCCTTCATTGTTGCTGTAGTATTCTCTATCTGCTGAATACTTTGCTAGATTTCTACTTTCTTGGGAGGCTCATCTAACTCCGACCATGTGTTCGTCGCATCAACTAGCACTAACAGTGCATCGTCTATGCGAGATTTCATCTGTGCGGAAGTGAGTCGAAAGGCCTCTACTCTCGCTTCCTTGTCTTCCTGGGGGGTGCCTGGTGGTCGAGCCTCGAGCTCGATAATCTGCGCTCTGTGGTCTTCCTCCATTTTGGCCATTGTTTCTTCCATCCTGGTCATTATTTCTTCCAGAGCCTTTGCTCTATCTGCAACTCTTCTTACCTTTTGCAGGAGAGGCATAGCAAACTCAATGTTACATTGGGGTAACTCCAATGTGATGCTCTGTAGGACTTGAGAGAGATCATGTTCTCTTTCTTCATATGTTCTTAACTCGTATGCCTTTTTCGGAAAGCTGGTGGCAAGTGCTGCATTCTTTTGTTTCAGCTGTGTGTTTTGTTTATAAGTCGCGAGCTCTCTCCCTGAGCTCTGCGCTTAGCTGTTGCTGGATCATCTATAACTGATCGATGTGAAACTCTGCGAGGTTAACCTCGACAGGTTGCCTAATCTGTATCTGTACGTCCATCATTGAAGTAGGGAATCGAATGCTCCCTGATGGTATCAAGACTATATTGATGCGATCCTTTGCCAAGATTTCCTCGCGGGAAAATGTCTGTGTTGAGCTTCCTGCTGCTGTCGCCTTTTCTGGCGAAACCTATATCCTGGCAGTCTTCTCAATAATTGGTTTTAACTCCAGAAGCTACTTCTCTACCACGCGGTGTATCTTTTCCTGTGATGTCTGCATCACCTCAAATGAGTCCTTCAACGTGTCATGCATTCTCGTTGCCATGAGTTCGTAGTCATCCTCTGTCAATGCAGTCTTCAAAGGTAGTTTTGTGGATTTCTGCTTTTTCTTCTTCTATGCCTCTGGTGTCCCTTCTTCTGCATCCTTTGTCATCTGTGCCTCTGGTGGCACTTGCGGTGGATCTTTTCTCTTTTCTCTTGATAGTGGCACTTCTGCTGTATCTTGCGTTTGGGACCCCACTTTGTCTTTGCCTTTGTCCAATGGATCTGTCTGTGCGGTACCTGATGGTAGTTGTGTGGTATCCTCTAATGCTTGTTTCCACTCGTCGTCAAAGTCTTTGATGACATCTGCGACATCCTGCGCTGTCATCCTGAACGAACCATTAGCCCAATTGTCCCTTTTAGACTTTTTTGGCCGCAGGTAGATTCTATGGCTGTCTGCCATAAAATCAAGCCGTTTATCATATATGTCCACAATCTCCGCGCTGATCCACGGCCTCTCTTGGACGATTCTCTTTAACAGTTTATAGTATTCATAGAATACTATCATATTGATCTTTTTCTTGGCTGGGCTGCTGCTCTCCCATAAGTTGGTATAGCGGGTGCCTCTGGGCTCACCACTTGCTATCTGTCAAAACTGGGTATGGGGCGGCTCCTTCCACCCGATGAATGCACATAGTATAAGCAACCACGAGAAATGGAAGGGGCGGTTTGCCTCATCCTGGGCTGTCAAACAATCTTGCTGAAAAATATTTAACAAAAATAAACACCAATTGAACTGTTCACCTTCTGCAACTTGTATGGCAAGGTGAATTACTGATCCTGTGACTTCCTTTGGGCGAACCTTGGTTGACAGTCTGCCTGCAAGTAGACTGGCTGTAAATCTGAGTGTATCATCCGCTATTACTACGAGGTCATAAGCCCGACCTCCTCTCTGTAGCTTATACTTGGCGACTAGGGTTGGTGGTAGCTTGGAATCCTTGGTCTTTCCTGTTATATGTATCTTAGGGTCCTTACCAGTCTTGGACAGCCCGGTGATGCGGTGTATCAGTTCGACGTTCAGGTCGACCTTGTTACCTAGCCAAAGGTAACCTCCATGTACATAAGAAAGTAGGATGCGCACCACAGCATCAACCTCTGCACCTCGTCCAAAATGGGGTATTCTCAACAAGTTGAGCAGACCTGACCGCTCAAGAACCTGGACATGTTCCATAGGAACATATTCATCGGCACCTGTCCTTGGGTTCTTCTGAATCGTAAGATACTAATCCGGCCGGAACTGAGGATATGTCTTACTGTCTCCAAGGTTATAATCTATAAATTTAACAACAGTGGCATATCCTAATAGATCTCCGTCTTCCTTTACTCGAGAATCAATCGGTGGTATGGGAACAGGAAACTTGCCACTCTTGGGAATGTTTACCTCTGGTGCACCTTCAACTCATGGTACAATGTAGTCTGGTGCACTATGAACTGCTTCCTCCAGCTCCGGACTGGATTCTTCTGTTATCTGAGATTGGCTCCGCATCCTTGGCAGTTGTCTGGTCTGTGATGAACTTGGTTTCATAATCTTGGGTGGTGTCGCCATAGCGGACACAAGGCCTCCACGCTTGAACCTTTCCAAAATGTCTTCTATAGGTTCCTCCTCGGACAGAACCCACTCGATGCAATACTTTGGATTGGCAATGGCTGCGAAAAAGGGAAATCACAGCACTCTATACCGAAATTAGCTCTGCACAGGGAAAACTTAACAAGTTACTCTATAGCTCTCGGCTCTTGCAAAAGTAACCGTCCTGAATGAATGATCTCTAATTTTATGTTGAAGGCTATAATCCCGGACGCAACGGTCATCCTTGGCTGAACCCGTCGGGGGTATTAATGCATGGACGAGACCATACCCGTCGTTTCGATCCTCATTAAATGCTGAAATCTGATCAAATTTCCCTCGAAGTGTGTGTGCAGGCGTCGGTCTCGTCGAAGATTTACTAAATATGGAAAATTTAATATGCTACTGCCAAATCTACGGTAAGGTATACCGGTCATTTCTTCATTAAGTGCCTATCAGAACGCGAATTGACTGGCCCTCTGTCTCGTTGCAAAACTGGGTACGTGGCACGGAGAAACATCGCGTTGCTGCGATGCCACACCGCATCACCTGTTCAAAACAAAATTTAAACGGTCATTCATTTTTATTTTTTTTTCCCAAGCTGCTTAATGTCTTGCGCAAAATGAACCGTCCTTATGCGATTCCTTATACTTGGAATACCTGCCGGTGTAGACTAATTCCCGGTGCGATGCCTCCTTTCATCTACACTGGACATCTGCACTCTCATAACTGTCTGAGTTAGGGCTGGGGTATGGAGTGGCTAGCACTGTAAAGCTTAAGCCTACTGCCATTAATGCAAGTGGGAAGAAGCTCCCCGTTCAGTTTGCTAAGCTGAACGGCTCCTCCATCTGTAACTTGCTGAATCTGGTATGGCCCCAACCAATGCATCTTGAATTTCCTTGGAAACTTCACAAACTTACTGTCATAGAGGAGGACTAGGTCTCCTATCTAAAATATCTTGTTCTTGACATGCCTGTCATGCCAAGCTTTCTCTCATGCCTTCTGCACTTTCTGATGGAATCCTGCGATGAACCTGTCTTCCTCTAAGGCGAGCAGCTGCGCTAGCCTTTCATTTGTGGTATCTGTATCTGTCATCCCGGTGATCTGAGCAATTCTTAGACTAGGCATAATATACTCCATAGGCATAACAGCCTCTTGTCCATACACCAAGCTGAAAGGTGTATGTCCTGTAAGTTTCTTACATGTCGTTCTATAAGCCCACAACACAGTATTAACCCTGAGGTCCCAATCATTTCTTTGGCTGTTGCAGATCTTAGTAAGAGTGTTTTCTAGAATCTTGTTAAAGGCCTCCACCGTACCATTAGCTTGTGGTTGGTAGGGAGTTCTCTTATGGTGTTGTATCTGGAATTCCTCTGTCAAGGCCTCAATAGTGTGGTTCAAGAAATGGGTGCCTTGATCGCTCATCAGAATTACTGGGCATCCAAATCTACTGATAATGTTCTCAAAGAGGAACTGTGCAGCTGTAGCAACGTCACAATTCCTTACTGCTTTAGCCTCCGCCCATCTGGTGAGGTATTCCATTCCTGTGATGATGTATCTCGCACCAGTTCATTTTCCTGGTGGGTTGATAGGACCCACAAAGTCTATAGCCCACTTGTCAAATGCGCGCAGCGTAATCTATGGTCGCAGCGGCATTTCATCTCTCCGCAATGGTTTTCCTACCCTCTGGCAGATATCGCAGCATCTGCAAAATTCCTTAGTATCCTTATGTAAAGTAGGCCACCATAATCCTACGGTCAGGATTTTCTGTGCAGTTGGCTTTCCTGTGAAATGACCTCCTGCGGTACCTGAATGTGCTTCTTTGATAATGGCCTCTTTCTCATGCGGCATCACACATCTGCGCAGGACTTCATCTGGACCTAGCTTGTATAACTGTCCTACGATCAAAGTGAAGTCTACTGCTTTAACAACCAACTGCCTCTTTTGATGCTTGGTAAACTCGACAGGTGCCCATCCTGTAGTAAGAAAGTGAATAATATCAGCATAGTACTCGTCTGCAATCTGAATAGAAAACAATTGCGCATCTAGCAAATTGTCCTCTAGATTACTTAGCTCTTCTCCTGAGTCTATCCATGACAGATTATCAAGTCCGGTGTTCAATCTTCCTGGTTTCACAATGATTTCAAAATCATACTCCTGAAAGAGGAGAACCATCTGCAGATTCTTCCCCCTAACACTGGCTTATTGACCAAGTACTTCAAAGCGGAATGGTCAGTAAACATCTTGAATGAGGCACCTAGTAGGTAGTGCCTGAATTTCTGTAGAGCATACACCATGGCCAATCCTTCTCTTTCTGTAGTGGTGTAGTTTTTTTTCTGCGGTGGATAGTTTTCTGCTTGAGTATGCGATAGGGTGATCGATACCTCCTTCTCCTGGCTGGGTTAAGACGATCCCCAGTGCGATGCCGAATGCATCCACATGTACATGAAATGGCTTGGTCCAGTCTGGGAATACTAGGATGGGTGCTGTAACCATCTTCTCTTTAAGTGTGTCTAGACTCTGCTAGCATTCCTCATTCCATAGGAATTTTACATCTTTCTTTAACAGTTTTTCCATCGGTGCCGTAATCTTTGCGTATCCCTTGATGAATTTTCTGTAGTACCCGGTATGACCAAGTACTGTCCTCAATTGTTTGACTAAGTTGGGTGCTGGAAGGTTTACAATGATGGCAATCTTCGTGGGATCTACCATCAAGCCTTGTCTACAAACAATATGACCCAACAAAATACCAAATGGTGCACAGAATATACATTTTTTCAGGTTTAGAGAAATCTAGTACTGCCTACATTTCTCTAACATCAGTCTTAAATCTCCTATGTGCTTGTCAATTAATCCAAATACAGTCCAATCATCAAAATAAACCTCTAGGAATTTATGGATGTACTCTTTAAATACAGCAACTACTACTCTAGAAAAGATAGCTGGTGCATTCTTAAGACCAAAGGGCATTACCGTATACTGGAATGAGCCCCATTCTGTCGCAAAAGTGGTCTTAGATCGATCTTCTGGATGGATTCTAATCTGGTGATAGCCTGAAAAGCCATCGGTGAAGGAGTAGACCTCCTGTCCTCCCACATTGTCTAGCACTTCATCAGTGAAAGGTGTCGGAAATGGATCATGAAGTGATGCATCGTTGAGTTTGCGCAAATCGACACAGATTCTAATTTCTCCTTTGGTTTTCTTCTCTTGCACGACCATGGGACTAACCCATTTGCTTTCTTCCACTGGCTCGATGATGCCCGCTGCTAGCATCTTATCGATCTCATCCTTAACTTTTTCTTTATAGCGCGGATTTAATCTATATGGACGCTACTTAACTGGTCTAACATCCTCTTTCAATGGTATCCTCATTACTCCCAGGTCTTCGACTATTCCCTTCATCTCCGTGAACTTGGTGGGAAATAGGTCCCGATAGTCATGTAGCAAGTCTGCAATCTGTCCGACTGTTTCATCGTTCCAATAGTCTCCAATAGAGGCAAACTTTGGTTCTGTGTCTGTGCCAATATTGATCTGTTTAATCTTGATCGGCTCTATGATTGCTGGAATCTGTAGCTTCGGCCCATCAACATCACGAGTCCCCTCTGACTCCAGAATGTTGATGTTGTGAGGATCCTCATCCTCCTCCTCTGGTTCTGATACAAAGTTATAACACTCTAGTGCATCTTTTAACTGGATGGCCCACTCAGGTTGAGCTGACACTGATAAGGTACAATCCTCAAAGATTTTAATCTTGCTAACGTCTAGGGCCTGATCAACACTTGGATACTCAGATTCAAAAGCGAAGGTGAGTAGAAAGCTGTCTATCATAAGTGGCCATGTAGTCGTTCCCTTGCGCAATTCGGTCTCTATGTACCAATTCCTTGGAACTGTGTCCAAAGTGTGAATGAATCGGTGAACCCAATCATCCTCGGGAATGTCCGACCAATTCCATTCACACGTCTGAATATGTGACCTAGGGTCACTTTCTCCTGTGTATCTCTACTGGACATACTCTCTGTCGGTAGAGAATCTGATCGCCATCAATCTCTTAAGATCATCACATGATGCGATATTCTCTTTAGGTGCATACCACCATCTTGCAGGTGTGGCTCGTACTGCAAGGTCCATAGCTGCAATCCTCTGCTCATGAGGAATTTGTTGTTCAAACTGCGTGAGAAAGTCCTGGATATCTGTTAGACCATGAAATGATGGAATCTCGTTGATCTTTGCGCCAATCCATCGTAGTGACTTAGTCATGTACGCACATCTGTGCGCTGAGACTTCGTAAAGTCTGTTCTACCAGTTCTCTAGACCAACATCTGAATCCGATGCGCATGAGTTGTCGCATCACCAACTAATGTTCCCTTCTGCGGTTGGATTGATGTAGTCGCTTTGGTTCGCAGTCATCTGATAGAGACTCTCCATGTTACGTGCCTCTTCCTCTGCTCGGATAGGTTCAATGTATCTAGGACCCTGAAGAGGATCTAACGGTGCGATGACCCGGATCTGTGCATCCTCAAAGATCATTTGTCTTCTCTTTAAGTCAATAACGGCCATGTTATTGATCGCCCAATCAATGCCTAGTAATGCTAGATATGGTCTACTATCACCAATAATTTCTATAACTTCAAATTCCGCAGAGCTGCGAACTCCGTCAATGTCAACTGGCACCTGCGGTAATCGACCCAGGGGTGATACCCGCTGCTGATTACCTAATCTCAGATGGATAGGCGATCTGACTAACTTAGGGCTACCCATCTGTTCCCATGTCTGCTTAGTCAGAACATTTACCTCTGATCCTAGATCTAGGATCACCTCATCCATTTCAAATTCTCCAACATGTGTTGTAAGTCACATCTCTCTTCCTGTTCTTGTATGTCCCATAATATTATGAACAGCACGCTGCGCATTGCTCACAGAAGAAGATGGCAGATACTGATCTATGATGAGCTGAAGCTCTCCGATAGCTTGCTCATTTCTCATGAGTTTTAAACAACTCTGTAGGAAGGATTGTACACTTCCTGCCAACTCATCCTCGTCGCAAGCGCTCGATGTGGTAGCTTGTGATATCTGTACAGGGCTAATGCCACAAGGTGCCTACTGCGGTACGCCCCTAGACAGCGGTACCTGCGATCCTAATTGCATAGGGTCATCAAAAAATATCTTAGCTTCCTGAAATGTCTGTTTATTCTTCTGTAGGTCAAGTGGTGTTGCTTTGTTAGGAGCTTTGCGCACCCACTCTTGACCTGTGTTCTTTTCAGTATCCTGCGATGTCCCATTGGTGGAAGCACTGCTGCGAGTCACAATGTTGACTCTTGGTTCTGGTTCGTCCTGATTAGCAGCAATAAGCTAGATGTTCTGGTGTATTGGTGGCTTAGGTTCTCTGATCTTAGCTATCAAGGTAGGACATTCTTCTATAGTGTGATCGTAAGATTTGCAATAGTTACATGTGGTAGTAGGGCTCTGACAGTCCTTAGCATAATGTCCTAGAACTCCACAGTTGTAACAAGTGATTGGTCTGCGACCATGGCCAAAGCCTCCTCCACGGCCTCGTCCTCTGAATCCTCCTCCACGGCCAACATGAGCCGGATCATGCTGTGCTCCTGCTGCTGGACCATGTGTTTCTGATTGGACTCTGTACAAGTCTTGCTTGCTCCCGACCATGAGATCATAGGCTCGGCAATCGTGTTCATCATGGCCTACGGACTTGCAGAAGACACAGTATAAGTTCTTAGGTGTCTGCACGTACTTCTGAAGTAGAGGGCATTGCTGAGGTAGGTGTCCTCTTGTTTTGCATATTTCACACCACGGCCCGTGGGTCTGTGGTAAGGGGTTAGGAGCCCTAGTTGCTAGATATTCTACAAAGACTGGACAGTTATCTTTAGTATGGCCTTGTGCTTTACACTTTATACACCATATGTCTTGCGCAACCTCTTTCCCTTTTCTAATCTCATGCTTTCGTAACGTGAGATTTGCTAACTGGTTTTGCAGGTTTGTCTTACCTGTACTGGTCTCAGCTAGAGGTGATGCCTCTAGTTTCATTGCCATCTCCAACGCTTCATCCTGCGTCTGGAGTTTCTGCTGCATTAATGGCAGTCTGATGTGAGGGAGCAGGGCTGTAATAAACCATTCCTTATGCTGCTACGGCACAAACTCAAAGCTGACTTGGTCTATAAGGGCTTTGAATTTCTAATCAAAGTCCCACACTGACTCTGTAGGTAACTGCTTGATGTCTTTGAGCTCTATAATGCACTGTGACTCAGACTTAGGTTTCTTAAATTCTTTAATCATGGCAGTCCTGACCTGGACAAGTGTTCTGGGTACCGCTGAGGTATACTTCATATACCATGTTAAGGCTCATTCCCTAAGTGTGGTGACCAGCTGTACAAGTTTAATATTATCATCATGGATTGCCTTAATGGTCCACACGGCTTCACATAGAAACCAATGTTGTTCTGGGTCCTCTGCCCCTGTACCCTTAAAGATAGGTAGCTTCATATCATCCCCCATTCTATTTCTACGTGGTGGATGTTGATTTGTTGTGTTACTACCACTCGAAGGTGTAGGTGGAGGTGATGTAGCGGTAGTATGTACTGTCTGGGAGCTACTAGATGGAGTTCCTACGGGATTGTTCTGAGTCCCAATCTGTTTCTGTGGGGCATAAGGGTGGTAAGGTATACCCTCTTCTGTTCTGTCTGTATGGCTATGACTTTGTTGTCTAGTATTATCTGAACTGTCTTCAAATATGGGAGATCCGAAGTCTACTTTATATTTCTTTCCACTAAGTGTACGTCCAATCTCATCGAAATCACTCTCAAACTCTTGTGACATTACAGTTTGTTAACTTATTGATCTGAAACCATATCCATTACTCCTTTTTCATGTAATAACATCTTAATGGACAAGTTTAAAGATTTTAGGTACTTACCGCGATATCCTTTGAAGAAGTACCACTCAGCCTCACTGAAGCTTTTTCTCTGTTCAACTGCAAACTCTGTGACGAAGCCTTCTAGCACACTCGCAAGCCAGAAGTCTACTGTCCTCGAAATGGGATTATCAAGGTTCTTCACGGTCTGAATCAGCTCTGGTGTCCAGACAATGTTTCTTTTCTTCTTGAATGTGTTCTTATCAGTCAACTTTGATAACGAGTCGTAAAGCTCGTTTCCATAGGTCGCAAAAAATATCGTATGTAGGTCTGTAAAGATATGTTTTTGTAACCAGTCCTCTGTACTCAGTCTAGGACGCTTGTTCTCGTGTGCAGCAAACTCTTTCTCCTTAGACCCAACCCACTGGTTGAGTTCGTCTTTAGTAGGATGCCAACAGAACATCAGTGCTCAGTTTGTTCAAAACCGGCAACGGAACCATTTGTTGGTCGCTATGGGCAGACCCGGGTTTACTGTAATGTACCAACAACACCCCTAGCTCACTGGCCCTTTCGGCGACAGACCATGGAGCGTCCTGAAGTCTCACCCGAAGTGATTCTAATGGGTTGGCCAAAGACTCAAGTGTCTTCGACCAGGTTCTGTAGCATCCTGTGTGCGTCTCGCGGTTCTTCTTAACCCGCAAGGTCTCTCTCCACGATGCGCAGTTTCCTCTTACTCGCGATGACTCTAGCCCTTATCGCATCGCCGCGTCTTGGGCAACACGTAACTCTCTCCTACGCTCAATCCTCAAGCTACGGTATCGTGCACCACAGCTCCTCTGATGGTGTGATATCGCCTCCCTGTGATATCCTACCGCTGCGGCTCAGGGTACTTAGCGTTACTTGTGTTCGACTTACGGGACTCAACATACAAGGCTGCTTTACACTGCGACTCTTAACTGTTTTAAGTGAAGCATAGACAAACTCTTATACAGAATACTTAAAGACTTCAACCTGCATTTATCCTTCTATAGTGCTGTGAACTGAATAATGCATACATACATTTAACTATAAGCAAAGTCCACGTAATGAGCGACAGATACAACAAGTAAATACAATCACATGAATCAATCACATAACACTCAGATTTTACGTGGTTCACTTCCAGGGTAGAAGCTACGTCCACAGAACTATGTTTATTATAACTTGAGAGAGTACACAGTTCTGCTGCAACCTATGTGCAGCTAGAGATATTCTGGGTAACTCCGCACTCACTACCTGGAGCCCTTCTCTCCTAGATCTCTTCTCTATCTCTATATTGCCTTCTTACAATATTCTCTCTCTCTCTCTCTCTGTCAATCCTTGCAGATTGTTCATACAAGCTCTATGAGCCAGTTGCTGGTTATAGTAAGATACTACAGACTGAATACGGAACCAGAGCTCAACTCTATTACAATACAAGGTAACTGTGAGCTAACAGACTCAATGGCTAACTAGCTAACCTTTTACAATACAAAATACATCCCTTTATAGGCGGCCCGAAGGTCTCGCCATTACAACACTATGGGCCTATCCCAACAATAACCCAAAAACCCTAACTAGTGACAGTCAACATATCTGTACTTGGGGTAGCCGCTTTCCGTCACACCACAGCTCTCTGCAATCTTCCATGCTTCCCAGCGCTGACTATGGGTACTGTGCACCGCTTCCCTTTCTGTCCTTCGTCTTCAATACCTTGGCCTCGTTGCTCCTTTTCCTTTATGAGGGTAGTTGAGCCCTCCTGTCTTCCGCCGCTGCCTTGAATGCAATGGGTGAGCTCTCTCTTCTCGGCCGCTGAGGTGCTGTCGTCTTCTTTGACTTCTCTATCCCCATAGTCATAGTTTCCGGCTCTGCTCTGTAGCTAGAAACTTGCTACGGCATCGTATCTTTACCTTATCTCTTCATCTTCGCCAAAACTATCTATCTGCTAAAATGGTAGCTTCTCCTGTAGCTGCGAGGCCCTACTCCAACACTTGATGATGATCCAGTAGTGACGATCCAGATCAAGCGATGATCCAGACTTGATGATGATCCAGATCGAGTGATGATGATCCAAATCGAGTGATGATCTATATCCAGATGAAGATGACTTGAACATGAAGATGACGAGAACTCAATGATGATCCAGATGATACAGAGAAGAAGACTTGTGTTGAGAGAATGCCTTCATAGTTAAGAGGGAGTGTTGATGTAATTGTAACTTCGGAATGTATTTATTCGTATATCTTATGTATTGTACCCGGATGTTTATTCCGGGATTTGTCTGTGATGTATTTGAGTCATGTCATACCCCGATGTTTATTCCGGGAAGTTTCTATAATGTAAACAAGTCATGTCAAGTCGTTGTGGGTAACCCTCCTATTTTTCAAGGGTTAAATTCCCCGCAGTTGTGGGGCCCTAGGGTTGTTAGACTATCCCAAAGAAGTTGACCCTAGGTGAGTCATTATAAGTCGGGGAAATAGTCCCCACCATTGTGTTAAGGGTAACCCTCCTTGTCGGTCGAAGGAGGAAAAGTCCCCACAAGTTGTGGGGCACTAGGGTTATTAGACACTCCTAGAGATGTCAAATCTAGTAAGTAATTATTAAGTGAGGCCGACATGTTAGAGTGGGTTTCAAGTGAATGAAAGAATATAAATAGAGAGTGAGCCTCTCTATTTATAACACACACACTCGCTCATTGGGGTGCATGAGTGAGAGAGGAGAAGCTCTCTAGGTGTGAGAGAGAGAACAAGTTGTGGATATCGTCTTTTATGTTTTTGGGTTTTACTGCTGTCATTGGTGCTCATTCTATCTCCGAGGAAGTTGCAAGGTTTTCTCCTTTATGGTTTCCCCGAGGAAAATTATTTGTGTCTCTTATCTCTTGTGTTTTATTGTTGTGCATGTTATTCTCTCAGTTAAAGATCCTAAGATCATAATGCTAGCTTCGAATGATAAAAATCTAACAAAGAATACCTTACAGTGAAAGAATTAGGAAGAATGATGAATTACAATGTTAAATTTGGTAAAAATGTATTGTGAAATTAAACATGGAAGAAAAAACAAATTGGCAACAATAATTGGTAACAATTATCATTAATTTGTGTATAAACATAATATGATGCAATAAAGGAAATTCAAATTACCCAGGAGTGATTCAAATCCCTGACTGAGACATGACTCTCATAGGAAAAATCAACACTTTAGACATCACCAGTGCAACTCCGGACAACTTAATTAGTAAATAATCAGTTAATTTATCCTTGGTAGGTGTGTAATGGTGCCTTTATCCTAAAATCATGCAAATGAGGTGCATTAGCTAACTGAAAGTGAACTAAAGGTGGCCATCAGAGACTAACTCCACTCGAGTGAGGGTTAACTAAAGGTGGGACTACTAGAACTCTGAGTGGGATCCTAAAATCTAGGGATTGGTATCTGGAGCTCCTAAAATCATGCATGAAGGTGCATCAAGTGACCAGTGAACCCCAGATAACATCATCATAGCACTAGGGGGTCTACAACATTATCTTAAACTAGGAAACTGCTAAAAAGCCTAAGGTGGACAAGGGAGTAATATTAATTAATACTAACAAAACATACCAGTTGAAGTGAAGGACCAACTATAAATCCTACATGAGGCATAAAAGGCGGCCAAGGAGGATACTCAGCGAGAGGAAGACCTGCGTCATGACAGCTTGTAGAGGAGATTAATTACGTAGAATGCACGAAGAAGAAGACCATAGAAGAAGACTACACAAGAAAGAGCTACTGCTTTTATGCAGCCAAGTCCACGGAATAGCATAAAAAGATCAAAAATAGACAAGAAGAGAGTAATCCACATATTAATAATGAGTAATAGAGATAAATAGCAATCCTCTTTGAGGGAGAAACCTCCTTACACAATGTACTGCATACACAAGACAAGATGTTATACAATGCTTACTCAAATGAAAATATATCCTTCCTATATATAGGAGACAAAGGTGTACAATAACAACTAATAGACCCAAGCCTACATCAATAATATGTAATACACCACCATATAGGGGGTAAAGTGCCACACTATAGAGGGATCTGTGTCCAACATTTAGGGCTTAACATGCCCCTCCCTTTCATACAAGTGTTTCCCTCAACACTTAGGTAGTTGTGTATGCGTATGTATGAAGGCATCATCTTCCCATGTCAAATTTGCAGTTGGTAAGTTCTTCCACTTGATGAGATACTCAATAATAGCTTGATTTTTGTGGCTGTTTGGTCCTTGTTTCAATGATTTGTTCAAGTTCCCATATGATTTTTCCTTCTTCAAAACTCCTTTGACTATGATGTTGAACTACTTGTTATTTCATCCTGTTTTTGGACATCTTTCGTATTTGGAGACTGCTTATCGGTGGTCTATGTTATCTACCACTACTTGAACTAAAGATTTTCCATCTTCAAACCTTGATTAGAAGATTGTTTTATGGATAACTTAGACTGAGATAAACTTAAAATTTCAGCTCCTCTATGTCTGCAACTTCAATTTGTGGTGACCTAATGTGTCCTCTTTTTGATGTTGTGTGTCTGACCTAATTTGGATGCTCTAGTAAAACTATATTGCAATTCTTCCAACACTTCTTCTTTCTTTCCTATAAAGAAGAGCGAACTTGTATGGTATTCCAAGTGTCTAATATTTTGAATTTAACTCTGAAACATATACCACAGATACTATGGTCAATGTTCTTTTTTATGCAATAGCCCTCACTCAATTTGATATTGGATCATCCAAATATAACAATTTTCACTACAACACCTTTTTTCGAACCCTAATTGGAATATTGTTCTAGGGTCGACTTGAAATTGAGTTAAAATTGGAATTTCAGCTCCTTGGGTCTAAAAATTCAGCCTGTTGTATCCTAGTGTGTCCACTTTTTGATGCCATGGGTTTCACCTAATTTGGATATGCCAATAAAAATTTATTGCAAATATCCCAAAACTTCTTATTTTTTCCCTATCCTTAAGACAAAACTTGTATTGTATGCCACATGTCCAATATTTTGTTTATGTAGCTGGAAATATTACCACAGATACCCTGGTTTGTCTTTTTTTATGCAATAGGTCTCACTCAATTTGGATCTCGGATGCCTCAGATATGACCCTTTTTCCCTATAACACATGTTTCAAACCCTAATTGGAATATTGTTCTAGGGTTGACTTGTAACTGCGATAAAATTTTAATTTCAACTTTTACGAGTCTGAAAATTCATATTGTGGTGTCCTAATGTGTCCTATCTCTAATGCCACAATTCTGACCTAATTTGGATCTTCCAAAAAAATTTATTGCAAATATCCCAAAGCTTCTTATTTTTGGCCTATCCAAACGAGCGAACTTGTACGGTATGCCATGTGTCCAATATTTTGTTTCTGCAATCAAATATCCTTCCATAGATGCTTTGGTCCATCTTATTTTAGATGCAACTAGTCTCACTCAATTTGGGTCTCAGATTCCTTAGATATGACATTTTCCCCCATAACATGTGTTTTAGACTAGGTTTTGGACTGGTAAAACACCCTAGATTCCTGTGCAATTATCTACGAAATCGTAATGGATTAGGACTGAATTTCAAATTGGACATAGTTCGTCCTATTTTAGAAGTGGGTTTTTAACCTCAATATCTAAATCCTTGTGTAAAAATAGTTGTATTGAATATTCCAAGATGACTCGTTTTGTAGAAGCCAGTCCCGAGGAAAGAGATCTGATACCAAATGTTATGCAACCAAGTCCCATAAATAGCATAAAAAGAGCAGAAATAGACAAAAAGAGAGTAATCTATGTCTTACTAATGAAGAATAGAGATAAATAGCAATCCTCTCTGAGAGAGGGAACTCCTTACACAATGCACTAAGTACTCAATACAAGATATTATACAATGCTTACTCAAATGAAAATATATCCTTCCTATATATAGGAGACAAAGGTGTACAATAACAACTAATAAACTTGATTCTACATCAATAATATGTAATACACCACTATATAGGGGGTAAAGTGCCACACTATAGGGGGAACTGTGCCCAACATTTAGGGCTTAACAATAGCGCAATATGTGTGATGAAAAACATAGGTGAACCACATAGTGTGAGTCCACATATCACAAAGAAGAAGAACACAGAAAGTCTTACAAGAATCACTAGGAATACCTAGTAAGTACCTTTTTACAAATTTGTTTGAATCTACTGCATGATCTTGATGTTATCAATAAAGTAACAAATATGTTTTCAAAGATACCAATGTCCAATGAATCCAAATAACCTATTTCTACACCACTTCTTGAAAGGAATGCATGCAAAGTGGGTAAGAAAAGAAGAACTGGAAAGGGGTTCATGTTGTCCCTTTAGCTTGGGGGATTTGAGGTGAAAGATGTAATGCTTGATCTCGGGTAGATGTAAACTTTCTTAATAAGAAAACTTGGGATTTTATGGGAAAGACAAAGCTAATACGGTCTCTGATACAACTTAGATTATCTAATTAGTACAACGTATACCCCATCAGGAGATTGACCAATGTGGAAATGAATATTGATGGAGTGAAGACAGTGGAGGAATTTGAATTTATTAAGATCATGGAGGATATTAATCCCTACTCAACTCTATTAGGTATTAACCAGACATTTGATAACAATGTTATCCTTAACTTGAAGCAGAGACGCATGTCCTTCAAGTCGGAAGAATTGTGTGTGGTGGCCCACTTGGATGCCACATAAGATGAAATATATACAAAGTCAATTGAGGTTGATATCAATAGCATTGAAATAGAGAATATATACAATGTTACTACCATGAAGGAAGATTATGTGAACCCCACTATTGATGGGGATCTTAGATGGTGTAGTGTGTGTTCCTTTGACACAGATTCACAAGATGTCTTTGATCATTGGCAAAACCAACTTTATGAAGTGTCCACAAGGATATGCATATGCATTACAATGTTTGTGCATTGGATTAGATCAAAGTTACATGATCCACCATTGTTTCGTGGAATTGATAAAGTGGATGCATTCCTTAAAGAAATGTTGAGTCCCAGAGGAAAAGAGAGTCAAAACAAAGGATGATGTAACCCAAGGGACGCCAACGCATTGGTGGAGGACACAAAAAGAGGAGTTTAACAACTATGGAGCTGTTGAGACATGTATTAAGGTGAGGTTCCATTCTACTACAGACTTGGAGCTTCTCAATGGATTCAAAGTAACTAAGGATCCCAAAGAACACATTCAGTTCTATCAATAGCGTCGATGGGAGAAGAAGAGTGTTCTGCACAGCCAGTGGGTGCACCAATTCTACCACACATTGGATGTCATACCGTGCAACTGGTATGCTCAAAAATAAAGAAGGAGGAAGACTATAACATGGGATAAGGTGTCTACTAAATTTACTGCCACATTACGGTTTGGTACTTTTGATTCTAACCTGGAAAAAATTTTCCATTGAATGAAGCACTTCATCTTTGGAGAAAGACCACGACATGATGTGACACAAAAGATAGTTTGTGCTTACCATTAGAACTTGAAATGACTAAACAAACTTATATATTGTTAGCAAGTTGATAGTAAAGAAACAAATCAAGAAGAGGATCCATGGAGCATGCATATCAAGGAGACCGCAGGATGAGTCTCCCACCAGCACCGCACCATAATTTAGAGAGACCCTCAAGACAAAGAAATATAACATTGGCATTAAGTAGAAACCCATGGTGTCCAACATAGGTAACTACTGGGATCAAGAGACAGTTACCCACATAGTCGACCTACTGAAGGAGTATGAACATCTATTTTCCGTGCATCTTTTCGAAGATGAAAGGGATTATAGGAGCTCTCAAAGAGATGAAGGTTCAACTAAAGGAGGAGTTAAATCTAGTAAAGAAAATACCCTACAGACTGACCCCCCAATATAAATAAAAAGTGAAGAAGAAACTGGACCGCATGTTAGATGTAGGGATTATTCTTCCAATTGAGAAATCAAAATGGAACAACCCGATAGTTGTCCAAGACAATAAGACAAGAGAAATTAGGATCTGTTTAAATCTATGAAATCTGAATGCAACATGTATCTATGACCCACTCCATATACCATTCACATAAGAGGTGTCAGAGAATGGAGGAGCACATGAAGCTATTCATTCCCTGATGGATTCTCTGGATACCATTAGGTCCATATCGTAGAGGAGGGTCACCCAGATATCATTTTGTGATGGAGTGGGGCTCCTTTTCCTATAATGTGATGTCGTCTGCATTAAAGAATGTGTGAGCCATATTTTCTAGGATAGTGGTGGTTGCATTAAAGGAATTCATGCATAAGTTTTTAGAAGCATATCTAGATGACTAAATAGTGTTCAGTCTGTTGAAAGATCATTTGTAATTGTTAAGACTCATGTTAGATTGTTGCAAGCAAATGCAGATATCTCTAATGAAGAATTGCAATTTTTGCACCCCATTTGGAATTCTCTTGGGGCATGTTGTGTGCAAGTAAGTTCTACTAGTCAATCTGACAAAGATTGTAGGAATAGTCAATATGTCGGCCCCAACACGTGTCAAAGGCTTCCATGCAACCTTACAACAAACTATCTATTATAGAAAATTCTTCAGGAATTGTGCCAATATTACAACACCACTGAAGGAGCTGCTAAAAAAAGAATTCAAGTTATGTTTGGATGCGGGAATGTCAGCAAGCACTGGACATCCCAAAGGAGAAATTGGTTATCGCGCCAATCCTATTTTTTCTGGATTGGACGTGCATGTGGATGTGTCATCTGTCACACTAGGAGTAGTGCTAACCCAAGAAGGGGAAGGATACATTGATCACCCCAGTTCCTTCACCATCTAAAAGTTATCCATAGCTTAAAAGAATTACATGACCATTAAACATGAAGGCTTGGAAATGGTGTATTCATTGCATAAATGTTGACACTACTTGTCGAGGAGTGCATTCAAGTTCTTTATAGATCATTCTGCTTTGAGATGCCTAATCAACAAGTGAGTGTTGGGGGGCACATATGTTGATGGTTTCTCCTATTTTAAGAACTTGAATTTGAGGTCATTGTCAAGCCAAGGAAGCACAACGTTGGTCCAGATAATATGTCCTGGATAGAATACGGCGAGGAAGGAGGAAGTTTGGATGACGATCTCCAGGATGTGAAAGTGTTCTACATTGAGGTATTACCATACCAATTCAATGAGATTACAACATTTATGGCCTCTTGTTGCACATCGGTAGAGTATATAGTCGCCCAACACAGATAACTAGTGACATGCAGTGTCAACTTCCATTTGTTTATATGACGACTCTACAATTTGGGAGTTGATGGTATACTGTGTAGCTGAGTTCTGGAACAAGAACAATTGCTTCTCTTAAGAGAAGCACGTGAAGGAATTATTGGAGGACATTATGAAAGGAAGGCTACTATGCGCAAGGTGCTACTTGCAAGGTTGTGATGGCCTTTGTTGTTTCAAGAAGCTAAGATGTATTAAAAACAATGTGATGTTTGCAAGTAGGTTGGAAAGTCGTCGTGCAAGGATGAGATGCCTCTCTTCCCTGTTATTGTTCTAGAGCCATTTAAAAAATGGGAAATTGATTTTGTGGGTCCCATTAAACTATAACATGCAGAACTGCCGCTCGATATATCATCATTGTGACAGAGTACCTGAAAAGATGGTCATAGGTTGTGCTAGTGAAGGATTGTACCTTAGAGACCGTCATGCAATTCATATTCAAGCATATCATAACCATGTTTGGATGATCTAAGGTGTTGATGAGTGATCAAGGAACCCATTTCCTAAATTGCACCATCTGCACAATAACAAAACATTTCACGATACGCCACCAAAAGAGTACCCCATACCATCCCTAGGTCGATGGTATGGTGGAACCACTTAACCAGATTTTGGTACAAGCGCTTACAAAGGTCTACAATGTACAATGCAATGACTGGGATCAGTGAATTCCAATAGTAATATGGCTATACAAGACAACATGTAAGAGGCTTATAAATCATACCCAATTCAGGATGGTTTATGGAAAAGAAGTAGTAATGCCACTGGAGTTTGTTGTCCCCAGAATACGCATAGCTTTACCTAGAAAAATGAGATATGGTGAATCATTTTCTTGTATATTAGAGGATCTGATGGAGTTTTAAGAAGAATGATTCATTTTAGGGTTTAGCCAAGTGGTTGAGAAGCAAATACAAAAAGCATAACATGACAAGAAAATCAAGAGAAAGACCCTAGATCTTGGTTTAGGGTTTGGTGTTAATGTATGCGAATAACTTTTTGAAGAACCCAAGAAAGCTTAGGATGAGGTGGTTGAGTCCATTTCAGATCATGTTCATCATGGAAGGCAGTGAAGCATAGCTTACCACCTTAGCAGGGTAGCCAATGAAGGGACTTGTCAATGGAAGTCACCTTAATCCCTACCATGGCTCATAGGGGCAAGAACAACTATCCGCCATTGGCAATAATTTAAAAAAAAAACTCAGTTTCATTATAGTTATCATAGGATCAAATGAAAATCTCAACTATCTATATAAATGTCAAGATTATCCAGGCGTCAGTGTTAATGCTGAGAATAAAGTAGCATATAGTTAACCAATCAAGTCATAAGGAAAAGTTACCTAGGTCATCATGACACCACAACCCAAGTAATTAATGCGCCACTCATCCATTCAAGAGTCATCAAGTCACCAGTCACAGTCATCAACCCACCGATCATCGAGTCATCACTCATCCATACATTAATCATCATTACGCTAGTTATGTCACCCTTGTCATTTAGATTTTGTGTCAATTGCAACAGTCTTTGCCAGGTTTAGAAATACTAGTGAAGGATAATGGTCATAAATATAAAGTACTAGATTAAACAATGCTAAAAAAGGTAACAACAGGAAGGATAAGATAGATTTGTTGCCATCCCCAATCATAGAGGTCGCATGAGTTAAGTTAGCGGTGCAAAGAAAGAGAGGCGTCCCACATAAGTGAAGGTGTTGATGCACAAAAGTAAAGAGATACTATGCATAGTTAGATGTCCTATTTAGCATTCAAGGTGGGAAGCGTGCAAAAACAGAGGGAGTTTACACACGGTTGGCCATCTCGTCCAATAATTAAAGCAAGAGGCATGGGGGGAAAGGGGGAATGTAACGTCCCCGACCCTCCGACCGACGAAGAGGACGCTACCATACATCAAATCATCTGGGCATCTAGCCCCATGAACATGAACATACATACATATAATGCTGAAGCATGTAACTTAAAATCATAAAACATACTACGATGCATTAATCATTCATATACATAGCGGAAGCAAACAACATGCATTCATATACAATTCAACATTCAACGTGTAGATCATCATTCAATAATGGTAAATATGATTGCAGACACAAGTTAGGCAAGAATACTTATCTTATAGAGAACTTGTCTCGCAACCAGCTACGTCGCTGCAACGTTCCACCCAACCATAGGCCCGCGTGCTCTTTAATCTCTCAGCAACGCTGCCACCTCCGAGTCGGGCATGATTCCCCCAGGAATAAGGAACTGGCAGGCTTACACATAGCCAAGGATAACAATCCCCACAAGGGTACACAATTCAACCAAGCCAACATAGTTGGGTTTATCAGGCGAACAACGGATCAGCCAAGCCAACCAAGTTGGGTTTATCAGGCCATCCAAGAGCTAGGAAAGGCTAAATGCTAAGCTGGTGAGCCCATTGAAGAGACACAGACACCGACACCATAACCAACTTGGCTTCTAGAACACCCACACACACACAACATAAGGAAATCAGTCCTTTCTCTGCAACGCAGTCCCTCAGACCTTGATCTCCCTTCTAGTGCTATTCAGGGGTTGTGGAGAATAAAGCTAGCCCACTAGCTCTGTCTGTGTGGTTCCTAACCCACCAGGTTTATCAAGCACATCAGGCCCTCATCCACCACTCCAATGCAGTCCGAGGACAAAACCACTGCGTGCATGCAGCAAACCAGCTTTTAAAGCTTTAACAGGGGAAAAGCGACTCCCTGGATCGTTCTTGGCCCTATCGTGGCCAAAACTATCCCACAACAGCCTACAGTAGCCAAATCACAAGGGAAAAACACAGCCAACAAATGTGGAAAACAATAGGAGAAAACCACAGCAACAACTCACGATGAAGCAACAGAACGTTGCACAGTCCAGACACAGCAGCAACGTTGGAAAACAATGGTGGAGTAAAAATGCAGACTTTATGAATGAGTAGGAGGAAGAATAGATCCGCAGACTAACAACTCCGTGAGAAAAGGAAGAACCAACCCCCAATCAATGAATTGCGGCCCCTTTTATCTCAGCCCCCGTGAGGGAAAATGAAAAGCTCCCGATCGGGATAGTGGACAGACCATCCGCAACCCAAAAGGCACGTCATGGAGAGAGTGCAAGCGTGAGCGTAGTGGTCTTCCTGCCAGCAAATAGATGCCCCAACTAACAACAGAACAATTAAGGTGGTGGTTGGATGAGGCAAGGGAAGGTGAGCAAATCAAACAGGGTGGTGATACATGGCTTTTCCCCCATGGGTTCAAGGTTTAACATCCCCACCCTTAACCTTATGAAATCATGCCCCTTCTCAATATGGTTGCAGTGAACATAGCCGGTTGGGTTCATTTAATTAAAATGCACATTTATCTAATGCCACAATTTAATACGTGTCGTATGTCCCGATATACCATTCGTGACAATTCCAATCCGAAACATAACATAACCAAATCGATGGTGGGGCCTTGGCCTTTAGCTTTGCACCATGATCATTTACAATGTATATATATATATATATATATATATATATATATATATATATATATATATATATATATATATGTATACATATATATGTATATGTATATATATATGTATACATATATATGTATATGTATATATATATGTATACATATATATGTACATATACATATATATATACATATACATATATATATATACATATGTATATATATACATACATATATACATATACATATATACACATATACATATACACACACACACACACACACACACACATATATATATATATACATATACATATGTATATGTATATGTATATGTATATGTATATGTATATATATATATATGTGTGTGTGTGTGTGTGTGTGTGTG
>LPNX010878173.1:0-15787 GCA_001517045.1 Pseudotsuga menziesii | reverse complement strand
AGCCCATAGATCAAGGGTCAAAGTGCCACACACATGCCCAGACCTAGTCTAGGGCTTACAGTGTCTTCATTCTCCCAGAGAATGGCTACTCAGAACTAAGCAGAGTCTACCAATCCCAGACTAGTCTACATCGTGGTCCCGGACCAAATGTCTACTCAACACAAGGTTGAACCTACCCAGGGTATATGGGTTTATATCATGGTCTTAGACCAGATATCTACCATTCAACAGAATGGTCACTCAACACTGGGTTGAGTCTCCACCGTGGTCTCGGACCAGGTGGTCCCATTCTCCGAAGAGAAGGGCTCTCGATGCTACTCAGAAAATCAACACTGCCTCTTAGTGAGAGAGGCATTCTCTGTCATACCAAGCTTGTCACCAAAGTACACGAACTTTGATGCTGTTAGAGGCCTGGTCAAGATATCTGCAATCTCTTCATCTGTACGAATGTACCGCAACTTTAGAGCACCTCTCTACACTCGGTCTCTGATGAAATGATACTTCATTTCAATGTGTTTCGATCTATCATGAAACACCGGATTCTCTGAAAGATTTATGCAACTCTGATTATCGCAATGGATTATCGTTGAGTCAAGCTTTCCCTCGAACAGATCAGATAACAACTTTCTGAGCCAAACTGCTTCCTTGCAGGCATGGCTTGCACCAATATACTTTGCCTCAGTTGTACTTTGAGCTATGTAACCCTGCTTTCTGCTGGACCAAGAGATCATTGCTGATCCCATACTGAAGCAATAACCAGAGGTAATTTTTCGGTCGACTGCACTGCCAGCCCAATCTAAATATGAATATCCAGATAACAATACTCCACTGCTGGAAGTATACCTGAGCCCATAAGTGATAGTCCCTCGCACATATCTGAGTACATGTTTGGCGGCTACCAAGTGTATGTGCTTCAGATCTGACATGAACTGACTCAGTGCATTCACTGTGTAGCAGATGTCTGGTTTTGTATGCACGAGATACATCAAGGAACCAATGAGCTTTCTATATAGAGTAGAGTCCACATTCTGTGAACTAAAGGCCGAGTCCTGCAACTTTGTTAAGTTGGTAGTCATTGGTACACTCATGGACTTGCAGTCTTGCATCCCAAATCTCTGCAAGATATCCATTGCATACTTTCCATGTGTCAGGAAGATGTCACTTGGCTTTTGCCAGACTTCTAAGCCAAGGAAGTAATGCATCATTCTAAGATCTTTCATCTCGAATTCAGAGGTAAGCTCCCTCTTACATTGGTCTATCAACTGTTCATCACCTGTAAGAAACAAGTCATCTACATATAGAACAAGTATCAAGACATGATTATGAACAACTTTAAAATACAAGTTAGAATCCACTGTACTTTTGGAGAACCCCAAGTTATGGAGAAATCCATCCATCTTGGCATACCAGACTCTCGGAGCCTGTTTTAGTCCATACAAGGATTTCTTCAGTTTACATACATGGGTCTTCTTCCCATGAGTAACAAAGCCTTCAGGTTGTTCAATATAAACCTCTTCCTCAATCTTACCATTGAGAAAGGCTGTCTTTACATCCATCTGATGTAACTTCCATCCGAATACTGCAGCAAGTGAGATGATGGTTCTGATTGTAGTGTACCTGGCAACAGGTGCAAATGTCTCGTCATAATCAATGACTTCTTTGTGAGTGAAGCCATGAGCTACGAATCTGGCTTTATACTTCTCCACACTGCCATCTGCAGCATGCTTGATCTTATAAGGCCATTTGGAAGTCACTACTGACTTTCCTGTAGGTCTGGGAACAACTTTCAAACATCATTCTTCATGATTGACTTATACTCTTCAATCATGGCATCAACCCATACCTGTTTACTTGTTGCTTCTTCGTACGATGAAGGTTATGAACTGATAAGCTGACTCATAAGACTAGAGTACTTTTGTGGTCTTATGCTTTCTCTGAAATTCCCTGGAGGAGCTTTATGCTTCTCGGCTTCTTGTACCGTTTCTCGGTACCAAGCAGGTCTCCTTTTGGAAGGAGGAACTTCAAGTAGTTCTTCTAGTGGACTTTCAATGTTCTCGGAATATCTGGAGTTTGATCATCAAACTCTTCCTCCCTCGGAATTTCTGAATCTGGAAACTCAAGTGGAGGAACTGCATCTTCCGGTGAAAGCTCTAGTGTTTTATGAAACACCACTTCCTCATGGAAGATCACATCTCTGCTAACCTCAACGTACCTCTGTCTAGGTATATATACTCGACAAGCCTTCGAGCAATCACTGTACCCAACAAATAAGCCTTTTTTACCGTAAGGCTCTAGCTTGGCCCTCTTTTCTTTTGGCACATGAACATACACAGAAGTGCCAAATATCCTCATGTGATCAACTGCAGGTTTCTTCTTGGTGAAGATTTCTTCTGGAGTCTTCTCACCCAAGATAGCATGAGGGCTTCTATTCTGGATGTACACTGTAGTTTCGGTAGCTTCAGCCCATAAATACAAAGGAAGATCTAGATTAGTGATCATGGCTTTAGCAGCCTCACAGATCGTTCTATTCTTCCTTTCTGCAACCCCATTCTGCTGGGGGTTGTAAGGCACTGCCAGCTCTTTCTTGATTCCTGCTTCTCGACAAAAATCATGAAACTCATTAGATTCATACTCACCTCCGTTATCTAATCTAAAGATACGGATGTGCCTGCCAGTTTGATTTTCAATCAGTGTCTTGAACTCTTTGAACTTGTCAAAGGTTTCACTCTTGGCCTTGAGGAAGTAAATCCAAGACTTCCGAGAGTAGTCATCAATAAACAAGACATAATATAAACACCCACTCAAGGAGGGTGAAGACATGGGCCCACAAATGTCAGAATGAATCAAATCCAAAATGCCTTTAGATTTACTCTTGCTTCTGGGAAAGGATTTCTTAGTGTTCTTACCTAGAGCACATCCTTTGCAAATTCCTTCATGCTTTGGAGAAACTTCTGGAATACCTATGACCATCTTCTGCAATCCTGGGAGAGCCATGTAGTGAAGGTGTCCAAACCTTCTATGCCAAAGTTCACAAGGATCAACTGTGTGATGTACCAAAGCATGAGTGGAAACTTTGGAGGCTTTATAGATGTCTCCCTCTCGAACCCCAATTTAAACTGCTGAGTCTAGATCTGTGTCTTTTTCCCATAAAAAGACCTTTTTGTCCATAAAGAGGACTCTGTGTCCATTGTCTTCTAAACCAGCAACAGATAAAAGATTCTTCTTTAACCCAGGAACATAAAAAATATCATCAATATGAAGAACCATACCTGAGTCAAGTTGAAGTGAATTTGAGCCAAGTCCTTCAATCTTGTAAGTAGAGTCATCTCCAAGTTCTACCTGAGTGGTGAAATTCTTCTTTCTGTAACTGGTAAGGGTACCATGGTTACCTGTCATGTGCCTGGAGGCACCACTGTCCACCAACCAAGAAGTAGAGCAAGCTGAGAAAGAACCAGTTAGAGCAGAAATCAAATAGTACTCTCTTCTAGGCTCATCCGTTTTATTAGCCTTGGTTTTCTTCTTCTTCTTTGGTTCTTCATCTTCTTCTTCCTCTGCTTCTGCAGTAGATGCTTGAAACCTTCTCTTGGGTTTCTTCTTGTTCTGCCTATAGTCTCTAGCATAATGTCCAAACTTGTGACAAGTATAACATTCAATCTTGGACATGTCAGAAAACTTACCCTAAAGTTTTTTACCCTTCTTCTGTTGAGGGAAAGGCTTCTTGAACTTCTTGGTCTTTGCTGCAAGTGCAAGGGTATCCTGCTTGATTACCTTGTCAGTGTTCCTTGTTTCTTATTGTATGCAATCATGCCAAAGCCTTTCAAAGGTTGGCTGATTTTCTCGTCCACAGACGGATGCCATGAAGGTTTCCCAAGAGCTTGGGAGACCATCAACCATTGTTTGTAGAAGATCATCATCATCAACAGTAACACCAATAGCAAGGAGTTGATCTCTTACCTGTTTGATCTTGGTGAAGAAGGAACCAACACTTTCATCTTTGTTCAGCTTCAAAGTTCGTAGCCTCTTCTTTAAGACTCTCTTTTGACTGGGAGCCTTCTTTTCATAGAGGTTTACCAATGTATCATAGCATTATTTAGCAGTCTTCAAGGATGTGATGTTAGGCATCAATTCTTCTTTGATAGAATCATGAATAACTCTCCTAGCCTTACCTTGCTTCCTCTTGTAGGCAATCCTACCAGCATTTGTAGTTGGCTCTTCTGTGACATTAAGAACAATGTCATCCAAGTCATTCTCATCAAGAATGGCTGTCAACCTAGCCTTCCAGGAATTGAAGTTTGCTGAACCAGAGAGCTTCTCTTCCCGTTTGAAACCAACGGTAGCCATCTCTGTCACTTCTCCAAATGTTAGATCTGCAAATCTTATTCCAAGATCTAGTGAGAAACAACAGCAGTATCCCTTTACTGTGTTTTCACATGCTAAGCTTTGATACCATGTTGAATTTTCAGCATTAGCATAAACTTTAAAAATTTGCAGATAAACATAAATAGATCAGCGATCCAGTAAAAATGCATTCATCACATCAGCACACATGGACACAATATTTTTCACTGGGGAAACCTTCAAAGGACAAAAACCCCAAAAGCATTAATAGCTCATCTCGTAAATGAGATGGCTTAAGAAGTTCTTCAAAAAGTTCCTCAAATCCAGATCTGGATTTGTTACTGTAAAATTCATCAGTAAAAATTAGACTGATAATTTTACCCACAATTTCCAGAATTACAGAAAATTACCAATTTAGGGCTTTCTCAGAAAAACTGAAATTTTTTCTCCTGCCCGAAAATATCAGACTGTTGAAAACTGCCTAAGAATGTTAGACTGCTGAAAACTACCTAAAAATATCAGACTGTCTGAAAACTACCCAAAAATATCATCCTGCTAAGAACTGCCCGAAAATATCAGACTGTCTGAAAACTGCCCAAAAATATCAAACTGTTGAAAACTGCTTCAAAACATCAGACTGCTGAAAATTGCCTGAAAATATCAGACTGCTGAAAACTGCCTGAAAATATCAGTGTCTGAAAACTGCCCAAAAATATCAGCCTGCTGAAAACTGCCTGAAAATATCAGACTGTCTGAAAACTGCCCAAAAATATCAGACTGCTGAAAATTGCTTGAAAATATCAAACTGTTGAAAACTGGCCGAAAATATTAGACTGCTGAAATCTGCCCAAAAAATGGAATGCTGAAGATAGTTGTGCAAAAATGCTGAAGATGGACTTTGCTGATAAAACCCTAGCTGAGGGTTTGAACATAAGATAGTCTTCTTCTCCTGTAAGAGCAGAAGTGTGTGTAACAAATGAGAAGGCTTGATCTTCTTTTATAGCCTTTGTTCACCTCTAAGTGGACAAGATTAGGAAAAATAAAAATAATAATATTTTTATTATTTCCCTAATTTCACTTTCACTTTTACCAAAAAGGTACTTTTATTTTTTCCTTTGACTTTTATAAGAAGTCATTATTTAATTAAGAAAAATAAAAATAATAATATTTTTATTCTTTTTCTAATTTCACTTTCACTTTTACCAAAAATGTACTTTTATTTTTTTTCCTTTGACTTTTATAAGAAGTCCTTTAATTTTGTTTTCCACCTGTGGTCCTTTTAGGTGGACAAGATTAGGAAAGATAAAAATAATAATATTTTTATTATTTTCTTAATTTCACTTTCATTATTACCAAAAAGGTACTTTTATTTTTTTCTTTCACTTTTGACTTTGGCCTTTTACCAAGTGCCCCTGTGGTACTTTTTTATTTCAAAAGTACATCATCATAAACCAAGAGAGTTATTAATGCTTTTATCTTACACATTATGTGACACCTAGATCTGGTACTAGGGTAACTTAACCAAGGGTAGCTAATCCTTGGAGAAGCACACCAAGCCCATAGATCAAGGGTCAAAGTGCCACACACATGCCCGGACCCAGTTTAGGGCTTACAGTGTCTTCATTCTCCCAGAGAATGGCTACTTAGAACTAAGTTGAGTCTACCAGTCCCAGACTGGTCTACATCGTGGTCCCGGACCAGATGTCTACTCAACACAAGGTTGAGTCTACCTAGGGTAGATCTGGGTTTATATCATGGTCCAGACTAGATATCTACCATTCAACAGAATGGTCACTCAACACTGGGTCGAGTCTTCACCGTGGTCCCATTCTCCAAAGAGAAGGGCTCTCAATGCTGCTCAGAGAATCAACACCCTCAACTTAGAATTACTAGAGGTTTTTGATACAATGCATGCATCGTCAATGCTTCCACACTTGGCATACATGTCAATGAGAGCATTTCCCACAACTACCCATGGTTTAAATCCAACTTTAATGGAGTAGGTGTGGAGTTGCTTTCCTTGGTCTAGAGCTGTTATGCTAGCAGGTACACTAAGAATGCTGGTGAATCTACATTGATATGTCTTTATGCATACCATTAACACTTGATGGAGGAATCTTGAAAGTTCCTTACCAATCTCATTTTGAGAATACCCTGCCTGCTTGTTCTGGGTTTGCTATACTATTCCATTACTTAAGATCACTATCAAATGTGAACCGATTTTCCTTCAACCCCACCCACTTGAAATGCATTGCTAACTTCAATCTAGCTCAATCCAGGCTCTTACTCCTTGATTTTTATCATACTTCTTACTCATGTTGCATTTTCCCACTTTTCATCCAAGGAAAACATGTTGAAGGTAATATGAACCTACAATGACACTCAAAAGGAAGACTGTACTTCAAGAGTCTTTCTCAACATTAAAAATGTCATCTATACATACCCTTCAAGTCTGTTAAAGTCTGCAAGGTTCTTAAGTTAGATCTGCAAAACATCTCAGATCTGTACCAAGATCTACGTAGGCAATAGTAACCCGTTCAAAACTGTTCTCTTCATGTCCTCATCTCTGATCCGATATTAAACTTTAACATGGATCTAATTTGATAGCAGTAACAGGCTATTTAACTTTTAGAAAACTTTAAAACTTGTAAATCTAAGATTACATAACAGCAGCAAATTGAATAGTAAATAACCAACAACAAAGAAGAGTCAACCATCCACAAGAACACAAGATTTTTACCCTAAGGAAAGCCTTTCAAGGAATAAAAACCCCAGCAACGAATAATCTTCCTTAATATGAGCTGACTAAGTTTTACATGAGCATATTTAGAGAGCATACATGTACATCAAAATTCACTTTCCCTAAGGGCACACATACCAAGGGATCAAAAGATGAATGGAACAGACCTCAAGGGAACATAGCATATGAAGAACCTGCTATTGTAAGCCCTGGATTGGATGACGTCAACCCTAGATCAAGTACTGTAGGTATGTGGTATCCCTTAGGGATCTTTTATGCCTGCATTGAGAGAGATAGGGCCTGTTGTAGCCCTAATATAGTGTGTTGCCACTTGTAACCCTTGTGGAATCCAACGACANCTTTTATGCCTGCATTGAGAGAGATAGGGCCTGTTGTAGCCCTAATATAGTGTGTTGCCACTTGTAACCCTTGTGGAATCCAACGATAGTCTTCTTGAACGTGTCGTCATCCCTTAGGGGCTTAGCACACTTGCGGTCCCCAATCTGTGACCCTCTTTGCTTGTTGCAGGCTTGCAGCATGCCTGCAGTCTTAATTGGAGCTAGAACATGATTGTTTGGAGGGTGCAAAACTCTGAGAAAGTATGTTGTGACTTCCAGAGATATGTTGTAACCCTGATCAAGGTTTCCCATGACCTTCCCTACCTGTATGGAGCCCAAAACACTTGCAACAATGCCTACGTTAAGCCTCAAGGGCTAGAACAATGTTGGCACAGCTCTAAACGTTTTCCAAATGGTTCATAAGAGGTCTGTGGAAGGACTGATCTGCTCAACAAAGACTGCTCCAATTCTATGAAGAGATAGAACCCGAAAAATATTATTTTTGGTAGACAAGAAGAAGATCAAAATTATGTTCATGATGAGAGAGAGCTTCTTCGTTTATAATTCTCTGTTGAGGTTCATTCCATAGATTTAGGAATAAGCAAAATGATAAAATCCACTTAGTTAGGGTTATAATATTTTATTGGTACTTTTAGCCATTCATAAAATAATTTGACTTTTATCTTGGACTTTTGGTCCTTTACTAGTGGGTTCTCGGTCCTTCAAGGGGCTCTTGGTCTTTCAATAGTGGGATCTTGGTCCTTTAAGGGGTTCCAGAATCATAACAAGTCATCTTAACTATTTTTTTGGTTTTCATGGTCCACACGTGCCAACTAAAAGTACACGATGATGAATAAGGAAGATTATTAATTGCTCTTCTGGCTCTTCTCACTAACACCAGGTCATGTGCTAGGTACTTCAACAAGGGGTGGCCAGTCCCTTGAGAAGGTCTCATAGTCCACTGATCAAGGAGAGGAGTACACCATTTGCCTAGACCCAGTCTAGGGCTTCTAGTGATGACCTGGTAACTAACCAGGTGCCTCGGCCCTAGGCTGCATCAAGTTGACTAATGTCAACTACTTGGTAATTAACCAAGTACCTTCATTCTCATAGAGAATGACTATTAGCTCCAGGTTAAGCTTCATTCCTAGACTGATATTCAATGCATGGTAATTGACTAGGTACCTCCATTCTACTAGATAATGGCTCTCATCCCCAGGCTGAGCTTTAGTCCTAGACTGGGATCCAATTCCTGGTAATTGGCCAAATGCCTCCATTCTCCTAGAGAAAGGCTCTCGATGCCAAACTAAGCTTCAGTCCTAGACTAGTATCCAATTCTTGGTAATTGACCAAGTGCCTCCATTCTCCTAGAGAATCGATCTTGATGTTGCTCAAAAATCAACACTTCTCACTAATGATGAAGCCAATCACCACCTCTTTATCCTTTGCGAAATCTGTTAATTTGTGTGACACACACACGCAAACGCACACACCATCGTAGATCCATCTTAACTTTGACTCTACCAAGCATCTAGAGGGATCAAACCTCTCAGCTGCAAATCTTTCTTCGAGTTTAGCACTCTAAAAAGCGTTTTCACCTAAAAGGATTTGATCCTTCTCAATGCTCGGTAGAATCACAGTTAAAATGGATTTATGCTGGTAGACGTATTCCAACTATAAAAGTATATAGAAAGAACATCATGTTTTTGACAAAATGTCTCAATGAAAGTTGTTTTCATGGAATTCATTGATGGGAAGATGTACAAGGAAGAGGTATTGTCATGACGTGCTTTTCCTTTCTTCCAAATGGAAGAGATGTTAAAGTTTGGAGTATGCACACGTCTTAGAGAAATGTACTCTTCTGGAATTTGATGATTGTCGGATTTGCTCAGAATGAGTACCTGCTGTGAGGCCTTGAAACTCTTCTCCCGATTGCAGTTGTCTTGTCCAAAGCATGATTCAATGACATTCTCTGACATTATTTCGTTTTGTGCATCTAGCAGCCTTACAACAGGGTAAAGAGATCCCTGGGTAGGTTTCGATTCAGATGTGTTTGTAGGAAATGATGCTATAGACATGTATGCCAAGTGTGGGGTATAGGTAATGCATGGCGGGTTTTAGACATTGCTGGGTATGCTAGTCATGGGCATGGTGAAGCTGCCCTTCAATTATTTCAACAAATGTAGCAGGCATGAGTGCAGCCAAATCATATTATCTTTACTCCTTTTTTGTTTGCCTGTAGTCATGCAACAAGCCTTGTAGAGGAAGGGTGGTACCACTCTAATTCAATGAATCGGCATTATGGTATTCTCCCCAAAATGGAACATCATGCTTGCATGGTTCATCTTCGAGGCTGGTTTGGCCATCTCGATGAGGCACATGATTTCATACAATACATGCCATTTGAGCTAGACGCTAGTGTTTGTGGATACTTATTCATCGTAATGTGCCACTAGAAGAATGTGTGGCAAGACAACTTTTTGAGGCAGAACCTGACGATGCTGGAAATTATGTACTGCTGTCAAACATATGCTGAAGCTGGCAGGTGAGGTGATGTAGCAAAGGAGAGAAAAACAGTGGAAGACCAGTAATTGGAGAAAAACTCCGAGATGCAGCTGGATTGAAGTAAAAAAAATAGGGTGCATGCATTTACAGCTGGTGACAAATCTCACAAATTTTGCTCGTATAAAGACAAAATATATGCAACTTTAGAGCAGTTGGACAACCAGATGAGGTCTATACGTTATTGGACAACCAGTTGGACAATCTGTGCCACATGATTTTGAGCAGCAGAAGAACTAAGAGATTCTCCGTAGGCACAGTGAAAGGCTTGCCCTTTCTTTTGGGCTCATCAACACAAGCCTTGGACATAAATCCAAATTTCAAAGAATATTCAGGTTTGTGATGACTGCCACATAACTATCAAGTTCATATCCAAGATTGTTGATGAAATATGTGAGGAATAAGTTTAAATATTTAATGATTTTGTTTTGATTTTGTTTGTTGGGTAAGCTTTTTACCAAAATTTGCTAATTTTCTTTTAAATTCAAAGTTGATTTAAAACATCATTTTAAATGCATAAATGGATTTAACCCACCTAATACTTCAGGGAACCCGCATTAAGCAAGTTTAAATATTTTTTAAGATGTTAAATTGTTTACCAAATTCCACAAAACCGTGCCTGAAGTTGAAAAGGGTGAAATCTTTGAACGTTTAGGCTATGCATTATTGTGAGGGATTCCAAAGGCTTCCATGAATTCAAGGGACATTGTTTATGTGGCGACTACTGACGATACTCCACAGATAAAGGATATGTGCAGAATGGGTTTGGTGATAAGGCCTTGAAGTTCATTTAGAAAATGCAGTTGTCGGGTGTGAAATCGAATTCAGTCAATGTTATGAATGTGTTTTATTTATGAACCAATTTGGCGGCTCTACAACCAGGCAAGGAAATCCATGGGTTCATAACCAGAGGTGGCTTAGAGTCTGATGTCATTGTAGGCAGTGGTCTTGGAGATATGTATGCAAAATGTGGAAACCTAATCAATGCTCGTTTGACATAATTCCTCATAGAGATCTGGCATTGTGGGATGCAATAATTTCAACATATGATATGCCTGGGCACGCCATACTGCCTTGGTAAATGAAGGCTGGAAATATTTCAAGAGAATGAGTCATGATTATGGAATTAAGCCTATTCTAGCGCATTATGCCTGCATGGCTGATCTTCTTGGTCGCTCTGAATGTCTAAGGAGGCACAACACTTTATCAACATGATGCCTCTTGAACTTGATGCGTGTGTTTTGGGAGCTTTACTTGGTGCCTGCAGAATACATGGAAATATAGATTTAGCAGAGAATGTGGCAAAACTTCTTTTTGTTCTTGAACCCCAAAATGCTGAAAATTGTGCGCTGCCATCAAACATCTATGCTATAGTGGGCAGAGGGGGTGATGTTGCAACGGTAAGAAAAATGATGAAGGATGCAGGGTATGTACCCACCATGAACTCTGTGCTACAAGATGTGGAAGAGGAGGATAAGGGACGTGCTCTCTATGGCCACAACGAAAAGCTTGCTAATATTTTTGGGCTTATAAATACATGCCTGAGGACACATATTCGGGTGATAAATAACCTTCGTATGTGTGGTGATTACAACAGTGCCACCAAGTTTATCTCCAGATTTGTAAGGCGATAAATGTTTGTTAGAGATACCAATCAGTAACATTGCCACCAAGTTTATCTCCAGATTTGTAAGGCAAGAAATTTTTGTTAGAGATACCAATCGGTTCTATCATTTTAGGAAATAGAATTTATTCTTGTTGAGATTACTGGTAATGATAATTCAAATGATAATGTTTGTAGCCAGGTGGCTTGGAGCTCATCAATGGTAGGTGAGGCCTTCCTAAGCAGTGAGGTTGGGTGTGCATGCTAACCAGAGGTACAGGGGCCATCAGAAGCCAAGGTGGAAGAGGAGGTCAATTTGATCACAACGAGAGTCGGGGGAGCCATTGAAGTAAAGGTGAAAATATGTGACTGCAAAGCCCACAAAAGAACAAATTCTATGCCCTGTATCTGCAAATAAAAAAAACAATGGGTGCTTTGCTGAGTTAGTACACAAGAACAACTGTAAAGAGTGTTTTGGTAAACTAGTATACGAGATTTAAGAACAACTGTGAAGAAATTAAGGAACATGGTGCAATCTGAAATTTCTCAGGAGAGTGCAACTTTCCATTACTTGCTTGTGCTATGGAAAACTGCGGATATTAAGTCCTTTGTTAAATAAACCGATCTTTACCTCTATCATGATTGAATTCGTGTCGGCATGTGGTGTTAGAGTTTGAAATGATGAGCAAGAACGCCAACTCCAATATAATATGGGAAAAATGCCAACTCCCATGGCTCTAATCCCATTACTTCTTAGCTTCCTCAAATGGGAAAAAGATATACTATTTTTCCTCAACTATTTCTGCAGGCTCTAACCCATTAGTACTTCGCTTCCTCAAATGGGAAAAAGAAATACTATTTTCCCTCAACTATTTCTGCAGGTGGAAGAATCATCAAACTAAATCACTGTTGTAACATAAAAAGTGTCTTTGTCATGAACGTCTATGGTCTATGTGGTGGATCCTTTTTCCGAGCATTAAACTAATAATAATTTCGTAATGAAAATGAAACTGTTTCATGTGATTGTCTGTCACGTTTTGAATTGTTCCAAAGCAAGCAACTCTGCATATTACAGTTGTTAGTGATTGGTTGGGTGATTGAAATCCACTGCCATACAAATAGAAGCCCATCAAAACAAGCCCGAAAATCTTATCCAAATCCACTTATCATAAGAGTAAAAATGAATTATATGGAAAAAACTTCATTTACAAATGATGGATGACATCCCACTGCAAAAATCAAGGAATTTTCTCTAACATGGGATTATAGATATGGGTAATTTAGACAAAAAAGGAGGGATTATACATACCTTTGAATGAGATCAATGGGCAGAAGAATCTAGTCAAGACAGGATTTTTTTAACTTCGTGTATTAGATTTAGTGGTCTTCGAGCAAGCCGTGGAATCTCTTGAAGTTGGGACATCACGGGTTTAATTAATACAATCCATGAATCAAAAAATAATACTGGAAAGGTTTCCCAGCTGCGTGAGGAAAGGGAAAACATCCTCTCAAACCCTCAAAACGTAAATGTCTGCTATGTATTCACTCAACAACACGAAAAATGGGTTTTCCCAGTTGCACATACACTCAACAACCCCAAAAACGACTTCCTAGCTGCACATACATTTAGCAAGACCCAAAACGAATTTCCAGCCATGGGAAAAATGGAGAAATCAGCCAAAATCGTGAAGGGAAACACATAGGAGCTCCAACTGTGTGAGAGATAAAAATTGATGGGTGAACAATATGATGGGCATGCCTTTCCAAGCATTTAATTTCCAAAGAAGTCAAAAACACATTTTCCCAAAAATGGGTGGCTTCCCAATTCGAATTTCACTCCTATACTTTACCCATCCCCATGCATTAACTAACTCAACCACTTTTTGATGACCGGGCACAAAGGACAAAGTGGGTAGTTGACAATTTTATGGGTTTTCCCCAATGTTCCCCCAAGTTTCCGGGACGTAGGAGCGTAGGAGCGGGGAAACACACATTGGGGACGTGTGGAGACCACCCCCAAATTTTAGCGAAATTTGAGGGGGGCGCGGGGACGTCCAGGTCTTAATGAAAATTAATATTATAAAATATTAAATCCCAACAATAAATATTCAATGATTCATCCCATGTAAACTACTAAAAGTAAATAATAAATAGTAAATACTAAGTTTTTCATTGTGCAACGTAAATCAGAATATAGCAAATTAATAATTCAAACACGTTATACAATTCATCATGATAATTTTCAAATTTGTCATTTGAATCTTGATATTCATATTTCTAATTTCAGTCATTGTAATTGAAAACTTGAATCAATGATATTGCATGCTAAAATAGTGAAATAGTAAATTACTAAAGACTAAGCCTGAAATAGAGACTAAACAACAATTAAAATTAAAATTTTGTTTTTTTAAACTGAAATTGGGAAAATCGTGGGGGGTGTCTAGGAGCCCCCCAGTTTCTAGAGGGGGCGTGTGGGAGCCCCCCTTCACTGGAGCGCGCTGCAGAACAGGGGGTCGCGCCCCCTTGTGAGTTTCCGAGAATTTTTAGATTTTGGGGACGCTGGGAAACGTTTCCCCAGGAGCCCCCGAGGCGTAGGGAGCGAGGGGGGCACGTCCTCGACCCTGTGGGGCGAGTCCCCATTGGCTTAAGGGTTTGAATATTCCCCCCCATTCCTTGTGAAATCATGCCCCCATCTTTTTAATATTGCATTGACATAGCTAGTTGTGGTATTTTATTAATTGCATATTTACATGATGTAGAAAATTATATTGTGCCATCAACTAGCATGATAACTATCGGCATCAATTTTAATTGCCGAAATGTAGAACACTAAATCCATGGCGGGGCCTTTGCCTTGAGCTCCACACTGTGATTTATTAACGCTATTACATCATTTATAATTTAATGCAATCGGGGTTAAAACCGGGGTATTACAATCCCCTCCCTCTTCAATAGCACTATCCTCAATGCTTTACAAAATTGAACAAAAGGCTATATTGGTGCTACCACAGTGCTCTGCAAAATTGAACAGAAATGGATGTGCCAATCACATGGAATCCTCTAGCTCCCATGTAGACTCATCGGGATCATGGTGCTCCTTCTGCCTTTCACTTGTCCAATGGTACGATCTGGAACTCCTCCTTGGTCCCACTATGTGTTTGTCTTGTGTACGAACTCCTCCAAGTCCTCGATTGCATGCATCAATACACACCACCGAATCTTTTTTCGGTCTTGGATAATCCTTCTCCGCGGCTTGGAACATCTCCAATGTCTTTGGCATCCAACAATACCTATGGTCAAACCCCAAGCAATGAGTGAATTCCCATGTCATATTCACAAGGTTTTTCAAAAATCATGGATGAATCACATGCACATGTATATCGACATAAAATCAACAAGAAGTTTCCAAGTGAACCAAATACTTATCTTGCATAAGTATCTTCTTTTGGTTCCATAGGTGTTTGACTGGGCTTAATACAACCATGGCACTCACAACCCTGCCCCACCCCACACCTGGGTGTTCATTAAAAGGTAGCCAAATTTTTGCAAGCCTCGGATCACCTGAAAATATCTTTCAATTGAGATCTGACAGTTGTGCTTCAGAGTCTAACACTCCGTCTAGGTTCCCACCAAGCTAGGTGTTTCCTTTCCGAACACCAAAACAAATTAATTCACATGTCAGATTCATTCCTATAAGGGGCAATTTATAACAAATTTTCAAAACCATGGCTACATCATATGCTCATATATTTTTACATAAAATCAACAACAAAGCCCACAAAAGAACAAATTCTATGCCCTGTATACGCAAATAAAAAAAACAATGGGTGCTTTGCTGAGCTAGTAAACAAGAAGAACTGTAAAGATTGTTTTGGTAAACTAGTACACAAGAACAACTGTGAAGCAATTAAGGAACATGGTGCAATCTGAAATTTCTCAGGAGAGCGCAACTTTCCATTACTTGCTTGGGCTATGGAAAACTGCGGATATTAAGTCTTTTGTTAAATAAACCGACCTTTACCCCTATCATAATTGAATTCGTGTCGACATGTGGTGTTCGAGTTTGAAATGATGAGCAAGAACGCCAACTCCCATGGTTCTAATCCCATTACTACTTGGCTTCCTCAAATGGGAAAAAGAAATACTATTTTCCCTCGACTATTTCTGCAAACTCTAACCCATTACTACTTGGCTTCCTCAAATGGG
>LPNX010878168.1:0-10986 GCA_001517045.1 Pseudotsuga menziesii | reverse complement strand
ATCATAAAATATCACGTCTTTCCTTCATATTTTCAAAAAAAAAAAAAAGTTTTCTTTACCATTTTTGACACAATAATCACGATAATTGTTAGGTCAGGCATTCCCTTTCCACTTTTATGTTCATTTGGACGCAATAAGATATACATATTATTTAATGTGCTCTAATGACAGTTCTACTGTGTTTATATCATTAGAGTCACTTGTTACGAATACTACATATTTCCGCGCAGTGGCTAAAAGCAAATTTCAACATTATAAATCTCTAATAGTAAACTGACAATATTGCGGAATTAGAAAAAATGTACCACGCGAAGTTAAGTGTCTTGAACAACTACTATATGCATTGAATATGGCTCCATTTAGGCAGGACAGTATTTTGGTACGTATTTAGTTCATCAATGGATTTTTTAAGTCTTCACGAACAGTTTTTGGTTAACCTTTTATACTAACAACAATTCATAACAGATAATATACCCCAGATCTCAAACTACTCTCGTTCAATTTGGTTTGAATGAAGAAACATTCACTGTACCTGAGCTGGAAATACCAACACAGATTTATCGGACCACGAGACAAGATGGTTCCTACACATATCATTCAACGAACAAGGATAATAAAGCCGAATTAATCAAACCAATCCAAAATGGTGAAATAATAGACATAAGCGCCTTTACACAATTTCTTAGACTAATATTTGTATCTATTTTGTCTGATAGAGCTAATAAAAATCAAGATGCTTTTGAAGCTGAATTATCTAATATTCCTCTTCTACTGATTACGCACCACTCTTGGTCGCAATCGGATCTAGAGATTATTACTCAATATGTCTTCGAAAGTCTTGAGATAAACAATCTAATCCAATTGCCGGCTTCCTTAGCGGCCACTTATTCTATGATTTCGTTGCAGAATTGTTGTATTATTGATGTTGGAACACATCATACAGATATTATTCCTATTGTTGACTATGCACAATTAGACCATCTTGTCTCTTCAATACCAATGGGCGGACAGTCTATTAATGATTCTCTAAAAAAACTACTACCTCAATGGGACGATGATCAGATAGAATCATTGAAAAAATCACCAATTTTTGAGGTGCTCAGTGACGACGCCAAAAAACTATCAAGTTTCGATTTTGGAAACGAAAATGAGGACGAGGATGAAGGAACTTTAAACGTTGCCGAGATTATTACAAGTGGTCGTGATACACGTGAAGTTTTAGAGGAAAGAGAACGTGGTCAAAAAGTCAAAAATGTTAAAAATAGCGACTTGGAATTCAATACTTTTTGGGATGAAAAAGGTAACGAAATTAAAGTTGGTAAGCAAAGATTCCAAGGATGTAATAACCTGATTAAGAATATTTCTAATCGTGTAGGATTGACGTTAGATAACATAGATGATATTAACAAAGCTAAAGCCGTTTGGGAAAATATTATCATCGTCGGTGGCACTACTTCAATTTCAGGTTTTAAAGAAGCTTTACTGGGTCAACTACTGAAAGACCATTTAATTATAGAGCCAGAGGAAGAGAAGTCAAAAAGAGAAGAGGAAGCGAAATCCGTATTACCAGCTGCAACAAAAAAGAAAAGCAAGTTTATGACAAATAGCACCGCATTTGTTCCAACTATAGAATACGTACAGTGTCCTACAGTAATCAAACTGGCTAAATATCCAGATTACTTTCCTGAGTGGAAGAAAAGTGGATATTCAGAGATTATATTCTTGGGTGCCCAAATTGTTTCTAAGCAAATTTTCACTCATCCTAAAGATACATTTTATATCACAAGAGAAAAGTATAATATGAAAGGACCGGCTGCTCTTTGGGACGTGCAATTTTAAGAATACGTGATAGATGCTTCGTGTATCCAAAATCCGTGTGAATATGTGCTGTTTAGTTTTTTCCATCCAATGAGGATGGGAAATATATACATAAACGTTATGTAATATATAGAATTCATGCAAAATTAACAAGGGAAATATCACCTTGGTTGTGTATATGGGACGTTGTTCGACAGAACGGATTGATTTTCACCAGTTCCAATTGATATGATCTTTTCCAAATCAACTTCCTCATTCTCATTTGCACAAGATGACTCGCTTCCGTCTGCTTGAGCGTCCTTTTGTATCCATCTTTTGAACAAGCTTACAAAGAAATTTGCCGTCATGACTTGCTCAACTTGATATAAAACCAAGGGAACCAACAACTTACCCAGGTGTTCTTTTTTATCGCCGTATTGTGAAGTAATTAGTGATACACCCAGTGCTGCAGTTTTAGCCGGGCCACAAAACATAATGCAAATCGCATCTTCCTTTGAATAATAAAAAGGCCTAAAGATATTATACGAATAGCGGTACAATCTTGTAGATTTGCCCTCTATTGGTTCATGAGGGAAAAGCTTGAGGATGAACCATGGCCTTGCACATAAGTATGACAGACCCGTGAAGAATATATAAATTCCCAAATTAAAAAAGCAGAGAAATATGATGCAAACATGAGAAACGCTAGTAAACGCATCCTGATAAAAGGCAGTTGAGAATGAACTAAACATAATCAATAAAAGCATGTAAGATCCAATTTTAATATGGTATTTTTTCAAAAAGCCCAGGTAATAAGCAGTACCCTTCGGAAAGCAATTTTGAATAACCTGACCCACAAACAAGGGTACGAATACAGAGAGACCAACCTGTTTCATAACACGGCCATAAAGCGCACCAATGCCATTTCCAGTGGCAGGGTTGCCGTATGCAAATGGTGCGCGGTTAGTAAACATTTGAACCAATGCAGGTGTAATAAACGCACCCAACAAATTTCCAATGAATACTTCACAAACGCACAAAAGGCTATTTCCACCTGCATTCGTAGTCATGATAACGTTTGAAGCCACGGTTGTTGGACAAGTGGCAGTCAAAATTAGACCGATAAGTACCCAGTCATCTATTTTCGGATCATTAGCAGCCTTTACCGCGCAACAAAATCCATATACTATGGACGAGGTAATAAGGAAACTCAGAACCAGAATAGTGGCATGAGCTCTCCAATTTAACATATTTGCCATTAGTGACCTTGATTTCATTCCCAGGCCACTTTGGAGAAAAATCCAGGCGACGCAGCCGTACCCAATACTATATTGGCCTTTAATTAACCCTCCGTCTCTTGCAAAATTCGGAGCAAATCTTGCAATAACGATTAAAATAGCCAAACAGATGAAAAACCACTGGGATTTCAGAAATTCTGTTACTGAATGTGCCCAAATTTTTCGTATTAGAGAGTACTGAGTCTTCATTTGGCACTAAGTAGGTGTATTAAATGTGTGTCTTCCTTCTTTTTGCAAGTTATGTCAGAGTTGGGATATATCGTAGAAAAGGGTGCGAAGGTGATTCAGGTAGCATAGACGGTTTCAGGCAATAAAAAGCTATAAATCTCTCTTTATATAATTGAAGGTTAAAATTTATTAGATTTTAAAGTGGTTCGGTTCTTTTTTATGCTTTCTTAGCTTCTGGCTGTTCGTTGGAGCTCAGACTTACGGGTAGACCAATGTCATCGAAATACTGTGGAAGATCAAGCTCGGAAGGAGAGCGAGACTAAGTTCCGAGCTACTGAAAAAAATGGAAAAAACAAGTGCCTTAATTGAATGACTAGATGGGTGCTTGTTAACGAAGGCGTGCTGCTATTCATGAAGCTGTTGCATTGTACTGTACAGTAATGTTTCGAGCCGGATCATCAAAAAGATTCTTACGAAACACACTAATAGCAATTTCATGGGTTCCGGTACTTCTAACAATCAATAATAATGTGGTCCATATTGCGCAAGTTAAAGGTACCTCTATGCAGCCTACGCTGAACCCGCAAACGGAAACGCTGGCAACAGATTGGGTGCTGCTTTGGAAGTTTGGAGTCAAGAACCCAAGTAATTTATCTAGAGATGACATTATCCTTTTCAAAGCTCCTACAAACCCTCGGAAAGTTTACTGCAAAAGGGTTAAAGGTTTACCGTTTGATACCATTGACACGAAGTTTCCATACCCTAAACCTCAAGTGAACCTGCCCAGGGGACACATATGGGTCGAAGGGGACAATTATTTTCATTCGATTGATAGCAATACTTTTGGCCCCATTTCCAGTGGGTTGGTCATAGGGAAAGCTATAACAATTGTTTGGCCACCCTCCAGGTGGGGAACGGATCTCAAACTGAGTACCGGTAGAGACTGCATTAGCAAAAGAGCCATTTTAGAATGAAAATCAGCTTATTTTTATGAATTTAGAAGTGACCCCGGTATTCAAATGCAAATTTTTTATATTATGTGATTAATCTAATGCAATAAATATAGATGATTGTGATTTATGTATTGATGTTGTTGCCGTTCGGTTCCTGAATATATACTTCTTTTTTTCATAATACTTCATGCACATGTAGTATCATTTTTTATCTTCAGTCTCTAGAGAAGGGAATAACGATCTTCTTGCGGGCCTGGGTAAATCTTCTCGGTCGGAACCAACGAAAGTAAAATCTCCGTCTTGCTCTTCATCTCCACTTACTTGCTGATGATTGCCTCTCTCATCTTCGAAACTAAAATATGATGGGGTATCCAGTCCGTCCATTAGTAGCATATGTGAAGTGCTTAGGTTACTGTTACTACTCATAGACGACTTACTTAAGATGGGGAAGAAATTTTCGTCGCCTGTACTCTCACTTGAATTTAATGATGAACCACTAGAGACTCTTCTGTGGTTTAATGACAGCTTCGGAGGCGGCTCAAACCTGAACGATAGTGCAGAAGATGCCATTGTTGTTGAAGATTGATGGCTATCTCTATAAAAGAAGTTAGGATTTGAAGGGGAAGCTAGTTTTCTAAAAGAATTATTTTTAGTAGCAAATCTTTTAGATTCTCTCCTAAACTTATCCATTTCTTGTTCACAATTCAGCAAATTTTCTTGTGAGTTCATTCCCACGTACTGACGTGGATAACATAGTTCAGGAAAATTGTCAAAAACAGCTTTGTATCCGCCATCCAATATCAATATGTCGGGATAGAATAATTTGGGATAATGATCCTGATTTATTATACGATCACAATTTCTCAAATGAGAGGCCAATGAAGGTCCCCGGTGGGAACTAAATTCGCAATGGATAATTAAAAGAGTTGGTAGAGTGTTGTTGTTGCTAGTATCGCTATGCAAAACTTTATGGATAAATTCGTACTCTAACTCATCTCTCGAGTGTATGTTAACGGAGTTTATTATGTGGCCGCCAGTATATTCGTATTCAAACCGACAATCTATAATACGACATGAATTATAAAATGACTCGCACATATTATTCTGCAGAATATTTTTCAACGTTTCTGGAGAAATTCGAGGGAAAAAGTCATTTGAGTTACGATCGTCATAATAATATGGTATCTGTGTTTTGGCTAGGCATGATTCAAAACATTTCACCCCTACCGAATTAGGAGCTAGTGGACTGGATGACGCAGACGTGAAGTTCAAAGTATTCTGAGTAATGTTAGAAAATTTCTGTGAACTTTTTCTCGATGACCTCGGAATTTTCCCATCTTGCCGTTGCACCCTCCTGCTTGAATTGCTACTGCTATTCATGCTTGGCTTTCTCGACAAGGACCTTGACCTTGAAAAAGAGCTCGACCTCTGGGGACTGCCAGGATACTTGATTCTACTTAAAAGATCATTATCCCTATTATTGGTCAAAGATCTTCTTGATGAGTTTCTTGTTGGACTTTGTAAGGTTTGAGAAGCAAAATGCATGCTTAAGACTATATCATCATTTTCATTTTCATTTTCATCTAACTCATCGCGATGGCCAAGCTGCTTTATATTCGGTGAAGGACCATCAATTTCCTTACTCCTGTGATTTGTTAACAATGGAGATTTATCAAAGGCAAGATTCTCTTTATTGATTAAATCATCGTCGACATTCGAATGTTTGCTTTTTGACTTAAAGAAGGTCTGAACATTTCTAAATATGTTCTTCTTCTTACCAAAGGGACTTTTCAAGGAAATTTTTTGGAAACTAAGAACGTCTTCATTGGCACATTCATCTTCAGTTCCATGAAATATATTGTTCATGGTTTCTTCACCCTCGCTGACTTCAATCCTGGTTTGTCCACTGCTCTGTTTATCTTTTGTCTCCTTTCAAGTTAACTCTCTTTTCTTTGTTTTCGCTTGTAACTTTAAGTTTTCTGATATACGGCATCGAAACAGGGAAAAAACAGATAAAGCATAAAAAAGAAGGAAATAACAGAGTGTAACTGTTGGGGAAATATCATAATGAGAATATTTAAACGCCGGAACAATGTATCAAAAAGGGCTTTACCGCTAATAAGTGGAGTATCTATGCTTTTTTGACGTATACAATGGACAGAAAAAGCGCCATATAAAACATTGAAGCCCCTCTTCATCCTTAGTCCTGAAAATGAGGCCTAGGAAATTAAGTATTCGGCAAAGATACATAATACAGTTCTAAAAGTAGCAAACTGGTAGATACTATTTGTGGCGCAGTTAGCTACCCCAAAATAAAAACGGTAATCTTCTCCCATTAGGGGCACCCCTCTTGCTTTTGTACGATGTGGTATCTTCGATTTTCAAACTGACAGGCATATTGCACAGCATAATGCGCACGGAATTCATTAAACTGTACGGATATATATATGATATTACGGTGCCATATGATATTATACAATATTATACTGTACTGTACTATATTATATTATATTGTATTAATTATATTATACTATACCCTATCATACCAAATATTTTGGCTATATTAATTTTTTATCTACGTGTATCTAAGTTGTTACAGGCGGGGGAACTGAATTCCTTCAAAATGTGAAGGTACCGGAAAAATGGCAAAGAATCATGATAATAATAACAATAAGCCGTAAGCTTCATAAGTCATTGAACAGAATTATCTTATGAAGAAAGATCTATCGAATTAAAAAAATGGGGTCTATTAAATGTCTCCATGTTTTTTATGAGTCTTGATGTGTTGCGACAAATTATCGCTTCTACTAAATTTCTTATCGCATATGTGACAAGCAAATGGTCGTTCGTTAGAGTGAACAGATCTCACATGCCTTTTCAAATGTTCGCTGCGCTTAAAGCTCTTGGGACAAATGTGACAGTGGAACGGTTTCTCCTCGAGTTCCTTTGTTGATTCTATTACGACACTTGATCTTCTGGACGGTGTCATTGATTTTCTCCTGTAACTTGGCCTTCTTTCCTTCGTAACCCCAGCACCATTGCCAGTTGAGTTGACACTACTACTGCTTATATTATTTTGTTGATTTGTAAGCGGCACCGTACCCATCAAAGGCACAGCAGACTTCCGCCTCCGAAGGGAAGAACCGATTTTAGAGTTCATGGTATGGTGACCCTGCTGTGGGAAATGGTGATAGAAATGATTTGTTGCAAGAGACGTGGAGGATGATGATGCAGGCGATAATGGAGCCATATTCATTTGAGTGATGGAAAGATCGAAATTTGGAGTAGAATTAGCATTTTGTTCACCTTCCTCTGTCAAAAATGGCATATCATTACTCAAGCCTGTAGTCGCCACTTTCGCAATAACGGACGCATTGTCTGAAAGAATCATAGACGGTTTGATAAATTGTTGAGATGAACTCAAATTTGAATTCGGCAGCATATCGTTCTTGGGGTCTTCATCCTGCTTATTAACCAGGTCGTAGCTTAGTGAATCATCGATTATGGGTAAAGAAGCTCTTTGCCTTCTTGAATAAAGATCGCTGTTGAAGGATTTCATGTTAGTGCTACTGTTATTATGTGACGAGGTGAGCTGCTTGTGTTGAACTCGGTTTAGCTGTTGCTGTAATTGCTGACTTGGATTTATCTTTGTCATAGCATTGGCATCAAAAGAACTTGGGCAAGCAGATTTGTTCTTGCCAGAAGTGGATGTGCCCAAATTATCGTTGAAGTTCATATTATATTCGTTAAGAATCTGTGTCAACTCATTGTCTATGGTAGCGTCATTGTTTTTCGGGTTGCCAGCAATATTTGAGTCTGCATTTGCGTTCATAGTAGTGGTATTCGGACTTGCATTGGAACTTGAGGTAGAATTAGTAGTGATATTGAGATTTGTATTTCTATTGCTTGGATTAATTTTCGGATGGTTCCAAAGGTCCAAAGAGTGAGAAATAGAATTCCTCGAATTTGTCATTGACGGAAATTGGTTTGTTATAACGTCGCTAAATCTTCGGCGTGATAAATTAGTGTCATCATCATCATCATTCAATAAGAGATCACTAGAAACGTAATCATCTAGCATGGAGTCTATGTTCAGTGAATTAAAATAACTGGAATTTAAATTACCCGTAGAATTGGAGTTTGAATTAGAAATGGAGTTAGAATATGAATTTGTATCTGAGTTCAATTGATTTCTTAGTTTTTCGTTCAAATTGTTTGGGTTAGTGTCAATGAAAAGATTCGAATTAGCACCATTAGGTAAGGACAGACGATTATCTTTAATGGACGTATGTTGTTGGGCTCGAGGAGATATAAGAGTTTCATTACCATTTGAAGTTTGAGGCGATAAATTAGTTTCGTTACTTGCTGTATTTATGGGAGGATTTATAGTCGGATTTTGAGGTACCGATGAAGGTGACGGTGATTGTAACGGATTGTTCATGTTGTACAAAATGTCGTTCATAGGATAAGGTGAAGTAAGAGTTGTGTATTGATTTGCCCCAGAGCCATTAGCATTATTAGTACTCTTAATTTCACTATCATTTTCAATAGTTCTTGCATCGCGATTTTTGTTGCTATCAGCTTTCAAATGCAAGCTGTTATCGGTAGTGGATGGTATCGTTTCCGTTACGGGCAGTGGAGAGTCGAAAGATAGTGGAGGAAGCCCCAAATTCAGTGAAGTTTCTTGATTTTGAATGTCATTGAGATCCGCACTATCTAAGACAGTGTTTTTGATATCTAGAGAATACGGGATAACATCGTTGTTAATATTATTTGGGTTATTATTCTCCACGTATTGTATACTACTCATGCTTTCTATGGGGAATAAAATATCTTCGCTATTGAAATCATGGTCGACCGTCATTTTAGATCTAGTTCTTCTATGAGCAATAAAAGTTGAAAAAAGAAAGAAAAAATAAAGCAAATAAAACCAAAGAAAAAAAGGTAGCCTCTTGGCGTATGAAATACCTTGCTACTACTGTTGTGATCTTCCCGAAAAATATGAGGAAGATACCGATAAAGTAAGGAAGAAAAAAGCAATATCTTTTTTTTTTTGAACTTTTCGTATTACAGACTAGTTTCTGTTATCTCCAAGGTTTCCGTCTGTTTTATTTTCGTGTAACACAGTTTCTAACTGGGAAGTCTTGTTGAGCTCGTGCTGCTTTCTTACTATTACCAAACAGGAAGGCAAAAAAAGGGAACACGGTTTACGCGATAAAAGTAAAAGGGCCAAGTCTGACTGGTGCTGATATCAGGCAACAAACACCACTTTGTTCTGCTATTTGTCTTTATTACCTGTCTCTTTCGCTGGAAACAACAAATATAAATAAGTAAGTGTCAATACTATATGTTGTCTGTAGAGGGGAAATTGTATATATTTTCGGTGTCTTGTTTTTCTTTTCCGCAGTTTGTTTTTCCCATTCTGATTTTCTGAAATTCGTAAAAAGGTGTTTTTTTCGTATAAATGGCTCTCTTTAATTTATTAGAGACAAAAAGAGCCGATATGTATGACGTAGACAGATGGTGTCAAGAACCGGCTTGGCTGCTACGGAATGCGTAGCTGAACGCCGTGGTTTCCGGAGAAAGACGAAAGATCAACTCCGGCCGTCTGGCCAGGAACGATAGGTGCTGGAGATAAGTGAGGTACGGATACCAAGAGCGAAATACCTCTTTAGGTACGTTCCGGGCCGTTGTTGCCGGCGAAACCGGAGGGACAAGGCAATATGAGGTAGGATTGGAAACCGGCTTTGGCATATTGCCACATGCGTATGTACATGTCCGGCATCACGTGGTTATGATGTAGTATACTATATTATGTTATATCTGTATTACGCTACGTTGTGCTATCTTGGATGTTCTATTTGATGTTGTTGGCCAAGGCATCTTTTCTCTCTTCCCAAACAGTCTTTCCGGTACACGCACACACTTGTTTATTATTTTCCCACACACCAGCGCTTCTCGCAATGACTCCCAGAAATGAGTAGTCCTTAACGGAGGAAGGCTCGTTTTCTGGGTGGTTCAGAGACTTGGAAATGACAAAGCTGCGGCCGATAAGTTGCCATGTTGGCAAGGGAGCGCTCAGAAAGGTCTTCCCACTGTACAAGTTCTTGCCCAAATCACTCTCGTTGAAGCATTCAATGGGTTCGTCGAACTTGTGCCAAACTTTACCAGTAGATTCCACGCCCTTGGAGACGTCGCCTTTCTCGTGAATGCTGGCGTGGTAATTTCCCGCCTCTGGGACGCCATTTACAGTGATGTCAAAAAGAGTCTTATTCTCTCCAACCTGAACGATTCTTGCTAGGCCCCTCACGGCGGTGTCCTTTTTCTGGTCTATAGTATATTTTTGAAAGGTCTCTAAGATAGCGACCGCGGAAGAATTCGGCTTCCCGGCGCCTCTTATGATGGCGTCTTTACCACAGTTTCGCAAGGTGTTGATGATGGTTGAAGGGGCTACTGAGCTTTCCACGCTCATTATTTGTTGCTCTATATCGAAATTCAATGAATTGATTCCTGGGACATTTTTTAGGCATGCCTTTATATCATTCACGCAATTTTCACAGTGCATGGGAATGGCATAAGTAGCCTCGTATGTATCGTTCGTGGTCATTTTTGTGCTGATCGAATGGGTTTCTGCCTTGCAAAGATATCTTTATTCTTTTCTTAGTCTAAATTTTTTTTTTTGGCTTGCCTTTAATATATTATTTTTCCGAACAATGAATTTTTACCCTCTTCCATTCTCACTGTGTACTAGTTGTACGGGGAAAATGCTT
>LPNX010878148.1:2846-32121 GCA_001517045.1 Pseudotsuga menziesii | reverse complement strand
TAAAGGGCGGCCTTCTGGTGGCCAAGGGAGCGGCTCTCCCTTAATACGATGGTAGAGGAGGTGGAGGGGAGCGGTGGAGGGGGAGGATGGTGGGGCCACTCTTATGTTTATTTTTGTTGGTAGACTAGAATATTATATTATGTAAATTGGATATATTATATTATGTAAATTGGATTTGAATATTATATCATGTAAATTACTTTCTACCTTTGGCTAACGTAAGATCTGTTTATTGTTTACTTTACTGAGCCTATGCTTGCTAACATCTAATGTAAGAGAGGGACTCACTTTATTTATGCCCATAAAAACAAGGTTCGTTTTCCAAGGATATTTTTATAATAGTAATTTCAGTTTATTAAATAATATTCATTCATAATTATTTTCTTGATAAGACTCCAAAATATTGTATATCTTAGTATTGTATCTCTTTTTTCCACTAATAGCATTTTATCTCATTTTTTCCACCAATAGAATTGTATCTCTATTAATACGATATATTATACTTAGTTCCATATTATTAATATATTTAACACCATTCAATCTCATCATAAGTTGAGTAATATCATTGAACCACAAAATAATAATATTGATTTTTTTCCCATTTAAAAAGTGATATTTCTATTTTTATGTAAAGTAAAATTGAAATGCATTTCTCAAGTCTATATTTTACTAAGTAATTCACTCTACTTTTACTCTAACTTTCTATCTTTACATAATTTAGAATTAAAATTTTAGCTTTACTGGTTCTATTACAAAATACTTTTTGGTTCTATTACAAAAGACAATATTACTCATAAATACTTTATATAAAAAATAATATGCATTCACTTGATTGCCTCAAAGAGGCGCATTCTACAGCTCACTAGGGGAGAGATGTGTAACTCCTTCCTTGCCCATCCTAGAGTTAGTAAGTGTCGTTTATAAAAAAAATTATTATTAAAAATAACATGTCGGTTCAAATTAAATTTAAATTATTTAGAAATGCATATATATAAAATTACACAAATTAGATAAATTAAAACCATAAACATTGCATGACACGCTTCCTTGACATCTCCACTCTAAAAAAGGGGCTTGCACCTCTAGAGATTTGATCCCTATTGGTGCTTGGATCTATGTTGGTTTTTAATATAATGTTTTTTGGGGTGTAGCTAGGTAGGGTAATTGTTTTTTAAATTGTGTTTAATATAATGTTTTTTGGGGGGTTAAATATTTTTTTTTAAATTTAATGATGGGGGAGGATTTAGGGAATTAGGAGGGGATTTCATTTTTTTAATGTAATAGATTTGTTCTCGGGTTCAGGTCAAATTTCATATATTACATATGGAAACATATTTCAAGTTTTCTTGGTTTTTTAGTGTTCATTAATTTTTTTTAAAGTGTGCTTCTTTGTGTTATTTGTCTTAGAATTTTTTTTGTTTTTAGTGATTAGGTACAAAAATAACATGCTCCTTACACAAAGGAAGAAATTGTATGCAATCAATAATGATCCACTTCAATGTAATTACATCAAGCAAAGAATTAATGCTATTCAAGTTCTTCCAAATGAATTGCAAGAAATCGATTTGAAGAAAAAAGAGTTTAGTGAAACAGTTGTGGCAAAGATGTCAAAAGAGCCTGAACCACCATTGGGAGGGATGTTTGGAAAGGAGCACTTTGGGAATCTTGCATACATAGAAAGCCCAATGGAAGAGGACATTGATGTCCTTTAGGAAATCCTAGCTCCAGGAAATTCCAATTTCGATGAAGAATTTGTCCTGCATGATATTTTTGATTAGTTTAATGTCTTGAAGAAAATGTTAAATTGACCAATTTTTGATAAAAATATATTAGTACTGTTTTGGCTTTCAGACTTTATTTTTGAAATAAAATTTCTATATATAATGTTTTTAATATGTTATTTACAAATATACGAAATAGTTTTTCTTGAATTTATGTGAATCGTAAAATTTTGGAATATAGTATGAAATAATATCATTTTTATACAAAAAATCTATGAAAATGCATTGAAAATGGTTGTAAATGTCTTTATTTTCTAAAATTTCTTAGAATTTTGTTAATAAAAAAGTCTTATTTTTCCTATAAAAATGTTTTATTTTAAAGTAAAAATTGCAATATATATATGTTTTTCAATATAACTTGCTTCTAAACGTATGTTATTTTGTTAAATGTCTAAAAAACACACTTGAAAATAGAAAGTAATAATAATTTATGACAAAGATGATTCAAAGGCTAAAAAAACACCTTCAAATGAAAATGTGTGATACTGGTATCAACTATATTTTAAATGGAGGTAAAAATAGATACTAAAATTAGGAGAGAGAAAAACGAGAACTGTGTCGAGTTCTCGTTTCATAGCATAAGTGGTTCCCAGTGAAAGCCCTTTTTGATGCATGGTTTCCATTCTATGCCCTAGTTAGGGATTCAACAGGTGCCCCTGAAAGCCTGTATGAGGTAGGATTCAACGTTCAATAGATTGATTGATTGCTTGGATCGACGAACCATCAGCTGTGTTGGATTCAGGACATTGAGATAGTGCTAGAGTGGTCCTCTACTCTAGGTCCATAGATAAGGGATCATTTTTTTTGTTAATTTTGGAAACTAGGGTTTTTTTGAGTAAGTGAATGTGAAATTTTTGCACATAGAGGTCAGCATGAAGAAGATTGTAGATCTTCCCCTCTTGAACAAATACTTGTTGCAAACTATTAGTCCATTTGTAGCTGTCGAGAATTATGTTAGTTGTTGTGAGGTGTTGATCAAGACTTATTTCCCATAATTGTTAAGAAAGAAATATTCTTTGTTTTTGTTTTAATCAAGGAAAAAGTAGTTGTCAATCTCTATGTGGAGGTGAATTGATCTTAGGATCTCATATCATTCATGGGACTGGAAACTCAAAAGAAGTTTGTTTCCCATATTGAGTTAGCTAGGGCATCCAAGATATGTGAGCATTTGTACGATGAAGTGTAGGAGAAGACAATGTGATTACATCAGTAACCATGTCATGGAACATGTTTATATTTAGAAACAAGTGGCCAACCTATTACGCCATTATTACAAAATATATATATCTTCACGCTTCGAATGATACTCCATAAAAATGCATTTATAAAACAAGATTCAAAATAGTACTTCTCTAATCAATTTAAACTATAATAAAATCACACATAACTTTCATCTCTTTCGAAGTTGTTACTCAAGGCCATTCATCAAATGCCATGTTCATTAACAAAATGATAAAATAATGTGCAGGACATACATAATGTGTAGGATATATTCATAACCATTATTTTGAATCAAACTTATAATACTTGGATACTTTTAGGTTTGATGTGTATCCCATGTATTCGTTAGATGAAAGACATCATACCAATTTCCAAACACTAATTTTTTTTATGTAGACCACACAGGTGCATCACTTATGCGTGTCAACTTCGTGCATCCTTTAAAAGTTTGTTAGGTTGTTATGTGGGTAAGGTGCTTTTGTATTCCACCAAGTTGGATGAGTTGCTTAGCTGTGCTGGGTGCTTATGTGTATTAGGTATGTTCCATCTTTGTGAATACAATTTGACATTGTTAATATAACACTGTATATGCAATTGGATCATGGTAAAAAACAATTAAAATGTACATTTTTTTCATTATGTAATATTGTAATTCTGCATTGTTCTCAAATTTATAATTGATATCTCCATGCAATTGTAAAATCTATAAAAAGAATGGGAACATTACACATAAAAACATTGTTGGCCACACATGTATAATCACACTTGAAACTTTTGAACCATGAAGATCTCAAGAGCCTTGATATGAAATACTTTTTATATCATGAAAGTTATAATACAAAAATAGAAGGCCCATCTATGGCTTGTCAATGTACAAGTATCAAAAAAATATTTGATGTACATGTGCAAACAAAAGTACATCTATATTGAAACGTACCCCTATACTCTAACTCTGGATTGTACATAAAAATACATATTTGTCTTGGACTAACACATCAAAAATCTAACTTTCTCTTGTTTTTCTCGGACCCTGATGCTTTTCGCCTCTATCTATGACCACTGTGCATCTGTGGCGACTGTAAATCAATGACAATATTTCTTGATCATGTAACTAAACTAGTACTATCCAACAATAACAAAGTTTGAAAATTTTAAATATGACTCAATTGTAAATAAAACAAAGACTCACTACATCCGTCGGGGGTATAGGTGCCTTTGGTGTCGAGGGTATAGGTGCCCTTGGTGTCCTCCTCCTTGCAGAGAGTCTCTCTGCAATACTTCTCTATGAATAAAAAGAAATATGTCAATTATCTAAAGAATTATCAACATGTACATGAATGAGAAAGTACTAATCAAATATGTAAAAAATGAACATCTCATTGAAAAAACCATTTCTAGGGGATCACGCTGGGACTTTTCAGTAGTAAGAGGAGTCGTAGGTTGAACATAAACCTTAGTTGCATGCACTAATGGACCAGGGTATGGCTACATTCACCAAATGATAAAATAGTTAGACATCATGCATGTCCATAAACAATAGAAATGAAATGTACAATTACAAATATTCAAGTAGATGTACCTCAGTGTTACTTATCCATATTGCAGATGCAGCATTGACCGGAACATCAACAATCCCACTATGGTCTAGCACAGATGACTTTACATCCTGATGCCGTAAACATACAAAAATAACATTAAGAAAAACCACTTGTGAAGTGAATTCATAGCTAACCAACAAATGCCATTGGATGAGTAGGTTGATCCTCATGCACACTCGCTCTGTTCAAGGAAGAGGGTCATTTGGTGTAAACAACCCCCTTATCTATGTTTGGACTACAGGGAGATCAAAACCAAAGAGGTGGTGCAGGGATCTGCGATGATGTCTGCAGTCATAAAGTGTTACCATAGTTAGACATGGATTTGAATGGATGGAAAAATATGTACTGAAAAACTAACATGTTGTAATATACTTATCCCTTCCTGCGACATATCTCCCCCATGGGAGTGACCTCTTCCATCAATTTCTTGCCCCTCTTCAGATGCTAATAACATCTACAAGTTTAAAAATTCTAAATATTAGCGATCTATAAATAAGTGTACAGTAAGGAATATAAATAATTCGAACAAGATTCAGTCATAACCCATGCACTTACATTCTTCAAGTAATAGAAAATTCCACCTTGGACTATGTCGTTGATATCAATGTCTCTAGCATCACGTTCTAAGTGGGGTTCTTGCAACTTCAAAATTTGTAAATATTAAATAGTTTAATAAATTAATCAAGACTAACACATGCATTAACAAAATGATATGTATTAACAAAATTACAAAGGTTTAAATATTACCTCAATGGTGGTTGTTTGGGCCTCGGGTACAACCACACCAGGTGCAGTATCATTCTCGTGAGAGGCATCAATCTCCTGCAAGAGTAAATATTGCATATATTACGGATTTTTTAATATGTTGCATATAGTATGGAAAAATTAAAAATTGAACAATAATAGAATTTTAAAACAATTTCCTTACCTGACCACCAGTCATCGTAGTGGTACCATGGCTTGGTCCAGGACCATAACAGGGTCCCGCACATGATGTGTAGATGTGTGGCTCGCTTTGAGGCACATGGGATGTCATTCTATCCCCACCAATAGATGTCCCTCCACCACCAAAAGCTGGTGGTTGTACACCAGCAGAGGAAGAGGGCACTCTCTGGTCAATAGTGGTCGTGTGTCAAGAGAACATCTCAACTAGAGTAAAAAATGCCTCTTGTGTCTAGGCAACCATGCCATGTGTAGGAGGGATGTCTACCCTCGGTAGCTGGGAAAGGGGTGCATGTATCTATGGATTGGAATTTCTATGACTAGCGTTGGGTCGGTGTTGGGGAATCCCCCTACCAACTTCGTCGAATCCCAACATGTCAAAATAGTTGACATGTTTCCCCATCACAAACTCTGCATACAATTTTTGGAGGAAGTACAATGGTACTTCCCTATTGTTGTGAGGGGGAATGTTAAAACCATGTACCACCTATCCATCCATTTGTCTCTGATGGGTGGAAAGGTGCACCACTCAATAGAAATATGTGGCCTGTTAATCTCTGGAATGTCATCCGTCCCAGGCAGTCTAAACAATGAATAGATGTGTTGTTTTGTTATTTCAAGCTTTTTTACCTCGCTATAACTTAACCCATCAACATATTGTTGCCCTTTCCTCTCCCTCTAAGATGAGAGGCTATTCAAAGCATCATTTTATCTTGCGATCGTATCAACAATAGACAACAAAGAATCTGACAAGGAGCGGCGGAGCTCATCTTCACCCCTCCAAGCAGAACCAATCTCTCTCAAATGGGCAATAACACTCAGTATCTCTGCATTGTTATCCATAGTATCCACTGCAATCATAAATACAAATAAAATATCATTATAAATATAAACACATGATATAATGACATATCTAAGCACTGAAAACTGTATAACTAATGTATGAAAAATAACAACATAAACTAAATCTATCATCTAAATTTAAAAATTAATCTTGAATTTTACAGTAAAGAATAAACATTTAACATTTTTTCATTTCATATTTATGTCCTAAATTCAAGTATTAATTCCAATTTTTAAGTATGCATGTGTACATAAAGTGTATTGAGTGCATATGTTGATTGCGAAGCTCATGTAGCTTATTTTAAGGCTTGGATTATAAAGTTTCATCGAAATTGTGAGGTGTTGACTATTTCCTTTGCAAGAATAGCTCCCAGATTGCATGTAGAGGCAACAACTAGACCCTAGACTAGGTGGCATAATGTGCTATTGATGAGTAAAATCCTAGTATAGGCAACGATTTTGTTAGATATGTAATTATTTGTTGTAGTGTGATGTTTTTTGGACTCAAAAGTCTATTTCGCAGATCTTTATGGATATTATGGTTGCAAGGGTTCCACTAGATTATATAATGTATGATAGTATGTGATTGGCATTTTTAATCAAATACATGAACCTACCTATGTATGTTCACGTTCATAGAGTCTATTGTTGAACTTTGTTGTCTTGAACTTAACCAAAAAGTACCCTTTGTTCAAGACAAAATATATGTTAAAAGCATGGGAAGCTTCTATACCTTATTTTAACACTTGGATTAGGAAGTTTCATCAAAACTATAAGGTGTTTATTGATGTTCTTGGAAGATCAACTTCGATATTTTGGATAGAGGCAAGGGATTTACCATGTTTGTTTTATGTATTTTAGGGGAATATATGAATTCTACTTGATTTTTTTTAGTTGTATGCAAGCTTGCAACATAATTGACAAACTTTGCATATTTGTTAATTTTTGTTTGGATTCACAATGATCCTTGTGAATATACATATATGCAAATAGTGAAGTTCGTTTGTTTTTTATGAGTTAATTGGGGTTTTGGTTTACATTGGGCTTGCAAATTACTTATGCAAACTTGCAATGTTCTTGACAAACTTTGTATATTTGTGAATTTTGGTATGGATTCACAAGGATGCTTTTGAATATGCATATGGAAATAGTGAAATTTATTTGTTTTTTGAGTTAATTGGGGTTTTGGTTTCCATTGGGCATGGGAATTTTGGGTTGGATTTTGGTAAATAATCAAAATTATTTATTTTTTATGATTAAATTGGGGATTTGGTTTCCATTGGCCAGTTACATTGGGTTTTTTTTTTCCATTGGCCAATTCCATTGGGGTTTTTGTTTTCATTGATCATAATTTAATTTAATTTGGTTTAATTTTTCAATTTAGGGAAAATAAATTGATGAACAAAGAGAAAAAAACATGAAAAGAAATGAGGAAAATACGTCACAAATAGGAGGCTGATCCAAAGGGGGAGATGGATGGCTTTGGGACACCCAAAAATAATAGCTATGCGATATGGTGAAAAAGAAGCGCTCAGCCTATTTAAAAAAAATAGGCTTGCCAAAATGCGCACGTGATTTTGTTCACTAAAATGGAGGCACGATTTTCTTGAGTAAAACGAAGGCATGGTTTGCTTAAATAAAATGGAGGTGCGATTTGGTTTCCTATCCTAATTGGCATGCTTGTTGGTAGCCTTGGGACTAGGCTTGGCAGGTTCGGGATTGCTTGGGATGATTTTTATTTTTTTATCAAGAGTGATTGAATTCACTCCACCATTGCATCTAAAAGGTCCCTCAACTTCTTGCACACACCCTTATTAGATACAACTATGAGCTTAACTCCATTGATTATTAGATACAACCATTAGCTTAAGTCCAATGATTATACTATTAACTTAACTTCAACTCTAATCACAGTTATATTGTGTAGCGCTCCCTCGTTTTTTTTTTTTTATTGATTAAAAATAAATTAAAATAATGTTTGAAAAGTATAATTGAGTAATACAGTATCTGAAATGTAATACATACAAATTTGTAATTGTGTAGGTAAATACCATGTGTAGAGATAATTAAATTCCCAGTTCATTGATATTATTTAATGAGATAATATGAGTACAAATAACCATAGGAAATTAATAACTTATTATTAAAGATACTTTTATTGTCATGAGTTAATAAAACCTAGATCCATAAGAACCTATTCATGTGTTAAAGTAATACATATGTAATTACATTCTAGATAAAGAATATCATAGACATTATTTTGATCTCATAACACAAATAGCAATTGAAAAGTAACCATATATTTCTTAAATATTTACAGGTATTGTAAATTCAAAGTGTTCAGTTGAATCCCTGTTAACTATGGTAAGACGTACACTAATCACACTGCATTGACTTTGATAAAGAGTTTAAGAGGTTCGCCCTATATTAAACACATAGAATATACATGAAGGCACCAATACAAAACTCTGTATAATAAATGAAATGGTAAATTGATAATACGTGAATCGAGCCGCAATAGTCGTAACACATCAATGAAAACTATCATTTCTACAATACATTAAATAATGAAAAATGCAGAAGGACCAGGTCGCTCCATAAGCTCACCCCCATGTTAATGCAATATAATCATTAAAATTTTGTTATTATATCAAACATAAATGAGTTAATCATAGGTCGAGCCTCATGACCTTTCTCATACGACATGGGTGAGACACTTATCCATATAGACATACATTAAACAACATTTATAAATCCAAAAGACAGCATTGTACATATGATAACTTTATTCGGCAAAAGACAGAATCCAAATAACCTGGCAATTGCTGGCAAATGCAAAAATAAAAACGCAGGAAAAGCTGGAGATAGAACGCCCTTCTCACACAGCCTGTAATCAAGGCATATCGCATATGGCATACCAAAAGGTTACAAAATTCAGATCGGTTACAATCCACTAAGCAATAACCCAATAGCAATATGCATGCAAGGAAAAATCAAAGCCAACCGCAATCTAATAGTCTTTCACTGGTGTGGGTCAAAACGCAACTCCAATTAGTCATAAGCAGGTAGCTCTTTCATATGTGAATCGATTATGTATTATTCTATGTCCATAAGTGTTGGTCGCTGGAAATGGCAGGACAGTTGTAAATGTCTATTAAGTAATAATTATAAAGGCAAGGAACTGATTTACATTCTAAATTTCAACTGATAAATTTGGATACTACGGACACAAAAGCGCTGTCGATGAGAAGTGGATAAAATGTCTGATAAGATACCTACTTACGATTGGTAATTACTTCAATGGTTTGTGTTACCATTACGAATAAAGATTCTACCAGGGAAATAAAATTGCATGCAATAAATGTTAACTGTGCAAATCAAACCAGGGTCTACCAAGTATGCGATTTGGTTATGCACTGTGTGCATCCAAGCTATAATCAATAAAATCAGACTCTATCCAAAATGGCATCTGCAATGTATGGGCAAAGGGATGAAAATCGCAGCAATGTGGCCACTACCAAGAAAATTCCAAGATGCAGATAGAGAGTCGCACTAAGATCATACCTTTAAAAGAAGACACAGACATAAACGTTGGACTTACAGTGCTTGCCGGCGTCCTTTGCATGTCACATATGGAATAATCCAATTAAAAACAAACGTTGGGGAAGAATGCTCTCTATACACCCTGGACGTATTGGGGTTCAAATCGCAAATCCAGGAAAAAGGGGCCAGGTCGTTGTCCATGAAAAGACATATGAGAAATTACCTTCCCACTCTCGTTGGGGCTAAGGAGATCTACACATCAGTCACAAGAACATTCTGAGTTTTGGATCTAAGCGAAAGCGCTGTACTGGTCTTGGATATAGAAATATAAATCTGTATGTGATCATTCTTAAAGGTAGATCGCAGGGTGTTTCCAGCAATATGGATCTGTCTCTCTTGAGTCTGATCCCGAAATCATTTGCACCACAAGGTTAACACCAATCAGATTCTATAATGTCACTTGACAACGCTTCCACAAGACAGATCAGGCCTTTTCCTTAATAAAAGTAAGTACCCAAAGGGACCGAGGATAGTCTAGTGGACTTCTGGGTGCACACCTCAAATTGCAGAAAATTGGAATCACATGCAGAATTAAATCATACTTTTTATTGCAGGCAAATGAGAAATCGCATGAAGGGATATAAACAACAATCTAAATGCGGCCACCCAGGAATATAAAAAGAAATTCTAAACCCAGATTTCATAATAAAATGCAAAATACAGATCTAAAATATAAACCGAGATCTATATTAAAATACAAAATACAGATCTAAATAAAATAGATTTCAGGAATCAAAACTACAACTACAATTTATCAATCCATAAAAACCTGAGCTTCTTTGTGCAGGCTTGATCCTTCTGAGATTGCCGCACCACGAACTTTGCCAGATTCCCGTGAACTTTGATTAGTTCCCAATCATCATAGATCCACCGGTTGACCTCCCTACCATTCCAATGGGTACTCTCCTTCCCCAAGGACCCCCGAGCTGAATGGGGTTGCAGGAAGAAGTACCCAAGCACGATCAGAGTGTGTAGAATCACTCAGGGCCTCCCAACCCCCTTCACACCTGATGAGCCAAACTCTCTACAGCCACCATCTGCTTCTCCATTCTCTCATCTCTCCAACATTAGGGTAAAAAGCCTCCCTTACTCAAACCCTACTTCTTTATTTATATCATTTTGCATTATTATTTTTATTTATTATTATTTTGAATTCTTCTTATTTTATTTTATTTCAATGAATCTTTGTGATATGCATTTATGCAATGTGCTTAATTTAGGATTTATTTATTTAAACCATTCCTATATTTCATTCATAGATTTTTGCTTGATTTACTATTTTTGTGTGTGTGCAATGTGTTTCTATTTAAAATTTACTTTATCTTCCTTTATGATGATTTCCTCTTTTAAAATTTCTTTTTAATTTTTATTTCATAAGGCTGCACTTCCGTTACTTATTTCCAACTCATGAGTTTATGGTTTAGTTATTAATTATTTACAATCTTATAGTTTAATAATTTCTTTTGTTTCTCCAGGTGATATCAAGGGTGCCATGATCGTCTTCATGCCCTTCAAATATCCCACTTTTCGTGGCGAGGAGTTAGTGCGATGGCTGATACCACGTTAACTCAGTCCAATCCATGCTGTAGAGAGACTCATGGCTACTGAGGAATAAGTTCGACACCTCATTGCGTGCCCCTCAGTTAATCCTCGTGAGTGACCGAGTCCGCAGCCTACCCCCACGGCAGCATGTCTCTTGGAGGTAAAAGCCTCTCTCGTTTTTCAACCTGCCACATGGAAAATATGTGCTAACCATAGAGGTACTTTCTTTCGTGCAACCCCATCATCCTTTGTGGATCAATTGGGAACCAGATCATGTGCCTGCACACATGAAAACCATGTGCATTAGTCGCACTTACACAATTTAATCAAAATATTATTAAAATAGATTGTATCACGTGATATCCTGTTCATATTCAAACTGAAATTCATGTGGCATTGACACCACCTTGTGTCATTGCGCAGTTGGGTCCCTGTCACACTAGAAAACTGTCAAAGCATCTACCAATACATCGTAAGAAATGCAAAATGTTCATATATTTCATTTACACATTTTAAGATCAATCATATCACATTATATAATCTATCTACCAATGTCCATTCATTCATAAGCAATCATTGTGACACAACAATCAATACATAAATAAGTCGTTTTAATTCATCGCATTAAACCAGGCCGTTTGTACTCAAAATGCCCTGAAACCATTACACATTTTAACACTTGAAACAGTCTGTCCAACAAGGCAGTACAATGTTGCATTACAAAATTTCATTTATCCATGAGTACTCAAATGTATCAACATGATCAAAACATACATTTCGAAATTTAACCGGGTCATTAGTGATAAAATTCCCTCAAATAATAATATAGTTGAATAATAAAAGAGTCTAACAAAATGGGGCACTACATACACCCCCTCTTCAAGAAACTTCGTCCCGAAGTTTTCAAAACAAGTAAGGAAACTATTGCTGTATTTCAGATGCATCCTCCCAAGTAGCTGAGTTAGTACTGTAGTTATTCCATTGGACGTTTACCTGATCGACTAATTGATGCCGAAGCTGTCGAGTTCGTCGGTCCAGTATACGGATCGGTTCGGCCTTCAAGACCCCATCGTCCGATATCTGCAAGTTACTCAAATTTATAATATGAGAAGGATCTGAAATATAATGACGCAAAATAGAAACATGAAAAACATCATGCATATGACTCAATGATGATGGCAATGCAAGACGATAGGCAACCAGTCCCAACTTCTCAAGTATCACAAAGGGTCCTACGAATCGCGGTGATAATTTAGCTCCCTTCCCAAATTTAATGGAGCTCTTTTGTGGCCTAACCCAAAGGAATACCTTATCACCTACTTCATAACTCCTATCGATTCTATGTGCATCAGCATAGCTCTTTTGTCTATCCTGTGCTTCCTTTAACCGTGCACGAATAGTTGTCATCTGCTCTTCCATTTCTTGAATCAATTATGGTCCTACAAGGACTCTATCTTCCAAGCGATCCCAACTCAATGGGGTTCTACACGGCCTCCCATATAAGAATTCAAATGGTGCCATCTTAATAGAGCTTTGATAACTATTGTTGTAAGAAAACTCAACCAAAGGTAGGTATTCCTCCCAACGCTTTTGTTGATCCATCACGTACATACGTAACATGTCTTCCAAGACTTGGTTCACCCTTTCAGTCTGGCCATCCGTCTCAGGGTGATATGATGTACTAAAATTTATCCTTGTCCCCAAAGTGGCTTGGAAACTTGTCCAAAACCTTCCAGTGAATACTGGCCCTCTATCAGAAATTATCTTGCGAGGTACACCATGTAACCTCACAATTTCATTTATGAATACTCTTACAATCTCTAGTGCTTGATAGGTAGTCTTCATAGGTATAAAATGCACACTCTTAGTTAAAGTATCTACGACCACAAAAATAGAGTCATGTCTTCTTGCAGTCATTGGTAACCCAACAATAAAATCCATTGATATAACCTCCCATTTTGATTCCGGGATTACATGTGGTTGTAGTAATCCCGCGGGATGCCTATGCTCAGCCTTGACCAATTGACATTCTAGGAACCTCGCCACAAAGCTAACTACATCCTTCTTCATTCCACTCCAATAAAATAACGGTTTTAAATCTGCGTACATCTTCTTAACCCCAGGATGTGCCATATACACAACCCTGTGAGCCTCCGACAAGATCAAATTTTGAACTTCTTCGTTGAATGGTACATAAATTCTCTTGTTATATCGCAATAATCCATCTTCCTCAAACACATACCCTTCATACTTTGGGTTCTTCAATACCTCATTATCTAACTCGGTCTTAACCTCTCTATACCACTCATATTCCAATTGTAATTTCAATATCCTTTCCCGTAAATTTGTTTTTAAGGGCACTAGGGAAAAGATACGAGGCCTTCGACTTAGAGCATCTGCCACCTTATTCATCGTCCTCTTAATGTATGATATTTCAAAATCGTACTCGCTCATTAATTCATACCACCTCCTTTGTCTAGCATTGAGGTCGCTTTGGGTAAAAATATATTGTAGCCCATGGTGATCTGTCTTTAACTCAAATTTCCTCCCTACCAGATAGTGTCTCTGTAAACGCAAGGCATAAACCACAGCAACAAGCTCTAAATCATGCGTTGCATAGTTCTCCTCATGAGGTCTAAATTTCCTTGAGGAGTAAGCTATCACCCTACCTTCTTGCATCAAAACACCTCCTAGACCTTCTTTTGATGCATCAGTACACATTAAGAAGTCTTTATCCATATCTGGTACCTTAAGAACTGGAGCCGTTGTCAACAACTGTTTAAGCTTTTCAAATTCCTCCTCACATCGTTCTGTCCATATGAACTTCTTGTTCTTCTTCTGTAACTCCATAATTGGGATTGCAATTTTTGAGAATCCTTCTACAAATCTTCTATAATACCTCGCTAATCCCATAAAACTACGCACCTCATGTACATTTTGCGGTGTTGGCCATTCAAGAATGGCCTCAACCTTTGCGGGATCCACCTCTATACCGTCCCCAGTTTTAACATGTCCTAAATAATGAATCTCTGGCTGGAAGAAGGAACACTTTGATAGTTTGGCGTATAGCTTGCGCTCTCTCAAACACTGCAACACAAGTCTTAAATGCTCTTCATGCTCTTCTTGTGTCCTTGAGTAAATAAGGATATCATCTAAAAACACTTGTACAAATTTATCCAAGTATTCTCTGAATACATTATTCATCAAGTTCATGAAAACTCCAGGTGCATTTGTCAACCCAAATGGTACTACAACAAACTCGAAATGTCCATATCGAGTTTTAAATGTAGTCTTTGGTACATCTTCTTCTCTGATTCTTAGTTGATGGTATCCCGACCTTAGATCTATTTTCAAAAATATTGTTGCCCCTTTCATCTGATCAAACAGATCGTCGATTCTTGGTAAGGGATATTGATTCCTTATGGTTGCTTTGTTCAATTGACGATAGTCAATGCAAAGTCTCCATGAACCATCCTTCTTCACGAATATCACTGGTGCTCCCCAAGGTGATATACTAGGGTGAATGAAACCTAAATCTAAAAGCTCTTGAAGTTGTATCTGCAACTCTTGTAACTCGGGTGTTTTCATATGATAGGGTACTCTAGATATAGGTTCGGTTCCTGGTTTAAGTTCAATAGTGAACTCAATCTCCCTTTTAGGTGGTAACCCAGGTAATTCTTCAGGGAATACATCCGCAAACTGGGACAGTATGGGGTGTTGACTTACATCGATAGTGTCTTTCTTGTCATTCATCACTACTACCGCATACAACTCACATCCCTTACGCATGCTCTTTTTCAATTGCAATGCTAAAATAAACCTTAATGATACCCCTCTTCTAGTCCCTATTAGGATTCTCTTATGCCCGAAATCATCTACGAATATTAGCTTTTTCTCCTTACAGTCTAACATAGCTGAATGGGTTTCTAACCAATCCATCCCTAGGATAATATCATAGGATCCTAATGCTGTAGCATAAAGGGATACTTTTGTAACACACATGCCCAAGTCTACTTCGCAATCCTTGACCAATTCTCCTACTCTTTGAGTGATACCCAATGCCATTTCAACCATATTGAAATCATCTTGCTTGCTTTCCCATCACCTTACATCTAGACAATGCTTCATAAGAAATAAAACTTTCAGTTGCTCCTGGGTCTACTAAAAGAGAAAATTTCATACCATTTATTTTACCTGTCGCCTCTAGCACGGTGGACTGATGTTCTTCCTAGCGGTTGTTGACTGCAGCATGGATTCGGTGAGCCTTGCCCAAGTCTCCAACTGTAGTCTGTCCCTTTCCCTGACTAGAATATATCTTGTCTTGCGGACAGTCTCTCTGGAAATGCGGTTCTCCACAAGTCCAACACCCCCCTTTTGGGGCCGATCTCTGGACACTCGATTGAGTAAAAGTAGATCCACTGTTATACTGGGGGCATTGCGCTACTAGATTTCCACTCTGATATTGTGACTACATTGGTGGCCTATACGGTGGTCTCTGGCCACCGGGTTCATGTCTCTGACTCCCTGCTGTGGGACTCTTAAATGAATTTTGGCATTTGGTTGCTGGTCTTGAAGCACTAGCTGACTATACTCCTAGTTTCTGTACCACTGCTCCTGAAGGTCGAGGTGGTCGAGACTGTCCACCTCCTACAAACTCTTCCTCAGCTATGATATCTTTTTGCACTGCTTCGTGCAAGGTACGTGGCATCAAGATAGGCACTTTTTCCCTGATGTTGAAGTTGAGCCCATACACAAATTTATTTACTCGCAACTTCTCCGTACTCAAATGTGGAGCATACCACAATAGTTCCATAAATTTAGCTTCATACTCTGGGATTGATCGACCTCCTTGCCTCAAGGAATTGAATTCATTCAATTCTCTTTCAATAAACTCCTCAGATAGGTAACGTTCTCGGAAACGTTCTTCAAATATTTCCCAAGAGACCTCTGTTATTTCAATTCCAAGTTGCGGCAGCAAGGTCTTCCACCATAGCAGCGCGCTTCCCTTAAGTTGCAATATCGCCATGCACACTTTCATGTTTGAGTTATAATCGCGTAATGCAAAGCACATGGACATGTTCTCAAGCCATGTCTCAGCTGCAATGCCATTAGGTGCACCCCAAAATTCAGGAAATTTCACCTTCTCAAGTTCTCTTTGAGCATTTTCTTTCGGCGGTTGCTGAGATCCTTCTGCAGGTGCTATGGAATCTCTATCCTCCTGGTCTAACCGACTAATCAATGCCTCAGACATCCGCTGGAATGAATGCATCATATTCATCACTTCACCTGCAGGTATATGGGTCGGTTCTTCCACTGCTGGTGGATCACGTGGAGGTGAAGGCTGCAAAAGAGGTGGTGTACCACGCCCCCTAGCACCTCTACCTCTCCTTCCTCTTCTTCCCCTAGCATCCATGCTTCCTGAGTTTGCAAGGTGAAAATTTCATGTATTAGTTTCCAATCACTACATAAAAAAAAACAAAATAAACAGAAATAACTTAAAGAGCAACGAGCCCAAGGTCCTAGAGTCAGAACCATGCTCTGATACCATGTGTAGCGCTCCCTCGTTTTTTTTTTGTTTTTTTTTTATTGATTAAAAATAAATTAAAATAATGTTTGAAAAGTATAATTGAGTAATACAGTATCTAAATTGTAATACATACAAAGTTGTAATTGTGTAGGTAAATACCATGTGTAGAGATAATTAAATTCCCAGTTCATTGATATTATTTAATGAGATAATATGAGTACAAATACCCATAGGAAATTAATAACTTATTATTAAAGATACTTTTACTATCATGAGTTAATAAAACCTAGATCCATAAGAACCTATTCATGTGTTAAAGTAATACATATGTAATTACATTCTAGATAAAGAATATCATAGACATTATTTCGATCTCATAACATAAATAGCAATTGAAAAGTAACCATATATTTCTTAAATATTTACAGGTATTGTAAAGTCAAAGTGTTCAATTGAATCCCTGTTAACTATGGTAAGACGTACACTAATCACACTATGTATTGACTTTGATAAAGAGTTTAAGAGGTTCGCCCTATATTAAACGCATAGAATATACATGAAGGCACCAATACAAATCTCTGTATAATAAATGCAATGGTAAATTGATCATACGTGAATCGAGCCTCAATAGTCGTAACACATTAATGAAAACTATCATTTCTACAATACATTAAATAATTAAAAATGCAGAAGGACCAGGTCGCTCCATAAGCTCACCCCCATGTTAATGCAATATAATCATTAAAATTTTGTTATTATATCAAACATAAATGAGTTAATCACAGGTCGAGCCCCATGACCTTTCTCATACGACATGGGTGAGACACTTATCCATATAAACATACATTAAACAACATTTATAAATCCAAAAGACAGCACTGTACATATGATAACTTTATTCGGCAAAAGACAGAATCCAAATAACCTGGCAATTGCTGGCAAACGCAAAAATAAAAACACAGGCAAAGCTGGAGATAGAACGCCCTTCTCACACATCCTGTAATCAAGGCATATCGTAGATGGCATACCAAAAGGTTACAAAATTCAGATCGGTTACAATCCAGTAAGCAATAACCCAATAGCAATATGCATGCAAGGAAAAATCAAAGCCAACCGCAATCTAATAGTCTTTCACTTGTGTGGGTCAAAACACAACTCCAATTAGTCATAAGCAGGCAGGTTTTTCATATGTGAATCGATTATGTATTATTCTATGTCCATAAGTGTTGGTCGCTGGAAATGGCAGGACAGTTGTAAATGTCTATTAAGTAATAATTATAAAGGCAAGGAACTGATTTACATTCTAAATTTCAACTGATAAATTTGGATACTAAGGACACAAAAGCGCTGTCAATGAGAAGTGGATAAAATGTCTGATAAGCTACCTACTTACGATTGGTAATTCCTTCAATGGTTTGTGTTACCATTATGAATAAAGCTTCTACCAGGGAAATAAAATTGCATGCAATAAATGTGAACTATGCAAATCAAACCAGGGTCTACCAAGTATGCGATTTGGTTATGCACTGTGTGCATCCAAGCTGTAATCAATAAAATTAGACTCTATCCAAAATGGCATCTGCAATGTATGGGCAAAGGGATGAAAATCGCAGCAATGTGGCCACTACCAAGAAAATTCCAAGATGCAGATAGAGAGTCGCACTAAGATCATACCTTTAAAAGAAGACACAGACATAAACGTTGGACTTACAGTGCTTGCCGGCATCCTTTGCATTTCGCATATGGAATAATCCAATTAAAAACAAACGTTGGGGAAGAATGCTCTCTATACACCCTGGACGTATTGGGGTTCAAATCGCAAATCCAGGAAAAAGGGGCCAGGTCGTTGTCCACGAAAAGACATATGAGAAATTACCTTCCCACTCTCGTTGGGGATAAGGAGATCTACACGTCAGTCACAAGAACATTCTGAGTTTTGGATCTAAGCGAAGGCACTGTACTGCTCTTGGATATAGAAATATAAATCTGTAAGTGAACATTCTTCAAGGTAGATCGCAGGGTGTTTCCAGCAATATGGATCCGTCTCTCTTCAGTCTGATCTCGAAAGCATTTCCACCACAAGGTTAACACCAATCAGATTCTATAATGTCACTTGACAATGCTTCCACAAAACAAATCAGGCCTTTTCCTTAATAAAAGTAAGTACCCAAAGGGACCGAGGATAGTCTAGTGGACTTCTGGGCGAACACCTCAAATTGCAGAAAATTGGAATCACATGCAGAATTAAATCATACTTTTTATTGCAGGAAAATGGGAAATCCAATGAAGGGATATAAAAAGCAATCTAAATGCGGCCACCCGGGCATATAAACAGAAATTCTAAACCCATATTTCATAATAAAATGCAAAATACAGATCTGAATGAAATGCAAATACAGATCTAAAATATAAACCGAGATCCATATTAAAATACAAAATACAGATCTAAATAAAATACATTTCAGGAATCAAAATTACAACTACAATTTATCAATCCATAAAAACCTGAGCTTCTTTGTGCAGGATTGATCCTTCTGAGATTGCCACACCACGAAATTTTCCAGATTCCCACGAACTTCGATCAGTTCCCAATCATCAGAGATCCACCGGTTGACCTCCCTACCATTCCAATGGGTACTCTCCTTCCCCAAGGACCCCCGAGTTGAATGGGGTTGCAGGAAGAAGTACCCAAGCACGATCATAGTGTGTAGAATCACTCAGGGCCTCCCAACCCCCTTCACACCTGATGAGCCAAACTCTCTATAGCCACCATCCGCTTCTCCATTCTCTCATCCGTCCAACATTAGGGTAAAAAGCCTCCCTTACTCAAACCCTACTTCTTTATTTATATCATTTTGCATTATTATTTTTATTTATTATCATTTTGAATTCTTCTTATTTTATTTTATTTCAACGGATCTTTGTGATATGCATTTATGCAATGTGCTTAATTTAGGATTTCTTTATTTAAACCATTCCTATATTTCATTCCTAGATTTTTGCTTGATTTACTATTTTTGTGTGTGTGCAATGTGTTTCTATTTATAATTTACTTTATCTTCCTTTATGATGATTTCCTCTTTTAAAATTTATTTTTAATTTTTATTTCATAAGGCTGCACTTCCGTTACTTATTTCCAAGTCATGAGTTTATGGTTTAGTTATTAATTATTTACAATCTTATAGTTTAATAATTTCTTTTGTTTCTCCAGGTGATATCAAGGGTGCCATGATCGTCTTCATGCCCTTCAAATATCCCACTTTCCATGGCGGGGATTTAGTGCGATGGCTGAGACCATGTTAACTCAGTCCAATCCACGCTGTAGAGAGACTCATGGCTGCTGAGGAATAAGGTCGACACCTCATTGCGTGCCCCTCAGTTACTCCTTGTGAGTGACCGAGTCTGTGGCCTACCCCCACGGCAGCATGTCTCTTGCAGGTAAAAGCCTCTCTCGTTTTTCAACCTGCCACATGGAAAATATGTGCTAACCATACGGGTACTTTCTTCCGTGCAACCCCATCATCCTTTGTGGATCAATTGGGAACCAGATCATGTGCCTGCACACATGAAAACCATGTGCATTAGTCGCACTTACACAATTTAATCAAAATATTATTAAAATAAATTGTATCACGTGATATCCTATTCATATTCAAACTAAAATTCATGTGGCATTGACACCACCTTGTGTCATTGTGCAGTTGGGTCCCTGTCACACTAGAAAACTGTCAAAGCATCTACCAATACATCGTAAGAAATGCAAATGTTCATATATTTCATTTACACATTTTAAGATCAATCATATCACATTATATAATCTATCTACCAATGTCCATTCATTCATAAGCAATCATTGTGACACAACAATCAATACATAAATAAGTCGTTTTAATTCATTGCATTAAACCAGGCTGTTTGTACTCAAAATGCCCTGAAACCATTACACATTTTAACACTTGAAACAGTCTGTCCAACAAGGCAGTACAATGTTGCATTACAAAATTTCATTTATCCATGAGTACTCAAATGTATCAACATGATCAAAACATACATTTCAAAATTTAACCCGGTCATTAGTGATAAAATGCCCTCAAATAATAATATAGTTGAATAATAAAAGAGTCTAACAAAATGGGGCACTACATATTGGATAAATATTAGATACAACTACTATCTTAACTCCAACAATTTTATAGCTATTAGCTTAACTTCAACTCTAATCACTTAAGTCTTAGTGCAATTGGATTTGGCATCTAGAAGTCTAGGTAATGTGCAGTCATGCAAGAGTCAAACTCCTAATAAGATAGTTGGAAATCCTAATAAACACCTCCAAATTAACTATTAGATACAACTATTATCTTAACTCCAATGATGATACCACTATGAGATTAACAACCATGAATTAAGTGGTTGTTATATTAGCTTAACTATTAGATACAAGTAATGGCCACATTCTTTAGTAAAAAACATTATGAATATGTCAAATATATATCTCTTGGGTATTTCAAACATATTAATCTTAGTAATATGGTTGTTCCTAGTTACATTGATAGGCATATATATTTTAGAATTATAGGGAGGACTACCATCTATTCGTTTTCATCTATAAACAAGAATGAGACAAATGTATTGTCCAAATTGATTCTATTGGCATCATAAAAAATTCATAATTTACAATTTCAAAAAATACAAAATAACTTGGTTAACATCTCATAAGTATACTTCATGATAGTTAAAAAAAATTAAACAACAAGTTCAATTATTCTATTATTAGCTACAACTATGAGCTTATACAACTATGCCCATAATTCCCTTGATGATACAACTATTAGCTTAATTTCAACTCCAATCATGAACCTCACTTCCTAATATATTAATTTTTAAATTAACCATTAAATACAACTATTAGTTAAATCCAAAGATTCTACAACTATTAGCTTAACTTCAAGTCTAATTGATGTTATATTGGATAAATATTATATTAACTATTAGATAATTATTAGGTTAACTCCAACAATTATACAACTATTAAATTTAATTTAGATGAACATGGTAATTAAAAAGTGGCAATCAAAAACTATTAGACGAAAGTGTAGTTGTACTCCGTTCACTCCACCTCTTAGCCTCATAAGTATACCTTCATGAAACCATGTATCTCTCAATAAGCTTTCCATTTGGTAGTGTAGCATCATCAGAACAATACATAGGTAACTTGTGCTCAGAAGGTAATAGGCTCAATGCAATTTAAAAATATTTATTAATAATTTATTATACATCTCATTGTCTCAAATATATGCCTCTCTACTTATTCCAAACATATTAATCTTATTAATATGGTTATTGCTAGTTAAAAAGCATTATAAATGTGAAAATTAAAAACTATATATTTAATAAAAACTATTTTAAATTTTTTATAAATGTTAAGAATAAAAATTATATATTTAAAAAAAAATTATTTCAAAATTATACTTATATTTAACCTAATCTTATTCTTATTATACTTTATTTATAAATTTATAATATTAAGAAATTGCAAACAATAAATTAATTTTCTAGAGACTAACACTTCACACAATCATAAAAACAAAGTAGACACCTCACACAATAATAAAAACAAAACTATTATCTTTTAATATAAATAATCAATCATCTCAATAACCATCCAAAAACATTATCAATACATCATTTCTTTATGACAAACTTTATGGTTAAACTTTGAAATAATTATTCTAAATTCTATACACCTATAGTATTAATAAAACTTATAAAATATCTTACTTCTATCCAAATCATACCCGAGTGTAGATTCTTTAATACCATAATTGAATATCCCATTCAGAAATTGATTAATATTATTTGAAGGGTGTTCTTTATAATGTATTGAAAGAATTCTGATTCGTCAACCACTCTACAAATCGAACCACTATCTTGCTTTATTTCTGATTCGTAAACGAGATGTGGATTATTGGGATACCTAGATACGAAGCAGGGTTACTCTTAAGTTTCGATGTACATACGTAATCATATAAGCGACTAAATTATGTAATAAATATTATTGTATTATATTTATATTAATAATATTATCATTGGGAAAATATGTTATGTATATTAATACGAAGAGAATAACCTTCAATGCATTTGCACATTATGTGAAAGCATAACACACCTAGATTATAAATCAATTATATGTTTGAGTATATTCTGTTTATCTAATTTAAATATATTTTCTTTAACTAATGTTTCGAATAGTTGCTAGCATTTGCAAATTAAGTGAAATTAATGTTTAACTCATTTTTGGAAGATTGAATAGCATTTATAAAGTAAGTGAAATTAATGATTAAGGAAATAATTTTTTTCTTACTTGGTTATATGCTGAAATTTAAAAAGATAGGGTATATACATCTTCATATAACCATAGATACATTATACACATTTATGATTTATAATTGGTTATATGCTGAAATTTAAAGGGTAAGGTATATATATCTCCATATAACAAAAAATATACTATACACATTAATGATTTATATAAAATATGGTTATGTACTAACATTTCAAATCACATTATTTACTCATTTCTATCCATAATTTATTGAATTAGGACATAATTAGACCAATTTACCAAAAAAATAGGTAAGGATAGTGGGGTGCTAATTTATATTGAGATTTGGAATTGGTTTGTTAGATAGAATTTTCTTATTCTACTTAATAATGTATGTCTTATTAAAATTGGAATTTGTTTTAATGAATTTAGAATTTAGATTGTTAATAAAAAAACTAATTTTCAAACTTAAATTGTAAAAAATAACTTAATTTAACATTTAAACCCAAATAATTAATGTTTTTATTTTATTACTATATCATAAACATAAACTATATATAGACAATTATACTTAGTTATCCAAAATTTGAATAAAGGAAGTTCATTGAACCAACTTGACTAGATAAGAATGAAAAACAAACTAGAATGAAAAATAATGACCAAGTCCACTAGTGTATTGACTAAAGTTATTTGACTTGTGCTAATATGTTCAAGTCCACTAATATATTGACTAAAGTTATTTGACTAGTGCTAATATGTTCACAACCATAATAGATTTGATGAAATATATGGATTCAATGATCAATATGAATATCATTACTAGTGCCACTGATAACAAGTTCTTTGAGACGAAAATTATTCAATTAAGATTTTGGGATAAATTTAGAGAGGTGTTAATTTTGTTAAGACATTTGGAATTTGTTTTTGGGTAAGAGTTTTTTATTTTACTTAATAATGTGTGTTTTATTAAATTATACATTTTCTTATATTGGGTTTATAATATAGATTATTAGTTAAATAACTATTTTTCAAATTTAGTGAGTAAATAATTATTTAACATAAAATTTTCAAGAAATCATTTTGTGTTTTATTATTATGGAACCGTATGAACCATACATATAGTCTTAAGGTTGTGATCCAAAATTTGATCACCTAGAGGACATGTAGAGATTGGAGGTACGATTAAATAAGGAAGTTGATTGAACTAAGTTGACTAAGCAATAAAGAAAAACATTCTAAGACTAATGATGAAGTGGACCAGTAGTGTAATAATTGAACTCACTTGACTAGTGCTCATATGGTAATGACCACAATGGGGTATCGAGTAGATTTGATGAAATATAAGGAGTCAAGAATTAATATGAATATTTTTACTAGTATTATGATAATGATAATAAGTTCTTAACAACGAAAAATTCAAATAAGCATTTAGGATGAAATTAGAAGGTTGCTAATTTTGTAGTGAGAACTGAAATTTGTTGTTAGATAAGAATTTCATATTCCACTCAATAATGAATGGTTCATTAAACTTAGAATTTGTTTTAAGTTATTTAGAATTTAGATTGTTGGTGATCATAATGGGATATTGATTAAATTTCATGAAATATATGGATTGAAGCATCAATATGAGTCTTTTTACTTGTATTATTGTCACAAACCTATAAATTTCCAAAATAAAAATTTAATGTACACTTTTATCTGAGTGAATAGTGTAACATGTATAATTGGTTCTAGCATGAACAATTTGTCATTTATTTGTATAATAAATTATATTTGATTCTTACTGAATTGGACAAGGTATATTTTATGTTGTGTTTACATACGGTTATCGACAACTATGTCATCACACCTAAAGGTAATATTAAAATTGATTTGTATATTTGTTTTACCATATGGTTTTTTTAGGGGTTTCTTAGCCTAAAGCATAAGGTTTTTCCCTAGTTCTCATGCCCTAACTCTAGAAACTAAAACATGATGTTAAAAAGGGGATTTACATAACATAGTTTGGTGAAGAATAAAGGTTGGTGGACTATGGTGTTAAACAGCATAGTCTCGATCCCACTTACCTTCGCATAAAATATTGATATGTTTAAACTATGTTGTAGACCATCGTCCTAGCGGGGCATACAAGGTATAAGTTTAAGAGTTTGTTTGAATGTTTAAGACTTGGGATCTTAAGGCGCTCACACCCTACTCATGGTTTTAATCCTTGTCATACACAACTTTGAGGCTTTAATGTCATATGGTCTTTAGCCATCAATAACAAGAGATACAAGGGTTCTAATACGTTTGTACTAAAGTTGACCTTGGTAATAAATTTGTCTGGGCTATGAGTTGGAAGAGCATGCATGTAGTTAATGGAAATATTGCATATCTATACGAGATGAAATCTCGACCCTCCATCTATCGTAAAAAGTGGCAAGAGTTTTGATAGGGTTTAATGCAGTTTCACTTTTCCCATTTTGTATTTGCACCTGTCTTTTGGTGTGCAACTATTGTAAATAAAAGCTCTGCCTTCAATGGATGCGTTGTGTAGCTTTTCATTCAATATTTTACCTAGTTTTTAATAGAATTCCTTTGTTTTATTCTGAGGTATGTTTGACATCCTTTATCATTGTTGATGGATTTCAAGCAAAGGAGTGATAAGGGCACCCAGGAGGAGCCAATCCCTAGCCTTATGTACATTGGAATAAGGTAAGGTGTTTAACCTTAGTCATAATCATTTAAATTCTTTAATAAACTAGGACATGGTTCTAATTGCATTTTTGGGTTTAATGCAGTTTCACTTTTCCCATTTTGTATTTGCACCTGTCTTTTGGTGTGCAACTATTGTAAATAAAATCTCTGCCTTCAATGGATGCGTTGTGCAGATTTTCATTCAATATTTTACCTAGTTTTTAATAGAATTCATTTGTTTTCTTCTGAGGTATGTTTGATATCCTTTATCATTGTTGATGGCTTTCAAGCAAAGGAGTGATAAGGGTGCCCATGAGGAGCCAATCCCTGGCCTTCTGTACATTGGAATAAGGTAAGGTGTTTAACCTTAGTCATAATCATTTAAAGTCTTTAATAAAATAGGACATGGTTCTAATCGCATTTTGGGTAAATGTAGGTTATGGGAAGGCCAACGACAGTGGCAACAGGGTCACCTTCTCTTAAGCCTATTACTTTCAAACCCAAGGTGAGTGTTTGTGCTAAATTTAAATCTTGATTGCAAGAGAGCCAATCTTAACACATCTTTAATGTAAAGGTTGATTGATTAGAACCTTTTGTTTTCTGGTTGTATAGTAACAGAAAGGGAATTGAAAGGGTGGGTGAATGACCAGTAATCATGAATAGAACATATCTCATTCATTTTCTTTTCAAATCCAATCTTTCAATATTGACGCATGAATCCCAGGAATTTGGATTTATCTTTGTTTGTGATACATTGTTTTTTTTATGTTTTTGGTTGTTAAATCCCCATCAAAGAACTCTCTATATAAAATTATGAACTCCAACAATGAAGTTTTGATGAAAAAGCAACTCTTTAATAATGAAGATTTAATTAAAAAACTAATCTTTTATAATGAAGTTTCAAGTTAAAAACTATATTTAACCCTTCTTAACAACTATATTTTTCATGTTGAATATTAAACTACTTTTCCAAATATTAACAAACAATAAGTGCAATACATCATTTTCAACTTATAAGATAATAAATACCTAAAATCTGAATTTTCAAGCTTTGAATAGAATGAAACTTCAATCTTATAATCCAATTCTATTTGTAAATTCTCTATGTATATTTAGGTTGATAAACGTATATATCTTAGGATTTTGGGGTGAGCTACCATATATTCTTTTTCATCTATGGACAAGAATGAGACAAGCGTACTATCCATATTTATTCTATGGGGTCGTCCAAAATTCATAATGAATAATTTTAAAAAAATAAAAAATAGCTTAATGCATATAATAAGTATAGCTTATGATAGTTGGAAAAAAGTAAACTTCTTCTACTATTCGATTATTAGATAGAACTATGAACTTAACTCCGTTAAGCATACAACTATTATCTTAACTTGAACTCAAATCATGACCGCATCTAATTAACTTTTATATTAACTATTAGATACAACTATTAGATTAACTCCAACTATTCTATAGCTATTAGCTTAACTTCAGCTCTAATCATGGTTATATTGGATAGCTATTAGTTTAACTAATGTGCACAAGTTTTAGTCAAACTAAATTTTACATCTAGGAGTTGAAGTAATCTGCATTTCATGTGACAATTGAAATACTAATAAAATCCTCTGAACTCTAGGAATAGATTGCTTTGAACACATGTGACAACCGTACTTAGTGGCATGGTAATATGAAACTCATGTGACCGTCAAACTCCATCTAGCATAACATTGTATTAATTTTCAATTAGCTATTAGATACAACTCTTTACTTAATTCAAATGATGATACTACTATGATCTTAACAACCACAAATAAAGTGGTTGTTATATTAGATTAACTATCGAATACAAATAATTGACACATTCTTCAAGAAAAAAACATTATCAATATATCAAATATATGCCTCTCGGCGTATTCTAAACATATTACTTTTAATAATATGGTTGTTGCTAGTTTATTTTTCTATAAACGTATTACGCCTATAAGTTTATATATCTTAAAATTTTGGGGTGGAGTACCATTTATGCTTTTTCATCTATGAACAAGAATGAGACAAGTGTACTGTCCAAATTGATTCTATTGGTGTCGTCCAAAGTTAAAGGAGAATGAGACAAGGGGACATTCCTAATTGATTCTATAGGAATCATCCAAAATAAATAAAATTAATAATTTCAAAAAGAAAATTATATTAATTAACATGTGATAAGTACAATTAGTGATTGTTGTAAAAATTAAAATTAATCTTCAACTATTCGATTATTAAATACAACTAATAGCTTAACTCCATCAATTATTATATATAGCTGTTATCTTAACTCCAATTATTCTAGAACTATTAGCTTAACTTCAACTCTAATCATAGTTATATTGGGTTACTATAAGCTTAACTATTATCTTAACGCCAATGATTCTACAACTATCAGCTTAACGTCAACTCTAACACTTAAGGCTTAGTCCAAGTGCATTTGGCATCTAGGAGTCTACCTGATGTATAGTCATGTAAGAGTCGAACTCCTAATAAAATAGTTGGAGCTCCTAATAAACTCCTCCAAACTCCTAATAAACTCATGCATTTAGTTTCGTCGATAGGTGTTTATATCTTAGATTTTTGGGGTGGAATACCATCTATTCTTTTTCATCTATGGACGAGAATGAGACAAGTGTATTGCTCCTTTTTCAAATTTCATAATTATTAAAAAATAAAAACAAAAATAGCATAGTTAATGTATGATAAGTCACATTCATTCTATTTGGAAAAATTAAACCTCAACTTCAGCCATTCCATTATTAGATACAACTATTGGATTATTAGGTACAACTATGAGCTTAACTTCAACTCCAATCACGACTTTTACTCGAACAATAATTGTTGATATATTAACTTTTAAATTAAGTATTAGTTACAACTATTAGCTTAACTTTAACTTGAACTCTATTCCTATCATATTGTATATTTCATAATTATGAAAATCTCTTCTATATATATAAGACAAAGTTTCATAATTTATATAAGAAAAATAAATTGTGTTATTACATTATTAATTTCAAAAAGCTTTTAAACTTTCTATACATCGAAGAAGTAATGTTCCCCTAAAAGGATTATCCAAATTGACTATTATACTTCTTTCCATTCAAATTATATGATTCAAATATTGAATGTTTATTAACATTATATATGTATCATGTTTTATGTAAAGGTAAATTTATAATTTTTATGTGAAATT
>LPNX010878144.1:263252-329580 GCA_001517045.1 Pseudotsuga menziesii | reverse complement strand
AATGAGGCATGGAGCCGTAGAAATAGTCCCTATGACAGAGATCCTTACTGGATTTTCTGTATTTTGTCTTCTTGTATATAGCAATATAAATCAATTCAATGTCTTGTTATTCTGCATATACAAATCAATTCAATGTCATGTCCTGTTATTCTGCAACTACCTTTCTGATGGAAGAGCCACTCGTTGCTGGTTGCATAAGCTGGCGACGGCTGCAACTATTTTTTTTATAAAAAATTTCACCCACCGTCGATATAGCAACGGAAGCCCGTGGATATAGCGACGGTAGTCCATGGATATAGCGACAGCAGTCCGTGGATATATCGACGACAGTCCGTGGATATAGCGACGGCAGTCCGTGGATATAGCGACAGAAGCCCGTGGATATAGCGACGGCGGTCCGTGGATATAGCGACGGTGGTCCGTGGATATAGCGACGGCAGTCCGTGGATAATAGCGACTCCATTTTTAAAAACCTTTATACAGAGCGTGGCTATAGCAACGGAAAGGGTCGTCGCTCTTGTGACGCAAATTAGGGGTCATCGCTATTGCGATGAAATAGTTTCCACGGAACAAAAAACACTTAGACGTGGCAATATCCATGCTTTTCCGTGGATATTGCCACGTTTTTCTGTGGCAAAATTGATCACATGTACTAGTGAGGTGTGAGAAAATCTGTGGACTGACCCATTGATGGGGGGGGGGGGGGGGGGAGGGAAATAATTGAATAGGTGCAGGGGTTGTGTGGTAGACTCAAACTTCCTTTGTTCAGAATATGACGGTAGAGCAGACTAGGCAACAAATGAAACTTGACTCATGGGAATGGGATCATAGCTGTAATACTGGGAATGTCACTGCATATGGGAAATACTTGGAGGATGTATACACTTTTGATATTGATGGGATCCAAGGAAGACACATTGCATAGTACTCTGAACAAAGGTGACCCAATGTGGGAATGCTGCCAAACTTTTTTCTATGGAGTGGTGTCTAGGGACACCATTGTGGTACGATCTTGTGGATTTTTAGTGAGCCTAAGAAGGTAAATGCTCAATGGTGCTTTCAATTTTAGAGAGTCTAAAAGAACGAAGAAGACTCCAATGGGGGCTCTTTTTCGTTGGTAGTCTCCTATGCCTAAAAAATGATAAAAGTATACATAGGAGAGCTCTCCCATCCTGTAGGGGAAGAGAGACTTCTTTATCGTTGGTAGTCCAATCAGGCCGAAAAAGGTTAAACCTATAATAACTGGACGGTCATTTAGATACTTTTATGAGCATGAATGAAACCAAGTTTTCTTGGCAATATTTTCTTGATGCGAAGACTGGAAAAGAACTTAACGAAAACCTATAGTGAGCTTTTTCGTAAGGAGTGGCACCTCTTCCAGAGAGAGCATAAAAGTATGCAGAGGGGAACAGTCTTGGCTTGAATATGCCAAGGTGGTCCTTTTCCTTTGATGGTCTACATGGTCCGCAAAAGGAGTTAAATGAGACGATGTAGATTCCCTTTCCTATACTTTAGTGAGCGGGAAAGGAAGTAGCTGTGCTCGGCTATCATTTCATTATTTTAAGGAGTCTGACAAGAGCTTAAACAAAACTCCAGTATGGTCAACTAATTGTGGTGGCATAGGTGGTGCCCCATGTTAGGATAGTGGAGAGTGGTCCAAAGGTGATCTACATAGTATGGACAGAGCAGAAGGATTTCAAACATACCAATACATGCATGAGATAGATCGCGGCAGAGGCTCGTGAGTCGGTGTAGTAGAGGCAAGCAAACCGAGGTGGCTCTCGGACAGAGGTCTGGAGAGCATGTGTGAGTTGTAGTGGATGAAATTGACTACATGTGATGTGAATGCAAGTTTGGGGGCACTTATATGCCAAATATGTGTAAGAAAAATAAATCGTTTTATGGACAATGGTCCAGAGGTCCACATAAGGTGCGATGGATGGAGGAGACAATTATGTGTAAAAAATACAAAACAAAACTAAAAAATGGTAACCCTTAACGGGCGGTGGCCCGAAAAATCACATGAGTAGCGGTAGGGGAGAGTGATACAAGTACAGGTCCATAGACACTTGCATCATCATGTCATGGCTCATAAATCAAGGTGACTTGTGGGAAATGGTCCCAAAATTTGTTTGTTAAACATGAGACAATGGTCTCATAAGGAGATAGAAATTTGGGCTCGGAGGTGTGAGGGGTGTCTCGAACAGGTTCCGAGTGACTTTGAATTAGCAGCTAATGGTGCTTCCCCTGATTGGGGGGGTTTTTGATTTGTGGTAAAAATGTTGCAAAACAAAAAGGGAGAAAACTATGCTATAAGGGACTCATAGTGGTGGTATTAGGCATAGGCTCTTTTCGAGTGGAGCCTGTTGCGCGGCTTCTTCAAGAGTCAACCATTTGAGTCAGTGAAAAGGTATGTCCCCTTACTGAGATGAAGGTCATTGGTAAGACGGGATGATGGAATCTGGTCTTTTATGGGAAGAACCAATTCCACACTATGGTTTAAAGGGAACGAGGTAAAACCAGAGGTGGTATTACAGATATCTCCGTCATCATGTAAGTGGTGCCGGGATAGATCAGGTGGATCTTCCACAGCTGATGAGACAGAAGGGAAATTGGTGCTAGAGACCATGTAAATGGTATTGGTTCTGGTTTGTGTGGCCTTGCCCCCAGTCTCTGTTGGAGGAAGAGGGGCAGGCATGGAGACAAGAGGAGTCTTTGATGGACCTGGAGGTAGGTGCAACATCATCTCAATTGGATGGACATAAGTCAACACATCCTGGGACCTCAGAGGTAGGGTAGGTGGTTCAAGGTACCACATATGATCTCCCAGTGTGAAATCCTGTAGATTTTGGGTTGCCAAGACAGACTTACTCATGATCTCGGATGGTAGGAAAAAGAAAGGGAAAAGAAAAAGGAAAAGGAAAATGTTGATTGGGAATGAACCCCACTATTTCCCTGGTAACTGAGGTTGAGGTTGTGACTAAGGTTGCGGTTGTGGCTAGGGAAACAATGGAAGAGATAGGTTTGTAGAACTAGACATCATGTAAATAGACATGGTGTCGGAAGAAGGAGGTGGGGGGTGAACCTCTTCGATCAGAGTGATCTCGAATTCAAGGGAATGTTGTCGAAGGTTGGCTAAATCCATTTGGAACTCAGATAAGTCTTGGAAGTGGTGAGAATTTTGTCCATACAATCCGCAAAGGGCGCAAGCATGGTTTGTTCTCAATGCCTTATTTCTGACTATTGTTGTGGTTGGGAGTTCAACCATAGGGAGGTTTTCAGTTATGTCCATGGCATTTAAATGCGCATGGATCACTGGGATTTTAGGGCAATTCTGAGTTGGATGGCCCTATTTCTTGCAGATGGCACAAGATGGGACTTGTCACGGTTCTGCAGTGGCTTTGGCATTCTTTCGACTAGCCCTTTTCAGGTGGGGTGGTGCGGGTGTGGGTGCGGTGGTTGGATTTTGCAGACTGGGTGGAGGGTGGGACTCGACCGCGATGGGTTGCACCGAGGTTAACACAACCTAGGGCATTATTGGTTGAGCTGGTGGATCAAGATACCACACTAGAATTCCCAATGTAAAGTTGGGTAGGCTTAAGGTGGCCATTACCAGCTTGCTCATGATGCCATGTGGGGGAAATAGGAACGAAATTGTATGGAGTGGACATGAGCCCAGATAACTCCCTGTTAGTTGCATGTGGGGATGCAATTGTGGGTGTGGTTGTGCATAATGCTACTGCTGCAGGTGATGTTGCGACTGTTGTTGGTGTTGTGGCTATGAACGGTGTTGTGGTTGGGGTTGGGGCTACGGCTGTTCTTGTTTTTTAGGTGCAGCAGTGCCGAATGGGACCATGCACAAGTTCGTAGTATCATTTTTTGTTGGTAGTGTTGAAACTAAGAACTGGGGGGAAAGGAGCTGTCATGGTGGGATCGGCAAACAACCTAGGGCCCACATTCAACAATGGGGAGGCTGGTGTGTTTTCAACCACGGTGTTGATTACAGGGATGGCATTGGCGTGTGTGGTCATCCCTTGTGGTTCAATGGTGGTGATGGTAGGGATAATGTTAGCGGGTGCCATTAACCCTTGCGTATCATGATAAGTGAGTTCATCAACCGTCACAATCTTCCCTTCATGGGGGAACATCATGAGATGGAAGACAGTCGATGCGATTGCTCTCATGGCGTACATATAACTTCTTTCGAGGAGAAGGTTATAGTCCAGTTGAGTGTTGATGACCTCTATGTCTATCAACACTATCTTCCCGGCTAATGTGATGGGGACATGGGGAAGAGTTCCTTGGGCTTTAGTGGGATGTCCATCATAAGCCCGTAGAGTTGTGGAGGATGGTTGCAGAATTGGTGATCCAAGTTTCTACCAAACTAGGGTGGACATAATGCATGTGGATGCCCCCTCATCCACTATGCATCAGTGCATGACCAGGTTCCGTATAGACACTGAGATTTGGAAGGAGATGGTGGATGGCATGTGTGGTTCTCCATTCTCTGTGTCGAACGTGATCAAATTAGAGTTGAAGGGGTCTACTACCCCAAGGGCAGCTAGTAACGCTTTCCACGGCGTTGGGAATGTTTTGAGTACCTCAAGAGTGGACATGGCTGTAGGTGTTTGGGCCAAATCATCAACAATGCTATAGCTAACAATAGCTCTAGCTATGGCATTGTTGGCCACTCAACAGATGGGAGGGCAAAGGAAAGTGGGTAACTGAAGGGGTGCATTGATCGGTTTGGACGTAGAGGTCGTTGATGTGTCAGCGGGTTTTCTTGTGGTACTGTACTAATTTCATCTGGTCTATAGGTTGACCTCTTTAGTCGTCATGGCTAGCAGGTGATGGACACCTGTTTCGTCCATGGGAGGTGCCCTCAGAGCATTGGGATTGGCTTGGGGAGGGGGAGTAGTTGCCACCAGCCCTTGGACTGGTAGCAGGTTTTGAAGCACCATAGCAGGAGGTCCTTGTGATGTTGGGTTGGGTTGGGTTGGGCTTGGTTCGTAGCGTTGGAAGCTTGTTAGGCCTCATAGTGAATGGCATACTTAGTTTGACCCATGAGGGGACACTCGAATGTGTAGTTCCCACAAACCTCATAGAGTGTGCATGGTTGGTTTGTGTGCAATGGAGTGTTGCATCTTGGTGCATTTGGTTGTGGGGGGTTTTGGGCGGGTCGATTTGCTGCGGCATTGTTGGGAGAATTTGGTTTTTGACCGCCTCCCTCCGGTTGGTTATTGGCTTGGTTTTGAGGCCGATTATTTCTAGATTTCCCTTGTTGATTATTGGGGGCAGGCTGGTTGGGATGGTTTCGTTGTGCGAACACTTGTCCCAATGGAGCGGTTTGAGTGGGGGCGGCGGCTTCAACTGCTTTCACTAGTGGTGCATAATAAATTTGGGTGGGCTATGGTGCCACAAATGTGGGAATTTTCCCTGTGTACTACTGTGCTAGCCATGGCATGGCCTAAGCCTACTGCAGTGGTGCAGGTTGTGTGTAGGAAGTTGTTGCTCTGGACTGGGACATCATTCTGGCATAGTCCAAAGTTTTGTTCTAGTAAGCAACACTAGTAGTATTGCTTGGTTGTGGTGGAGCTACAAGTGGTGTTAGATGGTACTGTGGTTGTTGGGAGACCAAGCCTATGATGCCGTCTGCAGCAAGAGATGCCCCTAGTGCATCCCAGTAAGAGGTACTTGGACAAGGAGTGTCTTGAATGATGGTGTATAGATATCCAAACTGAGCGTAGATCAGGTCAAACTACTAGGCTTTCAGTATGGCCTCTTCCTCAGAATGGGGACATTCAGATGCGACGTCCTTTGCTATGGGTGGGAGTAAGGTCTTGAGGAACCAATCCAAGAAGATCCTATTGTCAAGTTGGATTTTACATAAGCTACGATGTCACCGCCACTCATGGATGTGGTCGGTTATATGTGTCACAGTGCTCTAGCGATAGGATAATAGGATCTCTACCCCTTCATCATATTTGACATGGAGTTGGAAATACTGTAGGAACATGAAAACTAGGGAGTTGAAATCTGGGTATTTTGCATGTGGTAACTCAATGTACCATTTGGCCGCAGCACTTGTAAGGGTGCGTTGGAATAGCCTCAGCTTGATGGAATAGTCTACGATGCTATTTGATGAGCACCATAGATGGAATGTCATAATGTGGTTTTGGGGACATTCCCCTGCCTTTCCTTCAAACTTGGGAATGTCTGATGGCAACTTTGTTGGCATGAGTGGCCAGAAAGCTTGGTGGCGGATGGAGTCATTCATTAATCGAGCCAAATCAAGTAGGTTAAGATGAGCCATGAAAGGCAGATTTGACCCCAGGTTGATGTGGGATGGGGTAGCGATGGTGGTGGGGTTTGCAAGTGCATAATGTACCTGCATAGCTGGGGGTACTAGTTGTGCCATTGTAGATGGGAAAATTCCCCCAAGTGTGGTGGGAGGGATAGTGTGGGTGGAGGGGACATTGCCCCCATGTATGACAATAGGGGCAATGTGAGGGGATGGTCCACTACCCCCCTGTGTGGCAAGAGGGGTAGTGTGGATGGACGGGCCATTTCCCCCATGTGTGACAGGAGGGGCAGTGTATATGGAAGGGGCACTGCTTCCCTGTGTGCCATGAGAGGCAGTGTATGTGGAAGGTCCACTACCCACAAGTGTTGCAGGTGGGATAGCTTGAGTGGTTACTATGGGTGGTGGCAACTGACTAATGACAGTTTGCATGACCATGCTGGGGCCACCTGCCAGGTTGTTAGTGATCATTTGTGGTGTGGACATGGGTCCACTAGCTATGGCTATGATGAAAAATGGATCCAGGTTTGCACTAGCCATGGGGATTGATGGTGCAGTATGGAGGTCTGGTTTAGACTAATATGGGTCTGAGTCTAAATCAGAGGCTATGTGGCCTTCTGATGGTGTGCAAGGTCATTGAGAATGGTTTTGACATTGTTAGTTTAGTGTCCCGAATGGTGGTGGTTCGCCTCTTAGGTGTGAGGAATAGTGTGGGGGATCAATTATGTTAGATGTTTATAAAACTGGTGGGAATGATGTTCAGACCCTGGTTTCAATGGCTTCCTATTGGCTATAGGTTGTCACTCGGCCACCACGACTGCCAAAAGACAATGCTTAGCTTTTTCCTCATGGTCATTTCTACTCAGTCGATGGGGGTCGTTGCTCATTTCTCTTGGCAATTCCTCTCAGTGGCTAGCTACTTTGGGGTTCCTGTGGTACTCCTCACAATGAGTTTCTGGACAGAGCCCAAGTACTTCCCACAGTTGAAGCAGTCAGGGACTTATGTCCTCAAATACTGCAAATTTTTTGAACTTAGTGTAAATTGATTAATTTTAAGGCTCTCTCAGCGTCACGAACTGAGTTGGGTTGATTTAGTGGTATGGTGTATACGTTTTTCTGTATTTATATTACCAGGTGACTGCAAATGGTTTATGAATTCATCATATTGTGGTAAAGTTCATATCATTGTTGTGCAAGCAATGAATAATAAAAAAATTGTAAATAGATACCTTTTTAACCCTGAATGTGACAGCCTAACTAGGTGACTACTTTACACCTATATTCCTCTTGAACCAAGAGAAGGTGCTGGGCTCTCAACACAAAGGGACTAAGCCCATCCGTAGATCCATAGGTCACCTCCCAGATGCAAGGTTGGTCAACAGGGAGGACGCTTAGTGCCATGAGAAGCCCTCCTTCTATACCCCCTCTACCTTCTAGGTCATCCATTTTTAATGGTTTAGAACAATATTCACTAAAGGGCCTAGGACTATATGAGCTATGCCCTTCATCTTATCCTAGAATACCCCGAAGGGTGATGACTAGGTAGAGGAGGAAGGGTAAGCAAGATTTGATTTTAAGTCAATTTTAGTTGGGCTATGTTGATTGAGCAATTAAAATTTGTATTGAATTTACACTGTGTTTGTTAATGCAATTACAGTAAATTGAAACAAAAATAGAAATTGAACTATTGTGCTAGACAGAGGTGGTTGAGCCACACTGACAGTCCCTATTAAACTGAAAATTAAGTACTGATTGACAGACCGCACATGTCAGGTCAATTTCAGCAAGGGGGTCACACAGATTTCATAGATAGAAGCGGTTTGCACTGTCTAAGTGAAGTCACACCTTTCAAGAGGAAAAGGGTGACTTGGTCACACCTATGAGGCCTAAAAGAGCGACCTCATCCCCTATTTAGGCCCGATAAGTGTGACATACCCAGATTTGGGGTTTTTCTGATCCTAAGTTAGATTCGGCTGACAGTAACTTGTACTATGGCCAAACTGACTCGAATTTTCCTTGCAGAGGCTTCAACAACAATAAAAACTAGAAATAAAGAATATTTAACCTAGATCTAACAAGAAATTTTAAAAACTAGGGCATAAACTGAAAAAACTTGAAATTTGAAAAAACTGAACCAGGGATCCTGTGGGATTGACCTGGTATGGTTGCCAGTTCTGTAGCAGGGATTTCTCCTTGTTACAGGGGCAGGAATGGCTCCCTTCTATCTATGGGATAGAAGGGTAGGTTCCTGCATGTGGAAAATGCAGTAAAGAAATCGAAACAGACAGAAATCAAAGAACAAGAAAGAATGGTTGTGAGCCCCCCTGCAAACAAGGTTAGGGCTTTGCCTTAGTTACCTGCAAACAACTATTAAGTTACAATAAACCTACAAAACATGTTAGGAATCAAACCTACAAACAAATAATGGTCAGAAAACAACTAAGCTATCAAAGAAAACACATAACTAAAACTAGGTTATACCTCTCCTTTGTAAAATGGGCCACCATGCCGTGGCTGGAACAAGCACCTCCCTATCTCACTCAGCAATGGAGGAGCTATGGCTCAATGGGGAAGATGAGTGGAAGGGAGAGGAATGTGGGTGGCTTGAGAGGAAAAGAGGTCTCAAGGCATCCACAGGAAACATAACAGTATGCAAGGGAGGAGTTGTTTGAGAGTGACCCCCCACCCTCTTTTTATAGCTTTTTTGGGGACTTTTAGGGTTTTAAGCCCTTGGTCAGGGCTTTAGCCCCTTTTTTGGGATTTTAGCCCCTTTCACCCTAACTTTAGCTCCTTTTAGGGTTTTAGACTCATTTTTGGGGTTGTTAAGCCCTTGTCTTCATTCTTAAGCCTTTTTGGGGGTGTGGGGGTCTAATGGGATGTTACGAGGGTCGTGAATGGGTGTCCTTGGGTGGTGGAGGCCATGTAGAGATGAGTGAGGGATTTTTTAGGTTAATAGACATGGCCATGGTGGTTACGGTAATCAGTCTTATGTGAACCAAAACTATCAGGGAGTGTGGAATCGACCTGCTCAACCTAGGCTCCCTTTCCTTGCGACGTTAAATTTACCTGACTTGTCGAGACTAACAAACAATCTGGTATCTCATGACCCAACTTGGCCTGCTATACCTACCAAGCTTCCCTCAAACATTCCCAAATTCAAGGGAAAATCAGGAGAAGATCCCAGTGAACATGTTACTACATTTCACCTTTGGTGCTCTTCTAATTCCTTACATGATGATTCAATCTATTTAAGGCTGTTTCAACGCACCCTCACTGGGCCTGTAGTGAAATGGCACATAGAGTTACCTAGGGTGGAATTCGTTTTGTTCGATGACCTAGCTATGACTTTTCTCAATCACTTCTAACTACCAGTGTGTTACGACGTTGGTACAGAACTCTTGTCGACATTTCGGCAAGACAGAGCCATGCATATCTCGAACCATATCCAAGAGTGGCATAGATGGAAGATATTGATTAAAGCCTTCATACTGCTGGAGTTTCTCGTCAAGTGGTTCCTTAAATCATTACTTCCTTATATAGAAAAGGATGTTTCTACGTCCAGAATTCAAGACAAGGAACAAGCCATTTTTAGGGCACAGGAATTGGATTTGATTTATGCTCAATCCGAATTGTTATATGAGATCATTCCTAATGCTCAGTGTTCTAGTTTTGACCCTAAGGTCAAACCTGGACCACATGCCGATGGAATTGTTGGTTGTACGAGTACCAAACTTGCAGATTTGGTTGTGCAATAGGTGAGTCAATTATATATCAACCATTCTACCTCGGGACAAGCCATGGCTTCATCTCAACCCACCCAAATGGTGAATGTGCTTTCGGTGCAATCATCGAACCAGAAGGGTAACCAGCAACACAGAAGGAATAATAAAAAGGGTAAGAACAATCATAACGGTGGGAATAGTAATGAGAATGACAATTTTAATGACAAGAATGCCCGCAATGGTGGGGGGACAAGCAGTCTAAACGTAAGGTTAAGTTTCCTTGCAAATTGTGTAAGGATGACCACCTCACTCACTTGTGCCCTCGTATGGAAGATGCCTTGAGGTTCATAGCACAGGGCCTAGCTGTGGTGAACAACCCTTTACCCCATAATAAAAACATGAAATCGAGGACCCATGATCAGTTTGGTGGAGATCAAGATCCTCCAGAAGCCAATAGTGGTCATGGTTGCATCAACATGGTGCGTGCTACTAAGGTTGTGACCCGAGCGAAGGACTATGGTTTGTCACAACCAGACCTTGGAAACAAAACTACTCCACTTGGGAGTCCTTTGTGTATTGAAAACCCTGTAGATAAACCTGAAGTTGCACCTCACATTCCTAAGGGATTCCTAAAGCGTTCAGGAAACAATCCTAATGCCCGAGCTACCCAGAACTATTTTGTTCTTGAGGATTTGGGCCACACTCCTTGTGTGATGTATGCACTTGAAGTACTTCAGAGTTGTCCTTTGCAAAGGAAGGCTTTGCTTTCTTCTCTTGGTGTTAACGATGATAACTCTTCCTCCATCATCAAATTTGAAACTGCGGGACTACAGCCTAGCTTGCCTTACTATGTGTCTCTCTTGATTCATGTAGAATGTCTTAACATGACCATCAAGTGCATTATGATTGACGAAGGCGCTGCTACTTTCGTGATGTCTTTGTCATGTTGGAAGGGTTTGGATTCCCTCGATTTGTTTAAATATGCTACCATGTTGACTGCTTTTAATGGTATATTCTTTTGGCTGCATGGAATTCTTCCTTCTCTTAAGGTTCGTTTGGGCTTAGGGAAGATTGTCGCAATCGAGGTCAAGGTGGTTGATGCACCCCTTGATTACAATCTGTTGCTGGATAGGAATTGGATGTATAGTATGCAACCCATATCTTCTTCTCTATTTTGACTTGCATGATTTCTATTTAAAGGGAAGATTGTTATGATTGATCAGACATCATTTAAAAATAACAGTGTTACTGCATCATCGGGAGCTTCTATCCCGATTATCGATCATTCTCAGCTGTCAACTAGGAGTGTGGGTGTTGGCATGTATCCATCACTTATGGGAAGATTTAGTTGTCCTGCACCCATTCTTATGATCGGGTCTAGTTCTGGTGGGGCTTCGTCTTCATTGATTTCAATGTCTTTTTGCACTACCCATATCGAAATATCCTTGGATCCTTCCTAGACCGAGTCCTTCAAGTAAGCCTATCGAAACGGATGTGCCATTTCTTATAGCAATGATAGCATATCAAGAGAATCTTAAATGTGTTACAGAGCTTAGTCCTTCCTCTTCATGGATGGAGGAGAGGGACCCATATGTGCTGCATGTATGGGCAATGAAGTCTTCTCACACACACGATTTCCTTGATAGTGTTTTTCCATCAGATGAAGCTATTATTGAGGCTATGTTTGGGGTTGAGCCATCTTGGGAAGAGTTACATCATAGATCTTATTTTCTTCTTAAGCTTGACCATTTGGAGTGTGAAGACTTTAGGGAGATTGTTAGTGAGAGAATTGGTAGTCCCATGGTTCCATTGAGCTCTCTTGGTCCGATGGCTGATGGAAACATGGCAAATATATCTCCTACCATCCCTATCAATATCTCTCGCGATCTTGGAAAGATTGAGAATGTCTATATTGGGGAAGAATCTTCCCATGCTGAGATTCAAGAGTATACTGAGCTGTTCAAAGAGTTTCGTGATGTCTTTTCTTGGTCATATGAGGAAATTCCAGGTATTGACCCTTGCATTATCAAACATGAAATTAAAAATTATTCCAATGCTAAGCCTGTTCAACAATGCTTACGTGCGGTGAATCCTAGAAAAGCACCCACGATTAAGGTTGAGATAGAAAAGATGTTAAATGTCAGTTTTATCTATCCCATTCCCTTGATGGAGTGGGTTTCAAACCCCATTCTGGTTGATAAGAAGCAGGGAGAGATCCGTATATGCACTGATTTCGATGACTTGAATCATGCTTGTCCTAAGGACAATTTTCCCACACCATTTATTGATCAAATTTTGGATGAGAGTGTGGGAAGTGAGGTATTTTCCTTTATGGATGAATTTTCCGGATACAATCAGATCCAGATCAAACCTAAGGACCAACATAAAACTGCATTTATTTGTCCTTGGGGTACCTTTGCATATCGAAAGATGCCTTTCGGCCTTAAAAATGATGGAGCCACATTTCAGCGAGCTATGACCTTGATTTTCCATGATATCAAATTGATTATTGAATTCTTTTTGAATGACCTTACTGCTCATTTTCGTAAGAGGATGCGTCATTCCTACCATTTGAGATTAGTGTTCGAAAGATGCCGTCATTACTTGGTTGGGTTAAATCCTCATAAATGCATCTTTTGTGTGAAGTCTGGTTGCTTGTTAGGGTTCATTGTCTCCAAGGAGGGTATAAGAGTTGATCCCTTAAAGGTAGAGGCAATACTTCAATTGTCTCCCCTGAGAAACATTAGACATCTTCAATGTTTGCAAGGCATGGAAAATTTCTTGTAGAGATTCGTGGTTAACTTTGCCAATTTTACTAAAGGCTTTATGCTTCTTTTGAAGAAGGACACTACCTTTTGCTGGGATGAGTGAGCCCATGAGTCCTTTAATGCACTTAAATGAGCCTTAGCATCGGCCCCTGTGATTAGTCCACCCGACTATAGCCGTGACTTTTTGCTTTATGTGGTTGCGTCCATGGAGACGATTGGTATGGTTTTGGCTCAAGACGATGAGGAGCTCCATGAGCATGTCGTATATTATTTGAGCTTAAACCTTATAGATGTGGAGATCCGTTATTCACATGTGGAGAAACTTGCCTTAGCTACCGTTCATGTGGTTCAAAGCTTGAGACACTGCATTCTCCTTCGCTAGACCTTGGTGGTAGCCCATGTCAATCCATTTCAGTTTGTCCTCACTAGAAGGATGATCGGGGGAAAGTATAATAAGTGGATTGTCATCTTGCAAGAATTTGATCTCGATTTTGTTTCATCAAAATCGAAGAAATTGTTGATTTTTGCGGAGCTTATATCTGATTTCCCAAGCAAGGAGGAGGAGGAAGTTTGTGAAGATACGTTTGTCGATCAGCACATTTTCCTGATCTCAACTTTGGATCCATGTTATGGGGATATCATCATATATTTACAAACATTGAAGGTCCTGATTCACCTTTCACGGGATGAATGACAATGGTTACGTCACGTATCCAAGAACTACCTTATAGTGGACAACACATTCTACCGCCGTGGGGTAGATTCCATTTTACGTCATTGTTTAACTCATGAGGAGGCTAAGCTTGTGCTAAATGATTGCCATGGAGGGACGTGTTCTGGACATTTATCTGGGCTTTCTACAACCCAAAAAATCTTGAGAGTGGGTTATTTCTGGCTATCGATCTTTAAAGATTGTGTCAATGCGGTCAAGAAGTGCCACCCTTTCTAGGTGTTTGCACACAATATGCGCTCACATCCTACCCCATTACATCCGATTATCACTGCCAGTCCATTCACTAAGTGGTGGCTTGATTTCATGGATTGCAACCTAGCTTCAGTTGGGGGGAATCATCATATTATTATGGCTATTGACTATTTCATGAAATGGGCTGAGGCTATGCCCATGGTTAAATTTGACGGTGAGACAAATACACATTTCATATTCAACCAGATCATTACTTAGTTCGGTATTCCGAAGAAGCTTGTCATTGACCATGGAAGGCACTTTCAGAATCGAATGATGGAAGAGTTGGCCTCGAAGTTACGGTATAAGCAAGAGCGTTCCTCTTCTCATTACCCTCAAGTGAATGGACAGGTTGAAGTAGTGAACAAATCACTTAAGTCCATTCTCCAACAAACCATTGCACAAAGCAAGACCAACTGACATATCATGTTATATCTTGCTTTGTGGGATTATAGAACCGTGGTTAAGACTGCAACCGGTTTTTCTCCATATCAGCTTGTACATGGAGTGGAGTATGTCTTTCCAGTTGAATGTGAAATCCCTTCATTGAAGCTAGACGTAGAGCTTTTACTAGACACCTCCCCATTGGAGGAACATTTGGTCCACTTAGAGAAGCTTGATGAGCAGTGCCGAGATGCCTTAATGGCTCTAGAAGTAAATAATCATCACGTTAAGGTCCAGTATGATAAATCTATCCGTCTAAGGAGGTTTAGTGAAGGAGATTTGGTCCTTTTGTGGGATCAAGCTAAAGAACCCTTGGGGGTAGGAAATTTTAACCCCATGTGGCATGGTCCTTACGTTGTCAAACGTGTGTTAGAGAAGGGCACCTATGAGCTAGTAGATTATGAGGCGACAGCTTTGGCAGAGCCTAGAAATGGGCTCTATCTTAAAAAGTACTATGCATGATCCTCAGCCAGGGCTGATTATTGTATATTATTGTACAATATTTTGCATAGTTAGGTTTTTCTTATGGTGATCGGGTTTGTTGATTAGCTTTTGTTTCTTATGGCAGATGTCAATGGAGTCTTCCATCTATATAGGATTCACTGATGGTGCTATCCGTCACACTCAACACTCAGCCTCTGCTGCTTGGGTGATTTATACTCCTACAGGTCAGGTATGGTCTTCAGGAGGCATATATTTATGGCCCTCTTCAAACAATGTTGCTAAATATATTGCCGTTATTGAGCTTCTATGAGATGCCATTTTGCATGGTGTTCTCTCTCTTGAGGTACGTCTTGATTCACAGTTCATAGTGTCATAGCTGAATGGCTTATACCATGTTAGGGATCCAACATTATTACGAATATTCTTACGTGTGATATTGTTAGAATGACAATTTGACAACATAACATACATACATGTTCCAAGAATTTATAATCAAGTTGCTGACTCATATGCTAACTATGTGTAAGATTGGCATTTGTTTCATAGACCATAAGCTCATCACAAACATACATTTTTACACATGTAAATAAATAAAATCGATCATCATAAAAGTTTTTCATTAAACATCCAAAATGTCATGTCATAATACATAAGTGTCATAATACAAAAATGGGGCTTCTAAGCCACCTTAATAGAACACACGGTAGTACAAAAATGTGTCACTCCCAGATATCTAAGCCTGGGGAGGAGGAGGGGGGTTCTGATCATGGAAAGTCACCACGGCTCTAGCTAGCCATCGAAACAACTGCACCCATGCTCGTGGTACACCCACCACCTGACGCTGCATGGCCTTAGGCATGTCCTTGACTTGCACCATGGGTACCCTATGTGTCAGCTGCACAAAGTTTTTATTGATTCCTTGGAGAATCTTCTCTGCATCCACACCCATGATGTCATCTCCTCATCCCCTCCCTCTATGATGAGGGAAACCGTCAGGCCACTGTGGTCCTACATCTGCATACATATGACAGGAGGTCACTATGTGTCGTCACGCAAAAACATGTCTTTTAAGTCTATATATCAAAAAACACAAAAAAATTAATAATTCAAAAAACTTAAAAAGAGGGTTGGTATTCGTTACCAATGTCACCATATTCTTATCTTGGTGGTAAGGGCATGTCGGGATCTCCCCAAAAATCTATCCCCACATAGGGGTAATCATCGATGGAAACTATATGCTACCGCCACCATGGAAAGAAATTGGTTGGGTAGGGGTTGGACACCGTACCTCCACCCATTCTGCGCATCGTATCTACCCAACATCATTGGGTCAGATATCGAATCCCATGAGGAGGAACGTCAACTCTAGGGCTGAGCCCTGGAACACACTCGAAGAAGAACGTGCTTAGTATATTTCCAAAACCAAAGTTTCATACCCTGCCCATCTTGCAGTTGCTGAGTTGTTGTTTCATGTTACTCAACAATGTAGTACTCCAATCGTAAACTGTGGGTCTCATGCACTCCACTGCATAGAACATCAATGGCTGCGAGGCCTGGTGGAGTGAGGCTAGCCTTGCTATCTTGTTGAGTGCCAGTAGGATGGCCTTCATGCCTAGCACATGTATGGAGTTTGCTGGGATCTGACTCCCAACCTTCTCCATGTCTGGATAATAGTATACAACAATATACTCATCAATGGTGAGGCCACCTCTGATCCTGGGAGAACGTAGGTTCACCACTTCTCCCCATCGGGACAATCCTCTAATGAAGTATATGTCCTCCACCTCTAGAGTGAGGGACATCCTATCAATATGGAAAGAGTCTGAGTCAAGATCCCAGTAGTCTACTAGCATCTACAACAGTCTTGGTTTGGCCCTTAAACCCCTGAGACACCAAAACTTGTATAGCCCACATGCACAAAGAGCTTGTTGAGCCATTAGATCACTCCATACAGCCTCTTCTACCTCCCCATGTTCTCTCTCCCTCCATTCTAGAACCATCCTACACATTTACATTGATTTTTTGCCATTATTTGTCTTAGAAAACATTAAACATGGCCACATATGCGACTTTGGGCCATTTTTCTGCGTATAGCCAACCCTATATGTGGAAAAATACCCGATTTCCATGTGGGCCGAAGAAACTATATTAGAATGGCCTAAAAATTGATTTTGACCATGGAAATAGAAAAAATTTACATGCAAATGGAAGAGCAGGGCATGTGAAGTTACCTAGAAAAAACGGTGTCGGATTTCACCGGATGAAACTCCCAGAATTCGCGTTTGAAGTTCTGAGCTCAATTGGGTAAAAATTTCAAACAATATATAATGTTTTGAATTTTCTGCTATTTATAGAAAAAATTTCAAATTTTTGAAAATTTTTACCCCCTTTCTATAGTTTTGAACCGTTTCTGGCCCTTTTGGACCGTTTTTGACTAATATGATGATGTAGCAGACCATTTTGAGCATCGTTTCAACCTTTGTTTTAACCCGTTTGTGCCGATTTCATGTATGAGGTTGATTTCACCTCCATTTGCATTTTGCATGACCTTATGATCATTTCATTATAACCTCAGGTACACACCCATTCTATCCTATCACGGAACCTTCTTGCTGTTTTAGAAGTGACATGATGTGAATGCTAGAGTTTGACCTTACATGGGTGCCCTAGTTAGCTCCTTGTTTGTATTTGGTGCCCATGCCGACAATTTGTCCTTTAGGGTGTGGGATTCTGTTGTATAGTATCACCATGTCATTTTGCAAGAGCCTCATACTCCTCTTGATCTTTTTGCTGGCCTGTTTCCCCAGGACTCCCTTATGTCAAGTTGTAATTGCATTTTCATGAGATTTGCCTACCTCATTGAGCCTTATGCTGGCTTCCCTGACTTTGAATATCGTCCATATAGCCCGAGCTTTCCTCATGTCTAGCCATGCATAGCCATTTTGTATATCCTTTGCATCTTGATTCCCTATTTTTACCAAGAGGGGACTTTCCCTCGAGTGTCGTTATCCTACACATGTGTCCTTGCATTGAGAAATAGGTATGTTCCACTGCTTGGAACTAGTTTGTTTTCCCATTGACACTCGTCTCCTCCTAGTCTATAACTATAAATCACTTTTATTATTTTTCAAGCTTTTCAAAATATTTGAAAAATTCCAAAAAAAATAAAAAAACCAAAAAGCTAGACAAGAAAAGACGTTATCTTTGGCAACAGTCGAGTCGTGTTGCCTTTGAACAGAGCACTGTATATCACATCCGTTGGTTGGGTAATAGTTTGACTTTAGGAGCTGTACTCATTTATCTGAGTTTATCTCCACCAACTAGTTAAGATTTTAGTCCCTATGGAGCCTCTGTCGATGCCTCCTGTGTCGCGGAAATGTCCCAATTTTGTATATTGAATTTATGTTTCCTACATTCAGTTACCATTCACATTTATGCTCTTGTTCGAAGGAAGTTGAAACCTGAGTTGGCCATTCCTCAGTTATCTTGACTTTGCATGTCGGTCATTCCTGGTATAGTTACTGTTTCATGCACATTATGATCGAGTCCTTCCACATTATACAGCTTTGCTGAGTACCTCGTGTTGGATGATGGGGGATGCCTTAATGGCCTCCTTCCAGTGGATTTCATCCCATCGACTTTAGATCATTTATTCTGGGATAGGAATCTAGATTCATTTTTGAGTGCCTTGAGACTTGTAGTCATCAGTAGGTTCTCTCACCATCAACAGTTGTTGGGAATACATCAATGTCCCCTGATCAATGGATTCTCTCAAGTGTTCGACCTCAACACATTTATTCACACTTGTTAGTTTGCACTCTAATACCTTGATTCCCATTTTCATTATCGGTAGGTGATCTCGCATCTGTTAACAGTATACATCAATGACCAGTAATCAGATGATGGGCTACTATGTTCGACCTCGACACCTCTATTCACATAGTAGGACATGTACTCATAGCGGCTTGTGTAGAATACCTTCCAGACTAGTAGCATCTCATATATGCTACCTCCTTGACCATGACAGTGTTCATAAGCTTTCCGCTCTCGTGACTTGATTCTAGTATATGTCAGACATTTCCAGCCATTATGGAGATCTTAATCCATTGTATATATTCATCGTGGAGATTCTGAGCTATCTATATTGTACATGGTGATGACCACACATGTCGTATTTTGTATCCTGCCTATTCATGGCCATTGTACTCTTATGTATCCAGGACTACTACATCTACTTACAGTTATGTACAGAGTTCAATCATTGTATTGTATTGATTGGATGGCTGGTTCTTCCACTAGGTTCTTCATCACTCCACTTCTGGGATGGACTTATAATGTATTTCGGCCATTGTATGACCCCTCTAACCTTACACATTAGGGGGCATCTATTACAGCTGATTTTACCACACATGGTGGATCACACCTTTATGGCCTTCCCTGTCCCTCTGCAAACTCTTTAGACCCCATGGACCATTTTTGTACCTTTGACATTTCCAAGATCATCCCTAAAAACATGCAATAATTTCCATACATGACTTTTAATCCCTTTCTCACATGTATACATGGATTTGACCCTTAAACCCGTGTACATCGATATGTGTGCAAAAGGCCAAATGATTTTGGAGTTTTCCATGATGTGGATCCGAGTCACCTGTCTCTTGGCCTTCCATATTCCTTGAGATTGCTCATATTCGACCTTTAATCACCCCATTGAAGAGATATATAAGGAACCCTTTGGATACATTGAAAGGAGAGGAATTGAAGAGCAAGAAAACTATAGTCCATTGTTGCTGGAGCTTACACTTGAGTCTACATCCCTTTGTCCCTTGGAGCACTTTGTGTTCTTTCCAAGCTTGTTTTTTTCTTATGAGCTTGCTATCGAGAGATGAAGGATTGAAGTGGTGGAGGATCAATTGGGGGACTCAGTTTCTCTGATTCACAGACATGCTGATAGAGGTTGTCACTATTGTAATCTCTGTTTTATATCAATAGAAATATATTTCCCTGTCCAATAATGTGTATTTAAATGAGTATTTGATCCATGGATGCTTTTAAATGCTTATATGTTATTGATTATATATGCTAGAGTAGATCTAACACAATTATATATAGCATGCTTGTCTTGTTTGCTGAATTTTGAGGAAGCAAATTGCTGATGCAAGTGAGAGTGGAAAATCTCAATGGGGATCTACATTAACCGTCTGGAATAAGGTACAGACCGATATCCTTTAGTGTTAGATGTTTAGTTTCTCTTGTATATAGGGAAGGATTGATTTCTGGAGTTAATATGTCTATTGTGGTACCCCAAGCCATATGAATTTCTCTCTGTAACATTCAAGTTGACTAGTATGCATTCCTAGCTTGCATTTTTATGCTTATGGCTTTCATTTTACACCAAGTGTCCATAACAATAAAAAAAGGTTAAAATTGCAGCTTTATAGGTCGAATGTGAGCATACGAGGTTATGTTATATAAAATTAACACAAGGATAGTATTATAAATATATATAACCATCCAATTTCCAAAACCATTTACTATAAAAATTTAATAGGAGGCTTTGGCTTTCATTTTTATTAATGTAGGTGGATATTTCATAAATACAAGACAACCATGTAGTGTTTATGCACAACAGGCAATTTCTGAACCAAAATTGAAAAAGTAAATGTATAATAATGTGGAAAATAGTAAAACATACCATTTCCAACTAAAATCACTCAAAAACACCCAATACTTAGGGTTGGGCGGACATTTTTCTGATCTGGGTAAAACTTGGTTGAAAACACAAAAGTTGTCATTTTGTCAATTTAACTCTGGACAAATGAAACATAATTTTAAAAAATGGAAATAGTATTTTGTCAAAAATATATCTATCTTCAACCCCATGGTGTTAGTTTCAACTTATGACAATCGTACGAACTGTGGCGTGCATTTTCCTAAGCCCATTTTTTAATATTTACACACTGTTTTTTACTAAACTTAGAATTTCAATCATTTTTTTGAATTTGGCCAAGATACTTGGAATTTTAGTCATTCATGTTCAATTTAACTGCTATTCATTCCTAGCTTGTATTTTTATGCTTATGTCTTGCATTTTACACCAAGTGTCTAGAACAGTAAAAAAAGGTTAAAATTGCACCTTTCATAGGTCGACTGTGAGCATACAAGGTTAGGTTATATAAAATTAACACAAGGATAGTCTTCTCAATATATCTAGCCATCCAATATCCAAAAAAATTACTATAAACATTTAATAGGAGGGTTTTGTTTGAGAGTACATCAAAACATGTAGAGAAGAATATTACTTTATTATTATATTACTCACTCTATTACTCTTATTTTTCCAAAATAGTTAGAATGCCAAATTTTTACTCTATTATTCCCTTACTTTCTTATTTTCAATAAGTATACTTAACATGCTAGAAAAATAAGTATACTTAACGTGCTATAAAGTTAACTATATTGAAATTGAAAATGTAAGTTGTGCATAGTTGACTTGAAACACATTTGTAATTTTTATCATATAAGTTTGGAAAAGTCAGAACACATTTGTAATTTTTATTATAGTTTGCAAAAGTCAGAACACATTTGTAACTTTTATTATAGTTTGGAAACATCTAAAGACATTTGTAAATTTTATTTTAGTTTGGAAAAGTCAGTGTGCTGGTATCCTTTGCATGCATTCACGTGCATCTTGTGCATGCATCCCCTTCTTCCTTTATGAGTGTGCCATCATCCTACAAAATGGAAACAACAGCCTCATCTTCCATGCCATCAACTGAAATGGCGGGTTCTGAAGTTGTTGAGAGGTTCACTGTCATAAAATTCGGAGAGAGCACTGAGGCATGGAGTGATAGAACCGAATGGCCAAAAGGTATGCTAAATGTCCTGGTCAAAGCAGGAGTGAATCATTTTCTTTTCAGTTAGTTCAATTTCAACAATGAAGAGATAGATAATTCGATTTCTAGTTATGATGATGAGTCTAAGGAATTGATTTTTTTGGGAGGAGGGTTTGTCTGGACCCTGATTTGTTGTCAGGTGCAACAAAAATTCCATGCAGGGGGGGAGTAATGTTTACCACCAAGAAAACCATCAAAGTATAAAAGGGTGAGATGGCAAACAAAATATGTGGAAAAATGGTTAAGGTTGCTCAGAATGGTTTAAATATACAAGATGATCCACCAGGACTATACAAAACCTTAATTCAAATTATACTTAGGACAATTATGAATCAGCACAAGCAATATATTCCAGGTGATTGTATGAAGTTGCTGATTCATTGAGTTAAATACCTGGCCATAGATGTCCCTCATCTATTGGAAAAAAAAATTGCATTTTGCACTACAGGAGAGAAAAATGAAGAGAGTGAAGTTCAGTGACCCTGGCACACTACAAAAAATTATTGACCTATATTGACCCAACACTGTAGAAGGAAGTAGATTTAAAAATACATACATTAAGAGGTCGAAACTGGAAAAAATTAACCAAGAATTTCCTCAACAATATCCAAAGGACAATGTACAAGTACCTGAAGATCCTTTTGAGTACTGTATGGAAGGTATGGGAAGTGACCCTTAAGAAGTTGATGTTGTCTCAATTATGGACGGATTACATGAAGGAAACAAAATAAATGTAAACGAGATGCATGATGTTGAGTTTAATGAATAGGAGGAGCATAGTGATGATGATATTTATGCTCGTGGATAAATGCCACTTGTTATATATACACCTCCACAATTCGGAGTTGAGAAAACTTCCTCTCCAAAATATTTTTTTGATGGTAAAACTTTTTTTAAGCTACTGTTCGATAAAATGTTGCATTTCAAAGAAGAAGCTGAATTTCATAGAATTTTTTTTTCCTATTGGTATCCTACTATAGTACATAGAGTAGAACTCTGTAGGATTAAGTAGATGCAAATTCAAGACCTCTTAAAGGTAGGTGCTATTTTTCAATGCTATTTTTCAAAAAGAAACAGTTGCCAAATTCCTTTTTTTGAATCGTCATTAAAATTTTCACTATTTACAGGTAATTGCAAGGTTAGAAACATAACACATGGAAACTATGGAATATTCTATTAAAAATTTGCAAATGGTGGACCTCTTTAAGGTAGGAGTAATTTTTAAATGTTTTTTTCCAAAAAAAAGTTGCCAAATTCCATTTTTTGAAGCCTACTAAAAATTTTCCGTATTTATAGGGAATTGCAAGATTAAAAGGATCCCTTGTGAAGACTGTGGATAGTTCGAGAAGGATAATAGAAGGAAAGGACTCTGTTCTTCAATCTTTGAATAAGGAACTAGAGAAAATTCAGGATGAATTTAGAAAGGAAAATGAGAAATGTAGAGAAGAAAATATGCTTTTTCGGAAGAATGATGAAGAAACCATAAAGAGACTAGAAGATGAGCTAAAACATAGACTGGAGGTGTTGAACATTCCCCCTCTAAGGACTGTTATTGGCCACAAATAAATACTTACCACTGAAGTCAGTAAGTTAAATAGAATAATTGAAATAATGAAGGGTGACTTTAAAAAAAAACCTTGCTGAAGAGTACAATAAACATCAACTTGAGATAAATGAATATAGAAAAAAAGAGGAAAACATGAAAAACATATTCCTAAGAAAGATGAAGAGTTGAAAGGGAAAATAGTTGAACTTGGAAATATTACTGCAGAACAACAGACTAGAGGAGTTGAAAAGTTAAAAGAATCTGAAATTGGTAAGGGACAAAGTAGGCATCTGATTTCTAGTGAAATTTATTATATGTCAGCAGACTAATAGGCTTTAATAAGGTATGAGAGTTCCCTGCAAAATAGAGGGAAGGCGCTGAACATAAATTTTAATGCAATACGAGCTCATGCACAAGTCAAAAAGGGGTTACAAAGCTATCATTCATTCTTAAGAATTCAAGAGAAGTCCTTGATGGATACTAGTGCAACAATGAATACTGGAGCTGGTATCTTTGCATGGTCAACCATAAAAGAAATGATGGAAAACAAGCTAGAAGAGAGGGATGATGAGATTAAAGAGATCAGATTGAAAATACTGGAGGATAGAGAATCACAACATTTGGGATGTAATTCTGAGATAGAAGATCTAAAATCCCAAATTGCCACTTTCTAGAATAACAATATACTTCAGCGAGTAGCAGTTTTGTATACTCTAGACAATATAGAATTGAGGGAAAAAGAGTTGGAGACAGAGACAAATCATCTCAGGAAAAATTTGACCCAAGTTCAGTTTGAGTTGAAATGTGCAAATGATCATCTTTAGCAAAAGGAAAAGGAACATGAAGAGAAAAATAAGAAGAATGTGGAATTGATGAAGAAGTACATCCAATATAACAATAGATTGAGAGAAAGTTTGCACAAATTTGCAACAAAATTGAAAGAATTAGAATGAAAATCAGAACATGCACCTACTGCAGCTTTTGAAGAACCAGAAGCTTCTAGACAAGCCACGAGACTAGAATGTACAAATTTGTCTTCTCTAGAAAAGGAGGACTTGCAGCCTAAACCTCCCAAGCAACCCAGAAATACATTTCATGTAATGTGTATGTAAATACATTTCATGTTTTAATACATAAATTTATATGTGTGTGTGTGTGTGTATTTCTCAACAATATTGTATATGTTTTTGATGCATTTAATGTGAATGGTAATTTTGAATTTAACTTTTCAATAAGTGTACATAACAAGCCAGAAAGTTAACAATATCAAAATTGAAAACTTAACTTATGTACTGTAGGCATATATATTTGAATTTGTAAGAAATTAAAAAAGTGATAGTGATTAGTGGATATGAGATGTTAGTAGATTTGGTGACATAGGTAGATCCTAGCTGTTTGCTTAGAACTATTGATATTATAGGGATATTATGGGGATGATGGATTGAGAACTCTCAAGTTCTTTATGATAATTTTGATGCTATGTATTGCTATATTTATGTAAGTTTCTTTATCTAATGAAACTGAAATTCGAATTCTGGAACAATGTCATACAATTCTACTCATGCAACCAAATTTCAACAAATAACCCAAAGCTGTAATGCCTATAGAACTGGCCTAAAAAAGACAAAAAATTAGAAAATATAAGCAAACATGAAAAACAACTGCAATTTTATTACTGATAAAAAAAATTAAATATTTAATATGCCTTCCATCATTTGTTACATTTCCAAACTTTGGTAACATTAATGTTAGCACAATATAATAAATTTTCAATACGGCAAGATCACTAGAAATGCTTATTGAAACATAAGTTTCTTTCACCATTTTGCATACAATGTTGCATTTTGATCATCTAGGAATTTTTTCTTTTTGTCTTTTCTCACACTTCTTATAATGACATCAGGGTTTATACAATTCCCAGCATCCATCTTTTGGATATCAACTACTGACCCTTGAATTTCTTGTTTTTCACCACTAAAAACCCTGTTTTGGCAGACCTGTATCTTTCTCCTCAAGAAAGATTAAAGAAAACTCAAATCATGAATAGCTATCCAAACCAACTAGCTATAGGACGATACCACGGTGCGGGAATTCTTCTCAAACCATGAATTGTGGTGAGCATTTGCTTAAGGCTGCTGGGACCAATTATTCCTTAAATATATGTTGTAGTTTGGTGACGAAAGTGACATGGTTGTATGATCCATACAACACTCTAGAGACTCACATTATCAATACATTTTTCACATCATCCTATGAGGCATGGCGGGAATTTCCTTAAGGCCACTTGGCCATATTTAACACTAAGTCTATACTTAGACAAATTTCTCAATTTGGTCTAATCTACCTAAAACACCCATTTGGCAGGTCCATAATTTTTTCTTCATCCAGTGCCAAGACAATATGAATACATGTTCAGGAAGGCTAAAGACCAATCTACAAGACCCCCATGTGCTATGGGCATTTTCTCTAACCCATAATTTAGGGCAGGCATCTTTCTAAGGCTACTTAGCCATTTTTGCATCCACTCGTGAAAAAACCTATTTTGGCAGGCCTGTATCTTTCTCCTCAAGAAAGATTAAAGAAAACGCAAATAATGAATAGGTATCCAAACCAACTAGCTATATGACAGTACCATCATACGGGCATTCTTCTCAAACCATGAATTGTGGCGGGCATTCTCTTAATGCTGTTGGGACCAATTTTGACTAAGGCTGCTGGGACTAATTTTGACCACTTTTCTGAAAATTTTCCTGATGGAAGGGTGGATTTTGTATAGTTGGATGGCCTCATTGTTTTTTGCATGGAAACCTTGGCAATTTCAGCATGGAAACTCAAGGTAAACTCTATTGTTGTAGTTTTTCTTCAAGAGTTTTTTACCTTGGATATTTTAGGGTTTGGTCTAACTTGGGAATTTGTAGGTATGGTTGCTACTGGAGTGACGATTCATTTTTGTTCATGGGGTGGTGTCCTAACTATATTGATTCCACAACTACAGTTGGCTCAAGTAAGTGATTTTCTTTTCCTTATGAGAATTGTAAATTGTAATGTGTAACCCTGAAATATTTTCTTTGGCTTTTGGATTTTATGAATTTATCTATGAAAATGAGGGTTGTTGTTATGCATTCCCAAGTTCTATTTTTCATCCTTACATCCATGTGATATACAATTAGTAATTCTAATTGAATATATACATATCAACAACAACCACAAGCCCCATTATCATGATAAAGATTAGGGAAACTCAATGTATGAAAATGGAAACCACTTGTAACTCAACAGGGAGTAACCTAATTGGTGGCTAATTCATTGAAACTTAAGCTTCAAAAGCAAATGAGACCCTACCCTTCAAGTTTTGTTCTTGGTGGGGATCCTTTTTGTAATGTCTCAAACCTCGAGGCTAATCCTTGAAATAGGATATGAAACTGTTTACAGTCAAAATCAAACATTAACAACCAAAGCGTGGTACTTCTGCTACGGTTTACATATCTTTAAATGAACATCATGGAGCAAATGCATGTGCTCGATCTGGATGGAAGCATGACATTTCTGGTTGTGAACTCATAGGTAGTGAAAATGACATCTCAAGATGCTTCTAGTGGCTCATTTCTGACTAGGATTGACCACTTGTCCGTCTGTTGAGTCATCAACGTGTCCTTTCCCTTTGTGTTCATTCTGTTCTCGAAGGCACCTTTCTGCATGGGATCAAAGCTGGAAAAGGAGTTTATATATATTCTTTCTATGCTCATCTTTCTTCAAAGCTTCCCCCTTGCTTCTGGTAGCAACAAGATTCTGTAGTGTCTTTTCATTCAAGTACTCCTCACCACCTCAGAAAAGGTTGGCGAACGAGGTGCATGAAAGCTACAACAAAGACCTTGGGCCCTTGATGCTCCAGTATGAGCATTCGCTCCAACAGAAAATAGGTGCATCTCTCAAAGTTGTGTATGATGTCTGCTTTCTGATGGTTGGTGCTTCCCTGGTGTGAAAAACCATGGCAATCGATGAGCTTAGAATCAAGCTCAAAAACCAACAACATACCCAAACTAACAAGATTCTCAAACCAGATTGCCATTGCAAACATATCAAAATCCTCAGAAACTCTTGGCAGAATGATGCCATGAGTTTGCTTCTACACTAGCTCATCATATGCACCTTAATGGCTCTAAAAGATGTTGTTTATATAGGATTGGAAAACTGGAAAAGGGGATGACCCGTCAGCATATTCACACATTTCATCGTCAAGTATCCTGGTCAACCATACGCTTGAGGGCATATGGAATGGACTTGTTCTGGCCCTTTCACTCATGTGATGACCCTTTCACCCCTATGATGACAATACCATAACCATTCTTTCGTCGTGTTTCCCCTACTACGTGTGGCGATCAGATTCATTGTTCCACTTCTTATATTTTCATGATATCTTTCTGATTTTACACGCCATCCATACAACGGGCATCTGGTTTTGGGAGAGATGGCACTACCGCGGGGATGATTTATCCTATGGGTGTATCACAAATGGCATCGAGGAAATCAATTAACTATTGGGAAGGTAGATCATACATGAGGGCGTATTCTCCACTTAGATTTTTTTATAGTTTTTTATGTTGCATAACCCTCGTGTTTCTCCATGCACTCAATATCGTAGATCTATTCATATTTGCGATCTAAGCCCATGATACACCAAATATTCATACCCAAAAACTCAACACTATCAACCTGCACAACTTTATTCGGGGAGATCAATATCAACTGTCGATCTCTAAACTACCTTCATCGGGATCGGTCAAGCTTGAGAACTTTAACATTCTGCTAACCCTTTTTCATCTGAATAAGTGAGAAACTTCTGATCACGAAATGCTTCTCACCCATTGATCTAACCAACATATTGTTCTGATTGTAGATCTTTGCAGCCCCTACCACTTTCTATGGATCAAATTTTCAACTTTCTTCGCGCTAGTTCAATCCATGGAATTGTTTAAGACCACAGATCTATCTCCACCTTCATCTCAACCATCTGATTTTCTCGTTGATTAACCCTTTTCACGATTTTAAAAAGTTTCTCCCTCCATGTAGGTTCACCGTGTGAAATGATTTATGGTCGTTGATCTCACCTTGTTCTGATATCGACTCTTCAACATTACACCCATTTAACGGACTCCACAAATCTCAAAAGTAAATCCTTCCTCGCATCTCCTCTCCATGGAATCACTTTCCGTTGTCTATCTTCATCACCATCCAGAATCTGAACCAATGAAGTTCAACACACTTTACCCTTATTCCATTTCTGCATGTTTCAATATATAGAAATACATATCACCGGAGATCAAAACCCACTCTCCATTCGATGGCTCCATGGTGGAAAAAATTGCTAGCCAGTTAACCTGAAAGGCTCTCCCGTAAAATTCCTCAAATAAGATCATTTTAAAACTTTTGGGAAGGAGACATAGATGAACATAAATCAACATTCAATGATGATGATGAAGATGATGATGATGATCCTGGTGGTGATGAAGATGATGAAGATGATGATGAGGGCGATGATGAAAATGATGATGATGACGATGATGAAGATGTTGATTAGGAAGAGGGAGATGACGATGACAACGACGATGATGATAATGATGATGATGATGATCAAAATGATGATGATGATGATGATGATGATGATGCTGATGACAACGATGACGATGATAATGACGACAAAGATGACGATGATGATGATGATGATCACAATGATGATGAAGACAATGATGATGATGATGATGATGATGATGATGATGACGATGATTAGGATGAGGATGATGATGATGAAGATGATGACGATCATGATGATGATGATGAGGATGAGGATGAGGATGAGCATGACAAGGATGATGATGATGATGAAGATGTTGTTGATGATGATGATGATAATGAAGATAATGATGATAATGGTGGTTGTGATGAAGATGATGAACATGATGAAGATGATGATGAGGGAAGTGATGAAAATAATGATGATGACAATGGTGAAGATGTTGATTAGGAAGAGGAAGATGATGACGACGATGATGATGATGACAATGATGATGATGCTGATGAAGAAGAAGATGATGATCAATTATTGCGGTGGTGATGACAACGACAACAATGATGATTATGATGATGATGAGGGTGAGGATGAGGACAATGATGAGGAGGATGAGGATGATGACTTGGATGAGGGTGATGAGGATGATGAAGATGATGATCATGATTATCATGATGATGGTTAGGATGAGGATGAGGATGATGATGATGATGATGATGATGAATATGATCATGATGGTGACTGTGATGATGATGAATATGCTGATGAATATGAATTTGATGATGGAGATGTGATGACAACATATTTACCTTGGTCTTCACTAAATTGTTCTAAGATTTTCCAACACTATAATAGAATGGTTATGAGTGATTATTCACTCCTATAAAGGACACACTTTATGGAACTACCAAACTGCTCATTTTGGATCTTGTTCTTTTAAGACACTAGACTAGGTCCATAAGTCTTGATTATTCATGTGCACAAATCTAAGAACAGGAGGCTTCACATGGCCCAATAAGTTGTATTTTTTTTACTACTTCCTTGGATCATATTGAATTGTCAAATTAGTCCTTGGAATAGGTGTTAGGAGCAATCCTTAATTTTTCACTCAACTGGCTGCTCCCCCTTATATGTAAACGTCTTCATTCACTGAGCTCCCCATAAAATTGCAATGATGAAGATGATGATGATGATGATGATGACGAATATGATGATGATGATGAAGATGATGACGATGATAATGAAAATGATGATGATGATGATGGTGAAGATGATGATAATGATAATGGAGATGCTGATGAATTGGATGACGATGATGTTGATGATGAATATGATGATGAAGATGAATATGTTGATGATGATGACGATGAATATGATGATGATGATCAAGATGATGATGGTGATAATGAAGACGTTGATGATGAAGATGATGGTTATGATGATGATGATAAGGAAGATGATGATGATGAAGAAAATCATGAATGCGATGGTGGCGATGACGATGATGATGACTATGAAGATGATGATAATGATATTGATGAAGATGATGAATTAGACGATGGTGATGAAGATGAAAAGGATGATGATGAGGATAATGATGATGATGATCATCAGCGTTGTTTTCTTCATCACCATTATCTTCGTCGTCTTCATCATCATCATGATCATCATTGATCATGATCATGATCATCATGATCGTGTTCATCCTCAAAGGGACTTATGCATAGGATCTCACTATAAGCAATGCAACCAATACAAATTATGACAAAATCCTAGTTAAATTAAATTAAACTACAGTAAATTAAAAACATAGAGTTGTTTAACTATAATTAATTTAAAATGCAACAAAATATAAAATATGCAAATAAAAAAAACCCAAAATAAACTAAACAAAAGGTAAATATGCAAAATAAAAAAACTAAACAAAACACAAAATATAAAATATGCAAATAAACAAAAAAAGAATGTAGAATTCAAAAACACCCGCGCACTAGCTCATTAGCAAAACAACAACGAATAAGTTCACTCCCCCACACTAGTTCATTAGTAGCATCTAGAGCACTGGTAATTTGATGAGCATAGCAGTGGTAAATCAAGAAGTACGGGATACCAGTCCATAGGATACCTACATTCCCAGTGGAGGCAATTCGGCTGCAGTACAGAGGATAACAAAACAATCCAGCCGCAATCCATAGGATACTGGCGTTCCCAGGGGAGGCAATCTGACCGCAATCTAGAGGATAACAAAGGGCCCAATTAATTTCGTAATCCCATTAACCCTAGAAGCATAGGAATTTGGGAAAAATACGTCAAATTTCTGAACCAATACATATTCAGTACAGTCATACTGAAATTATAATTTTTTTGATGTGCTACCGCCGCTTCTATTATCGGTGGATCTAGTAAGGGTTTTCTCTTATTGGAGCATCTGAAGCTCCTCCTTAAATTCAGGGAAAAGACATATGGGTTGAGCACTACAAGATAGTCGTGCTCTTGTATAATATCTTAATTATGGAACAATTTGCAAGCTTTTGTAATTTTATTCTATTTAATGGTCCAAAATAGTGTGCAGAGTCCTGTAGGAGCTATAATCTGAACTGGTTCAACCGATTATGTCGAAACTTTGAACCTGAGACGTGTTTCTTCTAAGCATTTATTTTTTCTTTAATAATTAGTTTTACCTCGATTATGGCACAAATTACAAGATTTTGTTATTTTATTATATTATATGTATGAAACATTCTATAGAGTGCAAGCTTGTGTAATCTTATTCTATTTAATGGTCTAGGACAGAGTCCTCTATGAGCTATAATTTGAACTGATTCTATTGAAACTTGAATGTGAGACCTCTTTCTCCTTTAAAGAGGCATTTAATTTTGCTTTGGTTGTTAGTTTTACATGGATTATGGCACACTTTTCAATCTTTTGTGATTTTTTTCTTTTATGGGTCTAAAACATTTTGTAGAGTGCCATAGGAGCTGTAGTTATAATGACTGCATACAATTCAACCTAAGACCTATTTCTCCTTTAAAGAAGAATTTTATTTTATGTTTATGCTCACGTTTACCTGAATCACAATACACTTTGCAAGATTTTCCCATTTACTGGTTTGGATCTTGGAACAATGTATAGTTCCCTGGGACTCGTGGGCTATAATTTGAATTGACTCCAATAAGTTGACCCTCATACCTCTTTCTTCTTTAAAGACACATTTCATACAAGTATTATTATTCAAGGAGACTTATATATATTTTTCCTTTGTTTGGCATATACCATGGTAGTTAGTGTGGCTACCTTTGTTTGGCATATCTCAAAGAGTTTGAAGGTTATGAAGAATATTGTAGCCTGCATGTGTCTTCATTAAACCCTCTACAAGCATTTCTTCCTTAAATATATGCTGTGTAATTTCCATCACATCATATATTCCAAAATACTATCCTAAAATCCTTCTCAACATATGCAGAATTCCCTTAATAAATTTATGTTTAATAATTTCCTGTAGCTTACTCTTTTATTTCACCAATATTGTACATGCATACTTTTCTAACTTTTGGAAGACTTATATTTTTCACATCTTGACCATCTTTAAACAAACTAAGGGTATGGCTAGGTATCCACCTCAACTAGGAACAAGACCATGTCACCTTAAAACCTTACTAACAAACAGACAGTCTTTGGTAATCACTTTAAAATGCTCTTTCAAACTGCTCAATTCAACACTTACTGAATTTTGTTAGGCCCTAGTCATTATTGTGCCAGGAGGGATTTTGGAAGACTCATATCTCACACATGTGAACACCCAGAGGGAAACTGATATCATGAGTGGATGCCTAGATCATCAAAGAATGGACCCATAACATCTGATGAATTTATCATCTAAAGAGCTGACTCTGGCATGCATTTCCAAGTGGGCTCTCAACCTCCTATTTTCAACACTCAAGTCAATTTTTCATATTTTTGGATATCCAAGATAATGTTTTTACCTCTTTTGGAAGGCTGCTATTTTTCTCATGTGGTCACCATAAGAAAAACTCAGAACATGGATGGATAGCCAGTTCATTAAATAACATGCGTATACCTGTTGATGAATTTATCATCACTTAGAAAGGCTTTGGCAGGCATTTCCAAATGCCTGTTCAACCTTGTGATTTGACACTTAGTCAATTTCTTTAAACCCTGTGTCTCAAAGGTGATTTCAAATTTTCATCAAACTTGGAGTGTAATACATCCAATGGATGGAGGACAACTAGATGAACCCATTAAGACTAGTTTCATCCTCTAGAACTACATTCTCTCTCCTCGGTGGGCATTTTACTGAAGTATGATGTAAAAGATGCTTAAGACCCTATTTTGGCAGATCCATAATTTCTACCTCGGGTACTTTCAGGTTAAATTAAGAACACAGTCAAGTAGACAACAAAGCCACCTATAGGATGCCTATATGGTGCGGGAATTTTTTTCAACCCACAAATTATGGCGATCATTCTCCTAGAGAAACTTGTCTAATTTGACCAAAAAGAACTTCTTTTAGGAGGCCTATATCTTCTTCCTCTAAGATTTGTTCTGAGAACTAGTTTCATGGTCGAATAGATACTTCAACCAACTATGGAATGACAGGCCATAACAGAAATTTTATCCTTCTTATGAAATATGGCGGGCATTTTCATAAGACTACAGCTTTAGGACAATTTTTCACCACTTAGTCTTTTTCCAACTTTATCATACATGCCTATGCCCATCAAAAGTTCCTTTTTCATTAATGAACATCTCTAGGATATGTCTGTCCACCATTATGAGTTCACCAAATATCACCAATTCTCAAGACTAGCTATAATTTGTCTAAATTTGGTGACATTTCACAATGTTATCCTATTCAAAGAACATCAAGCACATAGTTAGAGAAGGAGTACCTTTCACGAGGAAACTTGCATATCAAACCATTGTGGAAGAGGGAGTGTTAGACTAAATTCATCGAGTTTCGATGGGAAATCCATGAATGAAGCTATATGACCACTGCCCATTCCAAATTCAATCCCAAACATTATCTATATGAGGGGGAACACCATACCTCTTTGCATGCATTAACTAGTCAAGTGGCCCAAGAAACACACCTCTATATCCATGTTGTGAACAAATTACAAACCAAATCAAATCGTCTTATACTTAAAAATAATTCAAATATAAATAACTCTAAAAGAAATTACACCTTTAAGAGAAAAATAGCTTTTGGTAAAGTTTTTGGGAAGAAAAAACTTTTGATACTAAAACATTACAAGTAAATATATTTGCATGCTAAATTATATCCACTTGGTAGCTTATATTCTTGTTTTATCGAGTGTAGGTACCACCAAATAGGTATCTATTAGATCTATCTTCCTTGAGTGGTGGTGAAGATATACTAGGACAGGTTGAAAGTGATACGTATTGTACTAGATCTACCGGTTCTATATCAACTAGATCTTAAAAGGTAAGGAAAAGATTTCGTAGATGCATGCAATATTTTATTGCCAATGGAGGGTCATGTAATTATGATGCTAAGAGCATAGGTGACATTGAGTTTCCCTTGAGGTATAGACATTTAGTGCAATGATGGGTACCTAATAAGCTACCTCAAGTGGACACAGATTTCTTTATCATTGGGAGGATGTATCACATTTCTCCTTCGTCCTTACATGGATTGGGGCTATTTTCCATGGATGGCATAAAGGTCAGCTATGGAAGTGTAACTGAATTGATGGAGTATGTCAGACCATTATATAGATAAAATAGATGGTCTATCTTGGTCCAATATACTCGAAGCATGAGGAGAAATGGAGTTGCCACAAATTATATACAACTAGCAGAACACAATAAAAACAAAGGGGTGACTATGTATATTGATGGGAGACCAAAAGCGTCTGGAAATGTTGCTAGATTTGTAAATAGTACACGACCAATGATAGTAACTAAGCAACCGAATTTTGAATTTGAGGGACGCGAATAACGTCATATAATTGTATGTGCAAAAAACACAATACTTCCAGGTGAAGAGTTGTTGGTCGATTACAACTTAAATCGAATAGATGTGGCTTCCATGGTCCAAGGTAACCGTGGAAGGTCACACACTATGCCTCATTATGTAAATACTAAATATAGTAACTAAACATGACTACAATAACTAAATGTTTCGGTTTTTTTGTTAACATTCCATTTCCACCGTTGACATTCACTTTTTTTGTGCATATTATGAATATTTCCATGTGATAACATGCTTATTGCACTGTTATGCTTATCTCAATTTTTTTTACGTTACAATTATTGACTCAACTTTTATTGATTGATTTATTTTGTCAAGGTTGCAGCAGTGGAAAGCCACTTGCTACTTCCACGGTCCAGGGTGACCGTGGAAGGTCACAATCTATGCCTCGTGAGGTAAATGTTAAATATAGTAAATAAATATGACATCAATAACAAAATGTTTCGATTTTTTCAGTTAACATTCAATTTTCACTATTACCATTCTCTTTTTTCGTGCTTATTGTGAATATTTCCATATGATAACATGCTTATTACATTGTGGAAGGGGTTTGGTCATCCCCATGGTGAAAAACATGTATCTCCTCTTTCGGAGGTAAAAGTAAATATTATTGCAGTATCTCATTTTTGTTTAAATTATTGACTTAACTAAATATAGTAACTAAATATGACTACAATAACTAGAAACTCAAACCCTAGAAGATTTCCATGTGACAACATGCTTATTACACTATGGCAGGGGTCTTCCCATGGTCGTCATGCAATGGAACATGTGTCCTCTACTTCCATGGTCCAGGGTGACCGTGGAAGGTCACACTCTGTGCCCCATCAGGTAAGTGTTAAATATAATAACTAAATGTTGAGATTTTTCCTGTTAACATTCAATTTCCATTGTTACCATTCGCTTTTTTCATGCTTATTGTGATTATGTCCATATGATAACATGCTTATTACACTATGGCAGGGGTCTGCTCATTTCCATGGAGCAGACCATGTATCTTCTCCATCGGAGGTAAAAGTAAATATTATTGCAATATCTCATTTATGTTGATGTTAAAATTATTGACTAAACTAAATATAATAACTAAATATGACTACAATAACTAGAAAATCCAACCCCAAAATATTTCCATGTGAAAAGATGCTTATTACACTGTGGCAGGGGTCTCCTGCCCATGTTCATCATGAAATAGAATGTGTCTCCTCTACTTCTGAGGTAAAAATAAATGTTATTTCAACATCTGATTTTTTATTATGTTACAATTATTTTCATAACGTTTATTTATTGATTTATTGTGTCAGGGTGGTGCCAGTTGAAAGACACCTACCCCTTCCATGGTCCGAGGTGATCGTGGAAGGTCACGCTCTATGCCTCGTCATGTAAGTGTTAAATATAATAACTAAATGTTTCTTTTTTTTGTTAGAATTCGATTTCCACTGTTGAAATTCGCATTTTTCTGTGCTTATGGTGAATTATTGATTGTTTTATCATGTCAGGGTGGCGACCGTGGAAAAGGAACTGTTGCTTCCACAGTCTAGGGTAACTGTGGACAATCACCCACTAGAAGTATATTAGTAGGGGGTGACTGTGGGAAGTCACCAGCAACAACACTGCATCAGCTAAGTGTTATTTCTTAATAGTAACTAAATTTAATTACAATAACAATGTTTTAATGATGTTAAAAATAATTTTCTTAATTTTATTGTTTGATGAATTTAGTCCAGTGCACTTCATTTGGGTGATGAGGAGCTTGAGGATTAAATTTACTATTCCATAGACCCTATGGATACTATAAAGAAGGACCTGAAAAAGGAAAACATAGAAATGATCTCCTTGGCTTGCATAAGGCCCATGACGCAGGAGATCATGGCAAGGATTGAAGAGATGAAAGAACAAATAAAATCTTATGGGGTAAGTGGCATATTCACATATTTTTTTAAGCTATGACATGATTTCATATCTGATATTATGTTTTTTGTTTTTCCAACTGATCTGATAAAGTAAAGTTTTTCATTTGTAGGAGATTTTACAACCCGTGACTACAAAAATTGTCAAGACAGGTATAGGTAGAAGTCATGCTCTAATGTAGCAACAACACTGACAAAGCAATGTACCGATGAGGATTTTTGACACTCCTCCAGTTGGACCGGAATCCATTGATGAGGGCATTGATTTTGATCAACATGACATGCCGGAGCATGATGAGACGGACCCTAGGACTCCACATGACTCCAGAGATGAGCCTACTATAGATGACCAGGAAAATTTTCCTGGAGCAGCACGAGTTAAAAGCACTTAATCACTAGATCTAACATTTCTAGTGAATGAAGCTTGTGTTCCGATAAAGATTCAAAAGATTGACGGGTATTTATTTATTAATTTATTCATTTTAATCATGAAATTGAAATGGACATACGTTGAGATTATTATAAATTAATGGATTACACGTTTCTACAGGAAATAATGTTTTCTACAGGAATTTGAATGACAAATTATTGGAGCTGTTTGGACCCACCATTCGCACACAGTGGAATAGACAGCATAGCACAAAGAGAGATGTATTGATAGGCCACATGGTAAACTTGTTTGTCAATACATTCAACAAGAAAGTGGTTGCAAAGTTAGCCGACGAGAATTTAAAATATACCGGGGCCCAATATAGGGATAAATTGCAACTTTAACTTAAGCATGAGCACCCTCCCATGGTTCCGGAGAAAGATTCAAAGGAACTCATAGAGGTTGCAAAGGAGAACTTGCTAAAAAGATAAGGAAAACAACCACGGCCTGGAAAATCAAGGTACAACACATATCATCTTTTTAGTGAAATATGCTCATTTATTTTTTTCTTTTTTGTTTTAAGCAAGAATTCTAATATCTAACGTTTTTCAAAATTTTCATATATAGGCTACCAGACACCTCCAAAGCAACCAAGGAAAGAGTGGAAAAGCACGGGCAACATAGAATGGGACAGGGTGGCTATAGAAAACTAAGAGCCCGAATTGTAATAATTAAATGATTAACTGTGGGGAATATTTATTTCAAAGTAGTGAACAAATATCTGTTTTTGATAGAGCAAATTTTATATATGTTATGCATTGCAGGGAAATATGTTCCAAGATACTACCACCGAGGAAGACGTAAATCTTGGTTTCAAGTATGGTTTTAAAAGTGTCATTAAATATCAGAAAAGCTCGAGGAAGAATCCAATCTATCCAATAACGCAGATGCAGGTAAATAAAATGAATAAGTACATCATTGCAGTATACTATTAAAGCCTATTCATTTTTTATTATATCACCCATAACTAAATATTTATGTTTTCTTTTAAGAAACAATGCAACCGTAGCACTGAATCCAGTGGTACTCCGCACATACTAGCTGATGTTGGGGTGTGCATGTCCCATGATAGTGGGGAGTAGAGTGGCCATTCTGGTATGTGTGCTTTGGAAATAGAAATATATACTGTGATTATAGATATTTATTTTTGGACATTTACTTTTAAATTTTCTTCTTTCGATCGAAGATCATGAAGCTCAAGAGGGTGAACCGCAAGAGGAATTAGCAAGTAGAGAAACAATTAACACACCAGCTGTCACATCTACACAGACAGGTAAAGATAAATATTGTAATTTTAATCAAAATGATGAACTATCAATTTCAATAATATTTCAACATATCGATATGCCCATTTTTGTTGTTGCGGTTCACGCCCCTTCAGAACTTCCTCCACGCTATAGTCAATGACGTACAAGAAGTATGATACATGAGGGCATGGGAAAAAAAACATTAGAAAGACATGGATTTGTAGATAATCCACCAAATGATGATGATAATATCCCAATTATCGTCAGTTATTTCAATTCAAAAAACCAAAAATCAAAGAAAAAGTAGATGTATAAATTCATGACTTGTATTTGGATGTATATCGATGTTGTTAGTCTAAAACAATGCTTATATGAATTACCTCATTATGCTTCAATGTTTTTATGTTTATATGTTTTGATGACTAGCCTAGTTATGCATGAATGTTTAAATGTTTTCTATGTAAACAACATCATTTATTGGGTATGGGGAATTGAAAGCGATATGAGGGGAGGCAGGGGCCATATGAGCTTCCACCTTCACGTTGTTGGCCCTTTTCAGGAGGGAATATAAAATTGTTCTCGAAACAGAGAGGAGTTCAATAAGGTATAAGTACTCTTTTATTACTATGTATTAAAGATGGTTGTAAATTTTTAAATGCATGTCTATTTCTTAAAAAAATTGTTAATAAATTTAACATTTCACAATTCATTGATTTCTACAAGACTATGTAAGGATTTAAATGACTATTTATTTGCTTATATATTATTTACTCATATAAAAATTCTGTCTTCGATGATTTATGCAGGTCTTTGTGATGGAAATGCATCTCGTGGAAAACTCTTATCAAGTTGTATGGGCGAATGGATCTGGCGAAAGCACATTGATAAGGTAAGGGTTTTTACATGTTCTTTACCCTTAATGTGTTTGTCTTTATCCTTAAATTCTATTTCATTCTATTAAGACACAAGAGATACAACCAATAGTAAACTACTTTTATACTATCATCCAAACTAGGAGACAACCTTCTACATAAAACACAAATGCTTCTTAGCAACGTAGAAAAATAGAAGAAAATTCATGTAAAAGAAATTAGGCTTTTTTCGACCCTTCTTCCTATAATTTCGGCGTGATGAAACCCTAGGTTAAGAAATTTTATTTTTTCAAACCCTAATTGTTCATCTATATTTCAAAACTAAAATTTATGATTTGTATACTTGTAAATATTATTCTTAGGTTATTTTTGTTTCTCTTAGGTTTTAGACTTAATTTTTATGTGTTTTTGTAAGTTTTATTTTATCAAAAAATAAATCCCTCAAAAAAGAATTTATGTGTAAAACCCTAAAAATGCAGACCTGCTACTCTCACAATCCGAGCCCTCTCCTTTATCAAACACAGGTCTACAATATCTATTGCAGACCTCATATGCCCCAGTTGCCTTCTTTGCACACTCAAAACATAAAACAAGTTAGTATTCCAAACTATTTAGATGGTGGTGTATTTTGTATAAATATATCTTATTGATTTGATTATTTTTCTGCCCTATTTGTATTAGTTTTCTGAATAAATATAAGTCCAATTTTTTTACTGATATTTGGAACCTTACATCTTTGAATGCACAGTGATCTAATTCTAACATTATTTTACTGAGTATTGTTTTGGATTTTCTTAGTACTAATTATTTCTATTGAGAGCTGGGTGATGGTAAGGGACTTGGTGATTTTATATTTCATAGCTTACATATAGGATCGAGTGAATGATAATAACATTATGGTTATATTGGCACTAAATTTTTATTAATTTAGTATTTATATCTATGCTGTCACATACACAGATCTGGAAATCATATCCTAAATGGCACTTTAAATGATTAACATTGGTTATTGGTTGCACTATTTTATATGTTCTAATTACTATGATGATAAACTTTTAGTTGTTGCATGGCACATATGTGGACCATAAATTCATATGTCTAGATCTTCAAAGGTAGCAGATAAAGTGATGTTATTACATGAGGAGTGTCTTCAAGGAAATTATGATATGGTTTCTAAACTACGAATTACAAGCTCAACTGTGCAACCTACTTCTCAGCACCAAAAGGTAATTTATGATGATTCTTTTGATACATGAGATCAATCCTAGTAATAGAAAAGAAATAAGTTGTCAATTCTTTGTTGACTAACATGTCTCTTTCCCATCATGTGCTTAGGGGACTGTTTTTATCTTATGGGGATATTTGATACTAACTTGACCAATTTTGGCCATGCTTGAGGTGGTTGTTGTTGAGCCACAAAAAGACCACATTGTATTCACCTTTCATACACCATTTGTCACCTTATTCCTATCTTATCCTTCCATAAAACCATTAATATTCACCCCTTTCATAATAAATATCAGTTTATATTACTATTTTCCAAATCATTTATTTTTGAGTATTTTGAGTGAATTGTGGTTAATTATTGAGAAAAATAACATATTTTCATTATACTTTAAAGTTGGATGAGTTTGGTGCTACTTATAGGTGTATTTGAAGACTTTAACAAGCTCAAAAGCGACCACCTAGCCTAAGATTCGAATTTCATCTTCTAGATGTGAGATAACTTCAAGGAGAAGATCATGGAGATGTGGAGAGAATATCTCATCCAATATTTGTTGGATAATTTTAAGGGATGAGTTGTATATTTGTTGGATAAGTTGAGAGAATAGTGGATATATAATTATGATCAGTTATCTTCAATTCATGTATAAATAGGAGGGCTCTCTCCTAATTTTGGTTAGAGATCTCTATAGTGGTTTAGAAGTAGAGAATATTTCAGAGTTAGTCATAGAGTGGATTCTTGATTGTTATGTAATGGAGATGATGCTTAATGCACATCCTTTGATTCTCCCATGTTAATATAGATTTTCAGTAATTTCTTTCTTATGAGTTGTTCATATAGATTTTCAGTTATGTTTTGCTTATGAATTATTAGTACAAATTTACTCTGAGCTCACAAGTTAATGTCGATTGCTTTATACCAATTTATTTCATGTCATTTCCTGCTTTTGTAAATTTAAGTCAATTTCAGTCATGTATTTTCAATTTCAGTTATAGATTAAGTTTAGTGACACTCTGCCCCTGCATATATTTTGTCTATACTTCACAAGTCTACGCTCTCTCCGGGTTGACAATTAAATCGTTGGATATCTGTTATAATTTATTTAATATTTTCACCAACATTTTGGCGTCGTTGTTGGGGAGGTGCTAAAAGGGATCAGAGTTTAGATAGATAGATAGATTACTTTTATATTACACAGCAAGAGGGAGGGGAAAAGGCTAAGATGCAAGGATGATTTCACTATGAAATTTCTAAAATTTTCATGATTTAACAACCAGACACATCCACTATAGTGGGGTTCCCCAAATCCTTGTTGTTCCTTTGTTTTCATAAGTGTGTTTATTTTTCTGCAAAGTATTTTCTCTTTCTGCAAGAGTGTTCTTTCATTTTATGCAAATGCGAGTTTGTTTTTATGCAAGTTTTGTTTTACAGTTTTGTAGTGTGAAGTTTTGATTCCTTTCTTTTTTGAGCGCCTTTATTTCATACTAACTTGTTTTAATTTTGTATATGTTCAGTTTTGTTTTGTATAGATTTTTGTGCACTTTTAATTTCTATTTTTGCACTCATTTTGTACTAACCCATTTCATACTATTTTTTCATTTGTCATGTACTCATTTTTATCTTTTTTATTTTTTCATTTGATTTGATTTTAGTTTTACGATGAGCATAAGCTTAGAGAAGCTCACTCAAATCCTAGCAAAAACCAGGATCTCCTCTTCTTTAGAAGAGGAGATCTTGACAGCAGTCAAGGATGAAATCACTCCTCCTGAAGCAAACGAGGAAGAATCAATAGTTGAAGAATCATGCATATCAGATGAATAACATCTGTTCAAACTGGAGATTGAAGGGGATGAAGAAGGGATCTCGGGTGATCATCATGCAAATAAAAGCTGCATCGATCGCAGGTTCCAAGTAAGTATTAGGTTATATCAGTTTTGTTTCTGTTTTTACTTTCATTTACAATTACAATCCTTCATTTCGCATACTTTTGAATCTATTAGATTTCATTTTGTAAAATCATATGTGAACATTCTTTTAATTTTTTAAAATAGTTGGCTGCATTGGAAATTTCATTTTATGTAAATAATCTTTAATTTTTAATTAGAGTAGGTAGGTTTTAGTTTGTATTTCTAATTTTAAATTAGCATGTAGGATGCTTTAATTTACTCTAATGTTTTTGTTTACTAACATTTTCATTTTTTTGTCTTATTTACTATTTGGTTTTTAATTTTGTTAGGAATTAAAAATGGTTTTAATCTTTTAGATTTAAAAATATTAATGAAAAAAGAACAACTTCAGTTTTGATTTCTTTTCATTCTGAACATTTATGTTTATTTAGTAAAAAATTTAGTCATGCTAAGAATGAAATTATATTAGGAATTAGGTTCCTTTTAAATCTATGAATAATTAAAAAATAAAGTAAGTAAATTAACAAACAAATAAAAATAAATAAATAAACAAATAAATTTATTTACTAGTTTTAGTTTTCATATATATAGTCTTTTGTTTTAGTTTTATAATGTTTTTGTTTATTTTAATCTTATCTTTTAAAATAAAAATTTAAATTTAAATTATAAAAAATAAAATAAAATAAAATATTTTTTTTTCCCATAAAAATTATTTACTAGAAATAATGCAAAAAAAAAATTTGTTTGAAATTTTAGAAATAAATTGTGGAAACTTAACAAAACTTATAAACTAAACTATTTAACTAAACATTAATATATTAAAACAGAAGTATAAACTTTTAAAAACTAATATATATAATATTAAAAATAAAAACTTTTAAAAATAACGACAATGCAATATAAACTTTTAATATATATAATATTTTAAAACAAATTGTTTCTGTTTATGGTTGCCCCATCTGCAAACATTAAAACAAATAAACATTAATGTGTATATATATAAGTAATGAATAAATAGAGTGTTCAGTCTGCTATATAAAACATGTAAACAATCTGCCATGTGAAACCTGTAAACAATCTGTCGTACAAAGCCTGCAAATAGTCTGTCATACAAAACATGCAATCAAAAAGGGATTTCTTGGATTTGTTCGCCATCTCTTGCCCCCAAGATTCGATCTACATGTCCCACCTATATTTTGATCTAACTTTTCTAAACAATCCTGCAAATACAAACATTCTAAAAGAAACGAGCATAAGATAATAGGGAAACTCATGTTCTTATTTGCAGAAGCAGATAAGGTCAAACACTGGTTCAATTGTGCGTTTAGAAAAACCCAAACTTCAAATATGTCTAAAAATAGAATCAAACCAGCAACAAGCCAAGAATGGTTATTCAACCAACCGCTTCATTTTATCTCAGCCTGGCCTGGAGACCATCTTTAAACTGTTATGTTCTTGAGTAAAATGATAATTGCAGACCTTGTCAACCCATATAAAGCATTGGCAAGGGATTCTTCTGAAATCCATGGGATAATTTTTGATATGGTTGCCAACAAACAACAATCCCACCTCCCTCGCATAATAATTTTTTGTTTCGTGATATCTCGTGTCAAGATTGCAGTCCGTTGCAATAACCTACAGAAATTAATAGACACCAGTTGTATTAATCACATGCCAATAGTTACAGGATTGTGAATCTCCTTCATCTGATTCTTCTCAACAAACTTCCAGACCACATCTCTCTTATGTGTATAATCCCATGAACTTAGACTCTATAGGAGCTCTCCACATTATCGATAATACCATTGTTATCAGAATGGTAATTGTCATGTTTCTTTTGAAGTAATTTCCATTAAACGGAATTACCTTCTCTCAAAATACAAAGTCTTGTGATAGAAGTTGAGGTTATCAACTATCAATTTTAAGCGGTTTCTCAAATATTGGTAGGGAATTTAATTACCAAAGGCAGAGCCTAATTCCTGTAATGATACGACGAAACCCCAAAATGTTTATCCGCTGCTTTCCAGCGGTTCTTCTCATCTGAGTGTTCTTAGTAAAAATGTCGGTGGGTGGCTGCCATCAGTTATGATTGGAGTTGTTTCCAGCATGCTAGCGGTGCTCTCAAATGGAACTAAGTTTGCTAGCTCTGAGTTTCGATCTTGATCTTCCAGGTAACGAACTACTGCATTCGCAGGTCTTATCATCATCAGATAAGAGTAAAATGATATTTGTTTCTGTTTCAAATAAAATAGGTATTCATTGTCAATATTATTTACTGAACAGTTCAAATGATGAGTGGATCCATTTTCATTTTGGAAAACCATTTTTTTTGGAGAGGAAAGAGATAGGTAAGAGCTAGCGCACCCTACTTATGAATCCACATGTTATAATGGGCATGTTCATGATCATTACTACAAGTGGCTAGATATTTAAAAATTGGATTCCATTTCTGATCCATTCCACCATCCGTTCGCCCACTATTTGGAGGCTAGAAAGAAATGGCAGGGACGACAAGCGAATTCCTTTACTCGTAGAGATTAGGATGGATCATAGAACCCCCCAAAACTGATGGTTTTATGTAGCCAACATTGCATATATGAAGCTTTTTCACATTTGAATGGAACCACCCACTGGTAAGATAACAATCTTTTACTCTGTGTATCAACTGGTTGGTAATATTATGATTGATCAAGCCTTTGAGAGAATAACCATGAAAGCCAAGGCTGATCCTTGTGTATGAGTAGAAAGCATATTCACGTATGCTAATATTTGCAAAAAAATGGAATAGCTTACCCATTAGAAAAATTGACTCCATCATTACACCAGAAAATGGAGATAAATTACGATTTCGAGAGAATTTTTCATACGAAATCACTATCTAAATTAACAAAGGGAAATATACCATAGAATCAACCATCAATTACTCATTATATCACTTTCTAAATCACTTTCCAACCCTAAATCTCAATGGATAAAAATATTTGATGGCACGACAGGCGAGCAGAGAGAGATCTCATTTATTTATGAATAACTATCTTTTTAGTTAAATATATAGATTTGATAGATCTTCATAACTATAGCTCATTAAAAACTCTCACTTTTTGTGGCCTATTGTATCTTTTGTTTCAACGCATCCCTGTACTGCTTCCACTTCTCTTCTTGTTCTTTGACCTGTAGGTTTTTCATGCTCATATTACACAAAGGTATAAACTTAGTTATTATAGATGTCCCATGTATTTAATATGAGAACATTGGTGATTAATGTAGACAATAGATATGGGTTAGTAAGCTATAAGTAAGTCATGTTTTATTAGAGTTACAAGCTTAGATCATCATAACAGGAACAAGACGTTCATGTACAAGCTCGTAAGAAAGGACATGCTTTCAAGCATAAACTTATTTGGAGGTGGACAATCTTGTGAGAAGGTTATCGTCTGCAAATTGGAAATGGGAAAGCACCTCTCCTTCCTTAGATAATTTGTTGGACTACATCACAAGCCAAAAATGAATAAGATGCTAAAACAAAGTAGTGAGAGAGCTAGCAAAGTATAGGTGCCCAGGTATGGCTATCTTTAATAAATGCCACTACAAATTTGGAGTGATTTTTATCCGTGAGAAAAATGCAAATCAGCTCATAGTAAGCATATTCCTGGTGTCTAAGTCAAGAGCTTCATAAGGTAGTGCCATCCCTTTGACTAATTATAGTTGGGGGTAGCAGCATTCATTTATAAGTTATCCTCCAGCTCCAAGACTCTTCCTTTTTTTTGTAGTATTCAAAAGCTTCTTCATAACTGCCTTTAATGTGAGGAACGTCACTCAATGCATAAGTTTGAAAATTTCTTAAACTTTTTCAATGTTGATGTATTTGTAACTTCGGAATGTATTCACTTGTATATCTTAATTATTGTACCCCGATGTTTATATTGGGAAGTATCTATAATTTAATTGAGTCATGTCATGCCCCGATGTTCCTATTGGGAGATTCAATAATGTAAACAAGTCATGTAAAGTCATGGAGTGTAACCCTCCTTATTTATCAAGGGTTAAATTCCCCACGGTTGTGGGGACCTAGGGTTATTAGACTCTCCTAGAGAAGTCGGCCCTAATGAGTTATTGTCAAGTCAGGAATTAGTATAAATAGAGAGGGAACCTCTCTATTTAACACACATTCACTCACACTCAGTTGTAGCGCATAATTGTGAGAGAAAGAAGAATTTGGGACAAGAGAGAGAGAGACTACTGTTGTCGGGAGATCATCTTACTATATTTGGGTTTTCTGAGGAAGTTGCGGGGTTTTCTCCTTTATGGTTTCCCCAAGGAAAATCTTTTTGTTCATTGTCTCTTGTGATTGATTGTTGTGCTTTTTATTCTCTCAGATAAGATCCTAATATCATATAACTTAGATGTAAAAAATATAACATGGTATCAGAGCTAACCTCAGAAGAAGACATTGTGCAACTGTTGAAGCTAGGGCTTCCTACTTTTTAGATCTCTCTCCACATATTTTCAGAAAAAGGAGGTTAGGCTAACCCTCCTCTCTAGGGTTCATCTTTTTGTCGAATTAGAATCTGATTCTGAGCATTAGTTTTTGGTTTGGTAGAACTCTGAGAAAGTCAAACCCTAATATGCTTTTGAACCAGACAACCAGCTCTGTAGAAATTCAGCTCTAGATCCAGTTCTGACATCTTAACCTGGTAAGATCTAAATCTTTTACATTTTCATTTGAGTTTCTCTATTAAGATATCTCCATGGGGGATTCACTTGTTGACCAATATCCTATCATGTTAGTTCATATTATGGGTTTTAAAATTATCAAAAATTGAACCAATATATTGCAGGTATTGGGGGGGATGAGGGGTTTAAGGTGGGGGTGGGTAGGGTGGTTTATAAGGATTGAGGTATAAAAATGGGTGGGGAGGAGGTTTTAAGTATTGGGAGGGGGTTTCAACAAAAAGAGTTTGGGTCAATATCTCTGGAAATTAAGGGTATTCTTTAATATCCCATGATCGCACATGCTATGTGATAGGTTCACTACGTGAAGTCCCCGTGGATGTCTCATCATACCAAGATTGATGAAATCTTGAGGGAACTTATAAATTCTGAGCTTGGAAGTATAGGATCTCCCTGGTCCTTGAATAAAATGAGTTGGACTCTTACATCAATAAAGTGGTTCGAGTTCTAGAGGGAGATGAGGCTAAAGCCTTACACAAGAATAAATTGGTCATGGATAAGAGGATTATTGCTGATTCAATCAAGGATCACCTCATACCATAGGTGTCCTCACTAAAGACACCTAAAGAGATGTTTGATTCCTTGACCAAGTTATTTGAAGGGAAGAACATAAATCGAAAGATGACTCTGAGAAACCAATTGAAGAATGTAAAGATCCAAAATGCATAGACCATCCAGTCTTACTTTATAAGGGTCTCTAAGATCAAGGAACAGCTTGAAGCGGTAGATGAAGAAGTAGAGAATGCATAAATTGTGATGACCACCTTGAATGGTCTCCCTAAGGCATGGGAGTCTTTCATTCAAGGGATCTGTGCCAGAAATAAGTTAATCAAGTTTAGAATACTATGGGAGGAATGTTCACAAGAAGAAGCTCGAATATTAGCACAAGAAGAAAATATGGGAAGTGAAGATCAAGATCTCATAGTACAATCCAAGAAAATAAAAATAGACCATCACAAAGGTAAGCCCTCTCTACAAAAGAAAAACACTAGAAAATCTAACAAATATTTGTCTAAGTACATTTTCTATACATGTGATGAAAGAGGACACCTTGCAAGAGATTGTCCTAGAAACAAATATAGACATCACAAGAGGAAAGAAAACAAGAAAAGACATCATGCTCATGCTGTAAAATATGATGAGCCTTCCAAGAAGAGAATCAAACAAGACATTGATGATTCTTCAAGTGATGAAGAACATGTTTTGATTTCCGCTCTCATGGGAAACATCACACATGGAAGTAATGATTAGATTATAAATAGTGGGGCTTCCAAACACATGACAGGATTCAAAGAATCATTTGTGAAACTATCAGAACATGAATCACCCCACAAGGTGAAACTTGGGGATGACTACCAGTATCCAATAACAGGTAGTGGAGAATCCTCTTACAAATTAGACTCTAGAAAGTCTATGAAAATAAAGGATGTCCTTTTTGTACCAGTACTATAGAAGAAACTTCTCTCCATCTCTGCATTAGATTTAAAAGGCATGAGGGTTACATTTATAGATGTAAAAGTCCTCATGTGGCCAAAAGGAAAGACTATTAACAATGTAGTAGTAATTGGAGAACAAGAGGGAGGACTATAAAGATTAAAGGCCCAACCAGAACAAGATTTGGTTCACGACTTAGTAGAACCAAATGAACTTTGGAATAGAAGGCTTGCACATGTACACTATAGGGCACTACCACTTGCAAGCAAAGCTGTTGAAGGTCTTCCAGAAATACAAGCAAAACATGAAAGAGTATGCAAGGGATATGCAAAAGGAAAGAACACAAAGAAGACATTTCCAAGTAGTGAAAGCAAGGCTAAAGGAATCTTGGAAATCATTCACTCTGATGTATCCAGTTCGATGTCATCTAGTTCATTAAGTGGGTATGTATACTATGATTCTTTCATTGATGATTTTTCTAGGAAGAAATGGATATACTTCATGAAGAACAAAGATGAAGTATTCAGCAAGTTCAAGGAATTCAAATCCTTGATCGAAAACTACACAGAGAAGAAGATCAATATTTTCAGATCAGACAATGGTAGAGAATTCACATCAAATGAATTCAAGGAATTATGCAAATATTCAAGGATTAAGAGGGAGCTGGGCACTCCATATAATCCACAACAAAATGCATTTGCAAAAAGAAATAATAGAATGATCATGGAAGCTACAATGGAAATGCTTCATGATCAAGATCTTCCTATGCATCTATGGGTAGAAGCTTCTAGAACAGTTGTGTATGTACAAAGCCATACTCCACATAGAGTACTTGAGAACAAGACACTTGAAGAAGTGTTTATCGGCAAGAAACCAATAAAGTCAGTCATCTCACAATATTTGGCTATCCAGTATACATTCACATTCCAAAAAAAAATAGGACAAAGTTAGATCCTTCAGGAAGGAAGGGTATATTTGTGGGATACTCTGACATATTGAAGGCTTACAGAATATACTCCCTAGGATTCAAGAAGATTGACATCAGTAGGGACCTAAAATTTGACGAAGACTCAACTTACAACAAATCCAGAAAGAGACCTACTCAAGAACCTGAAGAAACAGAACTACCCAAAATTCATGACACAACCATGAATGATGCAACTCAATAAGAAGATCGAGAAATAGAAGAACCTAAAGAACCTGTAGATCCACCTCAGGAGAAGAATCCTCGCAAGAGGAAACCTGCTTGGGTATGAGAGACTATACAAGGTGCAAAAAGATATGGGGCTCCAGAAGAGATACACAGAGAGAGGAAAAGAACCAAGTTCTGCTTCAGTTATGTAGCCCTATTATGTGACTTCATTGATAAAGAACCTTCCAACTATGAAGAAACGATAGAAAAGAAAGAATGGAATGATGCTATGATTGAAAAGTATCAATTGATCATGAAGAATGATGTTTGGGATGTTGTCCCAAGACTAGAGGGGAAGTCTGTTGTGACTTCCAAATGGATCTATAAGTTCAAGCATGCTGCAGATGGTAGCGTAGAGAAATATAAAGCAAGATTTGTGGCTCGTGGTTTCTCCCAGAAAGAAGGAATAGATTATGAAGAAACATTTGCACCTATAGCCAGATATACTTCCATCAAATCAGTACTTTCTTTAGCTGGAGTAATGAAATGGAAAGTACACCAGATGGATGTTAAGACATCTTTCTTAAACAATGTAGTAGAAGAGGAAGTATATGTGGAGCAGCCACTCAGTTTTGAGACACATGATAGAGAGACTCATGTGTGTAAGTTAAAGAAAGAGTTGTATGGTCTGAAACAAGCACCCAGGACATGGTACGGCAGAATTGACAACTTCCTATCAAGTTTGGGATTTACCAAGAGTAAAGCGCATTCCAACCTTTACTACAAGGTTGAAGAAGTGAACCCAGTGATAATCCTACTGTATGTAGCTGATCTATTTGTAATAGGTGAGGATGGGTTGATTGCTAATACAAAGAGGAAGCTTGATGCCGAGTTCGAGATGAAGGACTTGGGTATGATGCACTACTTTCTAGGCATGGAGGTGTGGCAGAATGCAGATGGAATTTTCCTTGGACAAGTGAAGTATGCAGTAGATATCTTGAAGAGGTTTGGGATGATGGACTGCAAGGCCATGACCACACCTATGGCATCGAACCTGAATGCTTCATTAGAATCAGTTGATACTATGATGTATCGTCAGATGATTGGGTCCTTGATGTAGCTGATGAATACGAGACCATATATTTTCTTTCTGTGAACACATTGATCCAATTCCTGAAGGATCTGAGACATGTTCACTTGATTGCTGCAAAGCATATTCTGAGGTACCTGAAGGGTACAATTGATTATGGGCTCAAGTAGGAGGTAAATCAGAATATTAACCTGGAAGGTTATGTGGATTTGGATTGGGCAGGTAGTGCCATTCATAGAAAGAGCACTTCAGGTTGTTGCTTCACTATGGGATTAGGTGTGATCTTCTGGTTTAGCAGGAAGCAATCCTGTGTAGCACTGAGTACAATCAAAGCAGAGTATGTTGAAGCTTGTTTGGCTAGTTGTGAGGAAATGTGGCTAAGAAATCTATTTTCTAATTTATTTGATCTCCAGATGGATGCTACTTGTATATATTGCGACAACTAGAGCTGTGTGAAGCTGTCAAAGAACCCAGTGTTCCATGACAAGTCAAAGAATATTGAAATCAAATATTACTATATCAGGGATATGGTGTAGAGAGGAGCAGTGAAGCTCCAGTATGTTGTGACTAACGAGCAGATAGCTGATGTGTTGACCGAACCATTAGACAGAGTGAAGTTTGAGTACTTCAAGGAGAAGCTTGGTGTTTTCCAGATCAAGGTTCCCTCCAAAGGGAATTGATGTGTCCATTGGCCTTTCTGACACAGTGGAAGGCTAAGCTTCACATGATCATATGTAAGTGCAGAGATACTCTGATGTGATTGTGGGATGTGTTCCCACATGATTAGATATAAGTGCAGAGCCATTCTGATGTGATTGAGGGATGTGTTCTCACATGATCAAATATAAGTGCAGATCCATTCTGATGTGATTGTGGTATGTGTTCCCACATGATCAAATGTAAGTACAGAACCTTTCTGACAAGATGAGGTCGGATGTAAGTGCAGAGCCTTTCTGACAAGATGAGGTCGGATGTAAGTGCAGATCCTTTCTGACAAGATGAGGTCAAATATAAGTGCAGAGCCTTTTTGACAAGATGAGGTAGGATGTGAGTGTTGGGCCTTTATGACATGGTTTTTGGATGTGTTCCTCTTATGTTCAGATGCGAGTGCTGGACATGCCTTTCTGACATGGTTCTTGGATGTATACCTCCCATGGTCAGATGTAAGTGTTGGGCGGGCCTTTCTGAGATGGTTCATTCCATGGTCAGATATAAGTGTTGAAGACAATGAATACCTACATGAAGGCAAGGCCTACAACTAGCATGAAAAATGGCTGGCTCTGTAGAACTTTCTGTGATGAGTAGAATTGAGATAGCACCAGTGATGATCGAGCAGTGATGCTCCAGATCAAGTGATGATCCAAACTTGATGATGATCCAATGATGCTCCATATCAAGTGAGGATCTAGACTTGATGATGATCCATTGATGCTCCAGATCAAGTGATGATCCAAAATTGATGAAGATCTAGTGATGTTGCAAATCGAGTGATGATCCATATTAAGTGATGATGCAGACTTGATGACAATCCAGATCCAGTGATGATCCATACTTGATGAAGATGACTTGACGATGAAGATGACTTAAAGATGAAGATTACCTGAAGATGAAGATGACTTGAAAATGAATATGACTTGATGATGATCCAGATGATACAGAGAAGAAGACTTGTGCTGATAAATTGTGTCGAGAAAATACATTCCTAGTTAAGAGGGAGTGTTGATGTATTTGTAACTTCGGAATGTATTCACTTGTATATCTTATGTATTGTACCCCAATGTTTATATTGGGAAGTATCTGTAATGTAATTGATTCATGTCATGCCCCAATGTTCCTATCAAGAGATTCAATAATGTAAACAAGTCATGTAAAGTCATAGAGTGTAACGCTCCTTATTGATCAAGGGTTAAAGTCCCCAAAGTTGTGGGGCCCTAGTGTTATTAGCCTCTCCTAGAGAAGTCGACCCTAGTGAGTTATTGTCAAGTCAAGAATTAGTATAAATAGAGAGGGAGTCTCTCTATTTAACACACATTCACTCACACTCATTTGTAGTGCATAACTGAGAGAGAAAGAAGAAGCTGGGACAAGAGAGAGAGAGACTACTGCTGTCAAGAGATAAGCTTACTATGTTTTGGTTTTACTTGTGGTGCTGATTCTATCTCTAAGGAAGTTGTGGGGTTTTCTGCTTTATGGTTTCCCTGAGAAAAATCTTTGTGTTCATTGTCTCTTGTGATTGATTGTTGTTCTTGTTATTCTCTCAAATAAGATCCTAATATCATATAGATTAAATGTTAAAAATCTAACATTCAAATCGAATGTCTATGGAGACTCTTGAATGGCTAGTGAAAGCTAAACCTAAATATGCAACTGAAAAATAATTATGACAAATTCAACATATCATATGTCAATTTAATTTGAAAATGACTCATGAGGATCGTTATATCAAGGTTACTATCATTATCATTACACGCGGTAATATGATACGTGTATCTTTATGAATTTTGATCATTTTTATGGATTTAATTTATTTTTCCTTCTAGAGAATCAAATCAGGTTTAGGGCAAGAAAATTCTAAATGTCAAAGTGAACCTCCACAAGCTTTTTGTTTTTTTGTGAATTTTTAAAGGATTAAGACAAAAAATTTCATGTTACAAAGACAACATGGAGGATGGAACTTAAAAAAGGTATGGCCTTCCCCTTAAATTTAAGCATGGCTACCTAAATCATGATATGAAGAATTGCACATTGATAGTAATAGCTTATACATGTGAGATAAATTGGTCTATCCCTATATTAGATTAATGTTGATTATATTTAACATTGAATCCAACCTCGAAAAAAGGATAAAAGTTCATGAGGCCATATTATGTGTTATTCCTTTTCATGTTCTATCTTTTTTTAAATGCTTTGTTGTTTTATATTGGGCTTCTAGCATTGACCAAACTTTTCCTCACAAATAGGAAAAGCATCAAGCATTGTTATCATGGGTGCACTGTGAAAATAAATGTAGTAATAGCTTATTGCAATGTGATTTATCTTACAATCATGCCAAGAATATAACAAATTATGTATATGTTTATAATATTGTTTATGAGAAAGAAGAATTGTTTTAATGTTTTAACCATTAAAAATCATACTATATACAACCCATAAAGAACAAAATTACTTTTTCTAACACCTAGAAACCCTTCACAAACTAGAAGTTCAATATGTCAAATAGAACTCTACAATGGTCGGTATTCTAATGACTTCTTTCCATGTTCGACATTAACACATTTATTTGCATGGTAAGAATTGTACCAAGTGAAGACTATATTTTTCATGATCGTCATCAGCAGTTTTACAACAGCATACTTCAGCCATATGAGAGTACCACAGTTCTACTTTCATCTTTCATCTTTTACTTCATCCAACCAAGCAGCAATTCAGATCCTTCACTTCACACTCTAGTATTCAGCAGCAGCCACATTCCTATTGCATGGTTCATCAAGTTTTTGGGTAAGTGGAGGTACGTTGTTTTCTAATATTTATCCATGTAATTATCTAAATGCTAGAAAATGAATGAATTTGGAAAATTCCCTCTACATTCCCTTTTTCCTTTTCATAAACCTAATCCATCTTAAGTTGTCGGGGGGGGCACTATTCATTGACATTTTACATATTCGTCATCTCATTTACCCTTAATCAACATGTATTTCCCAAACTATGCTTTGTTACACATTGCTATATATCTTGGCATGACTCATAATATGAAGAAAAGGCTTTCTAATATGCATTGATGGTTCATCAATTCTAATGCATAAATCTTATATATTGCAACAAAAATACAAGTAGAACAAGCAAATTTTGTTAACACAAGAACCAACATTTGTTATACTTATGGTTGTCACACAAGAACCAATCATAAGAAAAATTGTTGCCACTCATGCATTTCAAATACTGGAATGATTCACCGTTACATACCATCATCATGTAAAGCCCAACTACAAAGCCAAAAAGTTTTAAAGAGAATCAATGCATAGTTGCATTAGGACATGCAACCATTCAAGTTGGGGGGAATGTTGAGCCGCAAAAAGACCACATTTTATTCACCTTTCATACACCATTTGTCACCTTATTCCTATCTTATCCTTCCATAAAACCATTAATATTCATCACTTTCATAATAAATATGGGTTTATATTACTATTTTCCAAATCATTTATTTTTGAGTATTTTGAGTGAATTTGTGGTTAATTATTGAGAAAAATAACATATTTTCATTATACTTTAAAGTTGGATGAGTTTGGTGATGCTTACAGGTGTATTTGAAGATTTTAACAAGCTCAAAACCTCATATTCGAATTTCATCTTCTAGATGTGACCTAACTTCAAGGAGAACATCTCGGAGATGTGGAGGGAATATTTCATCCAATATTTGTTGGAGAATTTTGAGGGATGAGTTGTGGATTTGTTGAGGATTTTGAGGGATAAGTTGAGAGAATAATGGATCTGTAATTATGATCAGTTATCTTGAATTCATGTATAAATAGGAGGGCTCTCTTCTCATTTTGGTTAGAGATCTCTCTAGTGGTTTAGAAGTAGAGAATAGTTCAGAGTTGGTCATAGAGTGGATTCTTGATTGTTTTGTAATGGAGATGATGCTTAATGTGCATCCTTTGATTCTCCCATGTTAATATAGATTTTCAGTAATTTCTTTCTTATGAGTTGTTCATATAGATTTTTAGTTATGTTTTTCTTATGAATTATTAGTATAGATTTACCATGAGCTCACAAGTTAATGTCGATTGCTTTATACCAGTTTATTTCATGCCATTTCCTGATTTTGTAAGTTTAATTCAATTTCAGACATGTATTTGCAATTTCAGTTATAGATTAAGTTTAGCGACACTCTGCCCTTGCATAGATTTTTTCTGTACCTCACAAGTCTATGCTCTCTCGGGGTTGACAATTAAATCGTTGGATATCTATCATAATTTATTTAATATTTGCACCAACAGTTGCATAAGAAAGATAAACTTTTCATATTCACCTCATCCAATAATGATAAACATCAAAACAACTTACCACCAATTGGCACTACAAATATCCTACACATATTTTCCAGGTGAACAACTACTATTTTTCCCTAGGGGTTGAGTTATTGTTTTATTATATATTTATTTTTCAATAAAGATGAATTCAATGCACCGTATGTTTTTTTGTACTATGATGAATTATAACTAGTACCTCTTCAAACGTAGTAGAGCAAGTGATGATATTTTACGAGGAGTGTCTCCGAGACAATTTTGATATGGTTTCTAAACTACAAATTGCATGCTCAACTGTGCAACCTGCTTCTGATCAATGCAAAAAGGTGATCTATGATGAATTTTTTGTACGCATAGTAAAAGAATAGAAATAAGTTGTCAATTTTTTGTTGATTAACATGTCTCTTTCCTATCATGTGCTCAAGAGACTTTTTTTTTCTTTTGTGCATGTTTGGTACTAACTTTGACCAATTTTGGCCATGCTTGAGGTGGTTTCATAAGAAGGATCAGGTTTTCATTTTCATCTCTTCTGAAAATTGCGGGCTTGACCTTCTCTGGCTTCATTTACACCTGTGGGCTTCCTTAGTATTCAAAGCTCGGGCTGCCTTCATCTTCAGAACATGGTCTTCCTTTACTTCTGACTTGTGGGCTTCTTTAAGCTTCTGCAGGTATCTACAGGCCTCTCTGAGACCCTTCCAAGCTCTGTGGGAATCCTTCCAAGCCCTTGTGGGATATTTAAGTCCCAATCCACTTAACTTGATTTCAGATCACAATAAGTTGATACGAGCCCAGTGGTGCCTACGACTTTTATCGATGGTATTTTTATAGATGTACCCCCTATCTTATCATAGAAATTATCTCTCAGTGCTGCCTAGAATATAATTTAATTAATTTTTATACGATCCCTGTGGTGGTTACAACATATTTTATCGATCGTATTTTTATAGACGTACCCTCCTACCTTGTCATAGAATCCGCTCTAAGAGGTGCCACTTTAGCCTCTAATTATGTATTCTAGCCAATTATTATGAATTTGTGCATCCTAATCGGAAAATAGTTTTTGAGGCAATAATTAGGGTGCTTAGGGGAATTTTGGGTACTTTTGGGCACTTTTAAAATCATTATGCCTTATTTTTTAGAGTCAGTTAACACTTTTTGACCTCCCCCCTGAACTTCCCGTTTATTTTTTTTCCTTTTACTTCAATATGTTTTTTCCCATATCTTACTTTCTCAATATATTTATTTTCTCTAAATCACCTTTCCTGTGTTATATTTTATCCATTTCTTTGTCTTTAAAATATAGTATGTAGTTGTTCACAAGCACGTATTGAAGATCCAAAACCATGGGAAGGAAGGTGCCTTTCCACCGTTTTTTAATTTTTTTTTTAAACCTCCACGTTTTGTCTCAATATCGACCAACTTTCGTCGCGGGTACTGTAAAACTGTTGAAACCCATGGTGGCTTTCCAGGAATACCGTCACGATAGAGACGCAATTTCATGGAACAATTACCATTCAGCTTGCAGATTTTGTCAAAAGTGTTTGGTTTTCCACATTTTTTCGTGGAAGAAATTTCTATTCAAATTCTAGAATTCGTCGATAGAGTGACCAACTTTCATCGAATGTGTTCCACGATTTTACGTGGAAAATAAATTTTGTCTAGCAATTTTTGGCCATATTTTCATCACTCTAGGGATGACAAATTAGTCGACAAAGCGACGAACACGTGGAAGAAATTTCTGTTCAAATTCCAAAATTTGTCGATCGAGAGACAAACTTTTGTTGAACATGATCCATGGTTTTGTGTGGAAACAAAAAAAATGGCATTTTTTGGCCATATTTTCATCGTTATAGGGATGAAAACTATGTTGATAGAGCGACGAATACATAGAAGAATTTTCTATTCAAATTCTAGAATTCGTCGATAGAGAGAGACATGATCATCAAACATGTTCCATGGTTTGTCGTGGAAACTAGATTTTGTGTAGCAGTTTTTGGCCATATTTTCATCATTATAGGGACAAAAACTGTGTCGATATATTGACGAAACGTAGAAAATGAATGCTAAAAAATCAATTTCAAGGCCACTGTATAGAAGACATGTGGCGGCCATTTTTTGTCTCTATATCGATGGCTAAGAAAGTTTGTCGATATATCCATGCAATAAATGCCACAAAAATGTCGCAAGTGAGACGACAAAACGTGGGAGTAGCAACAAGAAACCGTCGCAATTTTTCTCCTATGTATTAGTGTAGGAATGTAGGAGGTCTTGGGAAAGTGTATGTATATCAAAACTTACATATCTATAAATATGTTATTTGGACCCCCTATTTGTAATTTAAATAACAAAAGTTGAATATTTGTTGCAATCACTTAGATTTCAAGGTTACTAATGAGACACATAGAGAATCATATAACAATAACATAACTAGAGAAAAGAATTATAGACATAATAACATATTATATTACTCAAGAACACATGTGGTTTCATACAATAAACCAAACCAAGTATCTATCTGGATCTACAACCTATATATATGTTTAAAAAATAGTTACAAAAACTACCTGTTAGTTCAACGAACTGACACGACCTATGAGATCGACCTAATATACAATTAGTCAACTAGAGAGTCTAGTCGTCTTAGCCAACTAGCTCCTCCAACATCTCCCCCAGCATAAAATTTTTATTCATCCCAAAGAAATGAGGAGATGCCAATCTTCTGTCTTGAGTAGCTCTGCTGTTGTATTGCATTTTACGTGCTACATTTCCTAATAGATGGTTTTTCTTATATGTAGACTTCCATAATAGCCTCTATTGTTATTGATAATTGATGTTGGAAGTATTCCCAAGTGTGAAGTGCTTTGTGGATGTCCATGGTTAAAGTGGTGAGAATTGACAAGTTCTCTACCTTTTGATGCATCACCATGCTAAGGATATTGATCATGTCGGACCCCAAAATTTGTCTATTTTCTTCAGTAGGGGCTAGTAATCTTTTCATTTATGTTCCAATATTATCGAGACTAAAGACACTCAGTCTGGCCTAGCTGGCCCATTGATGCTCTTGTTTTTTTAGTTTTTCTAATTTTGTCATTTCCAACATGAGCTTATCATGGATTGTTTGTGCCATTGCTTCGGTGCTTGCTTGATGGTTCTAGAGTGAAATAATGAGTTCACAATTCTTCTACATCTGTTCAAACACCTAGCCATAATGTGTATACCAGTTTCTCAAGACCTTTGTTATTACTTTAGATTGTGTAATATATTGTTTCAACAAGTTGTAGTCTAATAAGAATGTTGTATACTGATTTCTTAGAAGAACAGTAGTCTCTTCTGCATGCTCTTCTTTCCTTTCCTATAGCTGTGTTTGATATTTCGACACGACACTTTCATATAATTGGTATGCTCTGTACAGTAGTTTTTCTATGTCAACCCCTTATGGGATTGTGATGAATTGCTTCACCAAATGTTCACACTTGGTTAGGAACTTTGTTTGCTTTGTCCTTAGTTTATTTAATTTGTATTTATTTTTCTCTCTCCTAATTCTGGATTCTTTAGTTATTGCATCTACCAACAGGTTGAGCTCTTATTCTCTAGCCTTGTTTGTTGATTGTTTTTGTCGAACCTAGTTGGACTAGGTGGATTACTAAAGGTGTTTGTTGTTGTACATGTTGTAGTTGTCTTTGTTGTTCTTTATATTGATTCTTCTTTTCTTTTATTTCTTTTCTTCTCCTCCACTCTAGTTCTCTAGTTTGTTTGTCAGTTTCTTCTGTCGATGGAGGTGTAACCTGTATTTTCCTTGTAGGTAAAGCAGGTAAAACAAGGTTTGGTGAATGAATTTTCCATGGAGGATTGATAGGTGGTGATTGTATGGGGGGTGGTGGAGGTGCAGAAGTGGGTATTGGAGGTGAGGAAAGAGGTAGTTGAGGTGAGGAAAAGCGTGGCCGTTCAGACGTTGATGGTGGTGAAGTTAGGATGGAATCCATCAGTAAGGGATGGTCTACAGTTTTAAGTGATTTGACAATTTCACTGGCCTCTACAGATTCAACATTTTCAACCATTTCTTCGTTAATTGTCACTGGTTCTACTAGGTCAAAAATTTCGATAAGTTTGTTGGAAATGGTAGGTTCAACAGTTTCATAGGTAGGTTTAATTAGTGGTGGGTTTTCAATGGGTTGTGAGATGAAGGATGATATTTTCTCTGCCACTATATCATTGGTTTTGTCGGGGTTTCTTTGTAGGATTATTTTGACATGCCCAACAATTTTTGTCTCTGGATTAGCAGATTGTAGGTAGTTGGGAATTGGTGGGACGTCTAAAGTATCTTGTGGAGAATTTGTCACTATGATCGATTTCTTTATCTTCATTGGATAAAGTATTTAATGTAATCATTTACTTTAAATTGAGTCATTAATAGTAAAAATTACTCAATATATCATACCAATTTCATATTGACAGTGGCCCATTAATATAATGGTTGATTAAAAGTAAAGTTGATATATTATTTTGTGCATTTTTTGTTTGGTTTATTATTATTATTATTATTATTATTATTATATGTATATGTATAAACAATAAAGTTGGATATACCATAAATAATATTTTTGCCAAATAAATGTATGTAGGTGAAAAATAAAATTGGATACTCTATAAAATAACCTATCGAAATTGTTACTATGACTATAAAGCCCTTGGTACATTTATGTATGATTTTTTAATTGGGAAAATGTATTTATGTGAAAAATAAAGTTGGATACACCATAAATAACATATTATATAAGGACCCTGGATGTGGGTGCCAGCGAGACCAACCATCGGCACGCAACACCTCGATCCAAGAGCCCTACATTTTGCACCCTGCATGCAGAAGGGACATCCATCAGTCCCACCACCAAGGCTTCCAAATCTTGTTCTCACATGCAGAGGGAGAAGGCTGTCATTTCTAGGCCTGCGACAAAGGTTGGAAACATCCAGTCCTCTTCATGTGCATTCATGGTGGATAAGATAATTTTAATGTAGGTTGGTACAAGGTCAGGGTTCGATTAGGGTGGCGATTTGAAGCACATCACCATGGATTATTAGGATATTGTCTTCACCGGGTTCGGTAATTATCTGTCTTGGATTGTTGGATACACGGTGTGAATTGAAGTCTGGTCTCAGCCTAAGAGTGGCGTTGGGAGTGGGACTGATCTTCTTATCTTGCTTGGAATTCTCTACTAATCTATAATTTTTCAAGGTATTGGTTGTATTTTTGTTTTTTCGCAGCATGGGAAGCACCCACCATTTCGCTCCCTCTTTGTGCAGTGTTCGACCCTCCTTTCATAACCTAAGAATTTGGCTGACAACCATGTCTAGGAAAATAGGAATGCCTCATCGAGCCAGCACGGGTAGAGGGAAATCCCAAAGGGGTTTTAATTTTCAGATGGAAGAAGGATATGAATACCATATCACCAAACCAGTTCCTATCCTCATAGATAATTTGGAAGGTGGGGTGTTGAAATAGTGGCTCGCAACCGGACAGGCTGGGAGCCAAATCAACCTTTATTGGATCATCAAAAACATGCTGGTAAATCTAGTGGAAGATATGATCAACAATTGGTCAGAAGAATGTGACATTGTTCTTTTTGTAAAAGTGAAGATGATGGAAATGGGTGACCCATTTGGACAACACCTTCTCCTGGAATTGCATGGCAGGAAAGGCTGGGAAGGTTGGCCTCATGGATGGTGGTAGTGGGAGTGCAACTAGGAGTCAGTCTCTAGATTCTAGCTCGTTTCCAACACCACAGCTGGTGCAGGTCCCTCTATTCCCCATTCCTACCACCTTGGAACCCCTGTTCAAAAGGGTGAAGGAATATGATGGACTGAGCACTAAACCTCCTCAAATAGCATTGGCGACCATTGCCAAAAATACCAGCATTTTGCAGGAGAAAGGATGGGGATACCCCATCATTGAGGAAAATCGCCCCTCTTGAAGCATGCACAGAACGTCTTCAGAACAGACTGTCGTTTAAGGTTTTTTTGTTATCAATGTCTAGTTTGGTTATCTCTCTATTTTTTTTTGAAAAAGAACTCTGTAATTGTGTTATATTCCATCCACTATGACTTCCTTACAGTCTTGAATAGTTTCTCTAATAGTTTTCTCAAAAGACCCTCCATTTTTTAGCGGAATGGGGGGTGGTTTCACCACCCGATACCTCCGCTGACCAAGGCAATTTTTGTAAACTTTGTTGTCGTAGATTAACTTAATCTCATAGCATTAAAAAAACATATTATCTAAGGAAATATATGCAGTCAACATCAAAATTTATTCCCCTATAGCTAAAACAAATTAACAATGTTCATAGAAAGAGTTATTTGCATCATGATGAATGGTAAGTCTGTCTAAATTTACTATATTCTATGATTTACTGATAAGCTTTCATAAGTTTAGTATATTTTAAGTTGGTAAAAGTTTCTTGAGATTTATTTCATTTTCTCCCAGATCATCATTATTATTATATATGCACGATCATTGCTTTGATCTTTTATTCATTAGAAAAAAACATTTTCTTGCCAATATAATCAAAATAATTTATTCCCCTATACCTAATACAAATTAACAATGTCCATACAAAGTAGTTGCATCGTGGTTAATGGTAAGTCTATATAAATTTACTATATTATAAAAATTAGTGATAAGTTTTCATAATTTCACTATATTCTAAGTTGGTAAAAGTTTATTGAGTAAGATAAGTTGTTTTGGTAGTTAAAAACCTTATTTTTCAATACTAACCACAAACAATTTTCTCTTAATGAATGTAGAGAGCTGCCTCAAAAGAACCATCAATTTTTCTATTTTATTTTTTACAACATTTACTTTATGTATCTCTTAAGACCAATGAGTGGCATCTAATAAAACTTAGCATTTTATAACGTTATACCTCCACCTTGTTTATCATTGAACACCATTTATACAAAGTTTAATTATTTATAAAACGAAGATAAATTATAATGTATCACCTCTAGACATCACTTTATATATATATATATACCCCAATATTATAACCCCTCATTGTTTAGTTGCATTACATGTCCATTGATTTTGTTGACATTCAGTTTTATATTAAGTGACAATCCATAATGTCTAGCATGTGTCTAGCAATTTGCATAACTTGACTAGGTATCTAAAATTCATTCTTAACATAGTATACTGAATGTATTTCCAATAAAGTTACAACTATAATGTGACTCCAAATTTCCATGAACATTTATTTCTAACCCATAAAATTTAAGAATTTAATATGTCTATTTATTTAAATGTTTTTCACATTACTTCGTATCATACACAAAATACTTGACTTAAACTTTGAAAATTTATAAAACAAATAATCCACATATCACCAATAAAACTTTACAATTCCTAAAATTAACATATAATAAGCAGCTCAAAGTTAATGTAATTTACTCCAAAATTTACATATAGAAAGCAATTTCATATACTAACTAATTTGAAGCATAAATATAAAATAAAATAAAACAATTACTAGATATATTTACAAGCATTTATAATAAAGCTCACCCATATTATATAACTTGAAAAAATATTTAAATGAATTTACTTTAAGCCTACTTTACTTTTAAGTAAAATTATACATATAAAGTAATATAAAAATAAAACTTAAACTCATACTTGTCATGATTTAATTATGGAATCAAATAGCATATTCCTGGGCATGTTAAAGCAACTTTGGTATATAGAGACCTACTTTATACAAAGCTTTTATAATAAAGCGTATAGATTTCACATCCTCGAAGATTCTGTTGGTTTTTGTCCGTAAGTATGATTATATATATAAAAGAATTTATAAAAAGCTAAAGCCAAATTATATAAAAAAATAATAAAGCGTATAGATTTCACATCCTGCAAGATTCTGTTGGTTTTTGTCCTTAAGTATGATTATATACAAAAGAATTTATAAAAAGCTAAAGCCAAGTTATATTAAAATAATAGTCATAAATTTGATATAACTCAGGTTTTAAGAGTTTTGTACTCTATAAATTTGATAACAATACAACTTTGTAATAAAGAAAAAATTATAAATTTGATAATAACTGAGTTCTTTATTCTATAAATTTGATTACACTACAAATTTGTAACTAAGGCTATAAGAGTTTTGTACTTAGTAATTTAGATCTTGCTCGAATATTATGAGCTAACTCCAGATAGATTTAGTGGACTTTATACATGATTCAAGCATGTGAGTGCAAAACAAATTTGAGAATATTTATAGAAATTCCAGGCTTAGGAATATGAGTATGGGATCTTGATTTAGGATATGAGTATGCACTCTCATCATAATACATCACGTCATTCTCTTTAAACAACTTGATTTAAAGGAATATCCATAAATCTCATAAATGTCTCTTGTTAATGCAATTAAATCACAACTTCACGTGTTTTTAAAGAACTTATATAAATAATTTTAAAAATTTGAACAAATATCTTAATAGAATTTGATTTATGGTTTTTTATAAGGGGATTGATAGAAAAGAAGTGAACTTATCAATGAATAGATCCTATGTCACAAGTTATTCTTGACCATTTTGGCGTAGCACAGATCTAGTGGAAAGAAATATGTGTTGTACCAACACCGCTAGCCTGATGTATTGGACTCATGTAGCAGAGTTCTGGATCTTGTTGTTGAAGCTCATGACATTGCAGCGTTTCTTAGTCAATGACCAAAGAGACACTATCACAACTGTTTAGGAGCTATTTCAGTTTGCTAATCCCACATGTTCAGCGGTTGGTAATGGTTGTACTAAGCTCAATATGTACTTAATTGAGAGATACCAAGTGTGGAAAAATTAGGTTCTGGGGTAGCTACAATCTCTAGGTCTGGTAGAAAAAGGATTGTTAATATCAGTTGTTTGAACATATTATTTAGTAATATACATGTAAACAAAATGGTTATGGAAAATGTAAACATACATACGAATCAACTAAGGGCTTTTCCTTTCCACGCGTGTCCATCTCTACCATGTAGATCTCATAAAAATACATGTTTATTAAGACAAAGAAGTGCAATGGAAACGCCCTTGTTTACAAAACAACATCATATCAATTTATGAATATATTAATACATTACTCCTGGAATACATTACACTTAGAAAACTCAGGCATAGACGGGTATGAAGAGTGGTTGGATAGAGCATTGTTAAAACTGAATAAACACGCACAGACAGGAATGGAGCGTGGTTGGATAGAGCATTGTTCAAAATGAATAAAATCAACAAAATAAAAAAGGAAAAATCAATATTGTGCCTTGGGGGAGTATAACTCTTCAATGCTCCTTGGGGGAATACAATGTTGCAATGAAACTCAAGGCCAAAAATTGTTAAGGACGAAGAAAATAGAGATTTTGTCTTTGTTATCACTACTCCGATCAAGTGAGATTCCCTTTGGCTTGGAAAACCATACATCCACCAAACTGCAAGTATGAAAACATCGGTATCCTTTGAGTCACTCATACAGACCACGCCCGGGTAAATTATAAAATCTTAGTAGAATGTTTTGAAAAAACCGTTCACCTTACTGGAAATGAATAGTATGTAAATGCACTTTTAATTACACAAAAAGACATACATTGTAAGAGGATCATTCTTGGAATGAGGAAGCTCGTAAAGGCATAAGTTCAAGACCAGAAGGAAAGATCTTGGTACTGAAAATAAATTGCTTGGGGTTTGAGAGTCACGATCGGGAGGGGAGAAATTATTTAGGACTGGAAGGAATAGTCCAAGACCAGAACGGAATTGTCTGTGGTTGAAGAGCTATGACCAGGAAGAAATAGTCCAGAACCTGAAGGAATATTCTGATACCCTGAAATGAATTGTCCTACTGATTTGTGCCAGTAATACCACAACAAAACTCTTGAATGACGGAAATGATAGAGGAAGACAAAGGAATAGTCAAAATGCTAAAAAATTCTCAGATAAGTACCATGTAATTATTGAGTAAAATGGTTGACATTGATGTCAAAACTGTTAACAAAAGTTAAATATATGGTGGCAGTATGAAATTAGCAAAATAACAAAGGAAGAAGCCTATTACATGTTACAAGTTGAATAACAAACGAATAACCCTATAGCAAGTTGAACGACTAATATCGATCATCCAATGTTCTTGTTGAATGAACTAGCACAGAGATTAAACACGTACGAAGTGATAAATTTATGCAAAGGATTAAGAATGGACATCAGAGGTTAGTCCCGCCCTAGATCTAGTGGCTAAGGATCAGTTCTGCAAAAGATAGGTGGAAGGATGAAGTTCTGTAACAACCAGAGATCGAACAACTGAGATTAGTTTTGCTAAAAGATATCAATGGTGCGGGAGAAAAATGCAGAAAGTGAATTACGAAAGTAACGTTAAATATTTTATGAACCCGCAATCTGGAAGATCGAAGGTCAGGAAAGACTCCGCAAGAGATCGACGGTGCGGAAGAAAAATGTGGAAAGGGAATTGCGGAAGTAACGTTTAAATATTTTATGAACTCGCAACCCGTAATCTGGAAGATCGAAGGTCATGAAAGAATCCGCAAGAGATTGACAATGGGGAAGAAATATTGCGGAAAGAAGCTTTCGGAAAGTAGAGATACGATTTGAGGAAATGTTACATCGCGCAAT